>CM065636.1:91683333-92283333 GCA_033220585.1 Dipteronia sinensis | reverse complement strand
CTAAGCCTATGTTGCTTACCTAACACACAATTCTCACAGAATTCTAGCTTAGTAACTTGATCCCCACATAAGAGACCTTTCTTACTTAGTTCTTGTAAGCCTCTCTCACTCATATGACCAAGTCTTAAGTGCCATAAGACTTCCTTGTCACTGTTTTTGGCTACCACAGAAGCACTCCCATCAGTGACAGTTTCTCCTCTTAATACATACAAACCATTCCTTTTGTCACTTTTTAGAATGACTAAGGAACCCCTAGAGACTTTTAGGACACCCCTCTAGGCTCTATAACTGATGCTGATCGGATTGCAAACTCGTTTTTGGGTTGCTTGGAGCACCCAAAACGGGCCTGACTTTGGAGGGTCATAACTTTTGCGTACGGGCTCAGATTCCCTATTATAATATGTTTTCGGAAAGCTCGGGTCGTGCTCTACAATTTGAGAATTGAAAGTTGAGAATTGTAATTGTTAAATTTAGAATGAGTGAAGTTTTTATATTTTACTCTCTATATAGTTAAAATGTTCCTATTGGAGTTTAAATTTATAATATTTTAAATAATAAATATTAAATCAATTTATTTATGCGGGTTCGCGGGTTCACCCACGGGTTCGTTTTTCCAACCCACACCTGCACCCGAACCCGCTGAGTTTTTCTTTAAACGGGTTTACGGGTCGTAAATTCACCACCCAAACCCCGACCCTATAGGGTCGGATTCGGGCGGGTGCCTGCGGGTGCGGGTCAAATTGCCATCCCTACAAGTGACTTATTGAAATCTAATGCAATGAATTTAATTGAATGAAATTGATTGAGTTCTTTGGGTCAAGAGAATGCTACATTTTATCACAAACAATTTTCCTCGACAAGAGGAAAAGCTGATTCCATCGATAACAACACACACCTCTGTCAATTCTCTCCTGAATATGATCAAGGCCTTTCCTCTTATTAGAATAGGTGAATTTGCGACAAGAAAAGCCTAAATCCTCAAGCCTACAATGATCCAAAGTATGACGAAAATTATCCATGAGAACCTGCTTCCTGTCAGCTCCGCCCTCCTTCTCAGAATCCAACAGAATTTCATTAAAGTCACCAATGCACATCCAAGTGCTTCAAAAGGGACCAAAAATGTGATCTATTAGTAGCCATAGGGTGGCCATAAAAACCTGTTAATTGCCAAGAAATCGTGTTGTGAGACCTGATCTTCACATCAACCTGGGCTCCCATGATTTGGCCCAGTTTCTTTTTCCTTAGAGCCCATTGTCTCTGTTGTGAGGCAAGCTTTTTTTTTCTGAGAGAGCAGACTTAGGCTCAGATTGCAGGCATGGGCCTAAAGAAGCTGGGTCAAGCATTGCAGTGTCCAAAAATATCAGGCTCGGCTTTTCACGAGGCTCTTGCCCAATGCTCATAATCTCAAATTAGCTTCCAAAGTTAGCTCACCTATATGCATTCTCTCATGCTATGTCCAATCTGTATGCATTTGAAGCAATATTAATCAGCCAACCTCTCATAGAGGGTGATCGCGCTTTAAATGTTCACATTTTGCGCTCCATTTACTTAACTTTTGTAACCGTTTTTTGAGCATTCTAGTATTTAATGTTAGAAGCAAGTGTTTTTCAGGTATTTCAGTTCATCAGAGGTATTTTAGACCATAGTAGAGAAAAGAGCTAATTCAGGGGTATTGGTGTCATTTTGGAGAATTAGAGGCTAAAGTGAAATATAGATACAATTATTTAAGATTCTGTGATTACGAAAGTAAGGAGGGCCCCATAATGTAATTCACCAGCCAGCGCGCCACGTCATTAATGAAACGGTGCGTTTCATATGTGGGCTCTTTAGGTAGCAGACCAGTTGGGTCTGTGTGACCCGACCCGAAACCTTTTGCAACCCTACTCTGAGATGACCTCGTCCAGCACGTTTTTCGATAATTTTTTCTGTATTTCTCCGCCTAGATAGAAGAAGCACCTTTCTCCGGTCACAATGCCATTGTCAGCAGCCTTCCATGCACTTGTTTCACTTGTCTCCAAATCCTTCGAAGTCCGCCATGGAAACCAAGCTTGTGAGCTCTAGGCGACCATTCAGGCGACCAAGTCAGTCGCTTCAACCCCTCGCTTCACATGCTGTGTGCTTTTGAAGAGTTGTCCAGAGCGTGGGGCGACCCAGCTAGGCGACCTTATTACTCGCCTCGTCCGGTTGCCTCACTTAAACAAAAGGGCAAAATGGTCTTTTTTCCCACCTTTGCAGCACAATATCTTGATTTATATAAAGTCTTATCTTTTGATTTCAACACACAACAAGCCCATACAAGGGTCTTCTCTCCAGAACCCAAACCCTCTCCATTTCTCTACCATTCTTCTACCATTCTCTTCACCAATCTCCATATTTACTTCATCAATCCATTTTGGAAGCTCAAACAAGCAAGGACAAAAAGGAACTTCAAGGAACAAGGGAAGCTCACTTTTCTCGCCTTTGTGTATTTTTCATTGATGAGTAACTAAATCTCATCTAGAGGATTGATGTAACTCTATTGGATAACTCTTTGTAATGAACTAGTCTATTCTTTTGTTCAATCCAAATTTAGTCTCTCTTACTTGATTAGTATGTGTTTGCTCTACCATGTATGCTATGTTATGACCGCAAGTGATGTATGTGTGTAGTGTAAATTATTCATGAAAGTGGGTTTTGGTGAGATTGACCTTTTCCACCTTAATGTCACTTATTAGCTTGGTAATTGAGAAAGACAATGTTTGCATGACATTGCTATATTGTTTTGGCTTAGAGTTTTGAGAAATATGAGGGGATGACCATTACTTCACACATGACCTTGTGGGAGCAATGAGAAAAACCTTGGTCTTAATTTAAATATCTTAAAACAAGCCCTAAAATTGGATTGAAATGCTTATTGAGACTGGTTTAGCACATTGAGTGTTCCGAGAACGATTATGTCTATCCCCTAGAACCTATCCATCCATACATTCCATCCCTTATGTTTTGTTGTGTTTAGTTTAGTGTTATTTACAAGTTTACAATTAAACTATTTTCAAGAACCCATTTGTTACCAACAATGCATTATGCAATTTACTTTTCGCGCACTAGATTAGATTAGTTAATTAACATAGATTCGACCGATAAACTCCCGATCCCAGCGAACGAACTTATATTTTATTGAACAGTATTTACTGCATAAGAGGGTAAGAAAGGTGGTGACTTCCTCGGTACCCAGTAAGTCCACTCGAAGGTTGCGTTTTAATGGTTTGTTTACAACTATGGTCACACAGACACTTAAGAAGCAGCCAGTCCCATCCTTTGCTGTGCTTTAGTCGATGTCTCTAAAAAACACTCCGATCTCTTCCGTCATGCATAGCAAGCGAATTTGATGAATTTGGATCCGGAAATCTACCTTATTGAACACCATATTCAGATTGTCCCTAGATCCCTGTGGTTCTTCAAAAATGATCATAGCCCTATCGAAAGTCCATGGTGTAAGGGCCTCCTTTTCCTTGATCGATAGGGCATTGCATAATAGGGCAATATCGTCTACATTCATGGTGGTCCCAGCATATGCAGAAAGCAGATGTGGTCTTTCTTAGAGCATCTCCCACCATATCTCTATCTCTATCTCTAAAATAGGGCTTCAAAAGGGAATATTCTTCACAGATTCCATCTATAAAAATTGTTCACCCCCACCACAGTCTCTATCATTATCTCTATTCCTATTTTTATTTATATCTTCATATAACTTATATTTTCATTATTATTTTTTACTTTCTTTAATAAATTATTGTTCAACTAAATTTTAACAAATATTATTTTTAATAACATTTGTACTTTTTTTTTTTAATTTTTATAAAAATATAATGTTTTATTAGTGCATGAATTTATAATAACTAATTTTTAGGTTCTAACATTTTTCAGCTAATTTTTTCAACCTACTTATTTCTTTTCTAACATTTTTCAACCAATTTTCCCAACTACTTATTTCTTTTTTAACTTTTTCAATCAAAATTTTATTATCTAATCTTTTTCACTAAAATTACAACAAAATAATAATTAGATTTTCATCAAAATCTATTTTTTTTTCACCGAAATTATAACAAAATAATAATAATTAGAATTTCACCAAAATCTAACTTTTCAACAATTTTCCGGCCGCCCACCTTAGTTACCTAATTTTCTCTATTTATTAATATTATGTTGTTTTAATTTATGTTTTTTTATTAGTTTTCTTTTTGCCAAACATATTTAAATATGTTTATGTTATTGTTCTAATTTTCATTTGGAAGTGTTAATGTATTTATTTTATTGCTAACTTATAATAATTAATATGCAAATAATATAATGTATGGTAAGAATAAGTAAATTTTGAAAAAAAATTATTATTCAATATTTAATATTAGTCTTATTTTAAAGATCTAGATGAGACATTTTTAATTGTATGATTTTTATGATGATAAAAGTTATAAATTAAAACTTATTATATAATAATTGAATTTAATTAAAAATGTAAATATGGATATGGGGTAAAATGGAATAAAGAAAAGTTAAAAAGTGGATTTAGAGTTTCAATTTTGGTAATCTAAGTTTAGAGTACCAAACAATGAAACTCTATTTTGGAATTTTTACTCTAAACATGGAACTCTATTTTGGAATTTTACTCTAAAATAGAGTACTATGGGAGATGCACTTAGGAAATGGCTAGAGCGAAACTCTCACCATAGGTTCAGAGAAAACCTAAGAGGCAGACTGTACTTGTACAATTATACTCTCTCTTATTCTCTCACTATTTATAAATTTTATATAATGAAAATACACAAAGTGTGTCTAATACAACCTAGAGGGGGGGTGAATAGGTTTTAGTTGATTTATTACCAACTTTTCGACTTAATCAATTTTTAATAATCCTACTCCATATTAACAATCAATCAATCCAACATAAATATGCGGAAAACAATAAATACACAAAGATTGATTTACGTGAGAAACCCTCCAACTGGGCAAAACTCACGGGCTATCCTTCTAGCCACATACGGTCCTCAAATCCACTATTTGAATGAAAGTTTACAACCTAGGTTGACCTCAAGTCACACCTACTTGGTCACTAACCCTTTCAATCTACCCAACGGGTCTTTAATAGTGATTCTTGACCACAAGCTTGTGCACTAACTCACTTAGTCACAAAGCTTAACAATCTATGAAGAGGTTAAACAACCTATGTGAATATGTAAAAGATATTCAAACATGCAATTAATGCTAGGCAACAATAAATGCTTATCTAAGGATTAAAAGATATCAATAAATGCAAATCCTAGATATCAATATCTAAATGCAAATGCATGAAGATTTAGCTAGAAGGGTAAAATCGTCCTAAATGCTAGCTATTAATGAACAAAGCTCTCAACCAACAACCAACAACTCAATCATGTTATAAATGCCAATAAACATAAAGATATGCAATAAAATCACATAAAAGAGCTAACCCTAGGCAAACAAGAACATAAATAAATACAAAGAGATTTAGGGCATGTTCAAGTTACCTAGTCAATGAAAACAAGAAGAATCCATGATGAGATGATGCTTGAAGATGTTAGATGCACATGGATTTGTGTTTGGTTGAGTAAAGATGAGTTCTTGGGAGTTTCTCTCTCTAATGGGAGCTTAGCCTATCAAAAATGGCTTCTTGAACTCATTGAGACGAGCAAGGAAGAAGATAGAATATATATATAGAAACCCTAGACAAAACTGCGTCGTTTTGGGTTTGAGAAACAAAATCCCGTCAATACCACTTGCTGGACCGCGTCGCAGGCAAGTGTCCAGACCGCGGTACACACAGCAGTGCACCGTCTGGACTACAACGCGGTGCAGGGCGCTGTGCATGCAGGTGCACAGGCCGCGGTATGGGCAACAGAGGCTTACTGGACAACACCGCGACTTGGGTTGCTTTGCGTGCAAGTGTACAGGAAGCGGTACACGAAGCATGACTCTGCTGAGATATACCGCTCTATATGCCGCGGTGCAGACATGTCTTGCCAAGCGGTCTAGGCCGCGCTAAGAGAAGAAAATCTCTTTTATGGGCAAACTCGACACACTAAGAGATGTGCAAAATGTGCAAGTGTGGAGTGTGAAAAGAGGCATACAATACAACATTCAATTACATGAAGATAGGAACATAATGCATGCAAGTGAGTGTGTGCAACTAGATCTCTTCAAAGAAAGTTAAACTAGTGAGATACCCTTGAAGTGCTCTTTGAGGGAGGTGATGTCGTTGAAGCTTGGCCTAAATTACCCTTACAAAGAATAATCCCCATTGTGGTTTGTCAACGAAATAAGCCAATCAAAATATGAGGAACTTACATATAACTTTTAATTTCAATTCAATTCTCTCCTATCATCATTAGACGCAATCTTTTTATTTTTATCTTTCTCTCTCCGTCTCTCCCTCTCTAAGTAAGTAATCAGCTGCTACACTTTTTATTTCATTGTTGGTTGTTCCCAATTTCAATTCAATTATCTTCTATCATCAATAGACTCAATCTTTTTATTTTTTTTTATCTTTCTCTCTGTTTTTCCCTCTCCAAGTAAGTAATCTCATGCTACACTTTTTATTTCATTGTTGGTCAAGTAAGTAATCTCATGCTACAATTTTTATTTCATTGTTGGTTGTTCTTAATTTCAATTCAATTATCTACTATCATCATTAGACGCAATCTTTCTATTTTTATCTTTCTTTCTCTCTCTCCCTCTCCAAGTAAGTAATCTCATGCTAGACTTTTTACTTTCTATTTTTATCTTCCTCTCTCTCTCTCTCTCTCTCTCTCTCTCCAAGTAAGTAATCTCATGCTACATTTGTTATTTCATTGTTGGTTGTTCTTAATTCAATTTAATTCTCTTCTAACATCATTAGATGCAATCTTTTTATTATTATCTCTCCCTATGTCTCCCTCTCCAAGTAAGTAATCTCATGCAAGACTTTTTATTTCATTGTTGGTCATTCTTAATTTCAATTTAATTCTCTTCTATCATCATTAGAAGTAATCTCTCTATTTTTATCCTTTTCTATCTCTCCCTCTCCAAGTAAGTAATATACTGCTACACTTTTTCTTTCATTGTTGGTTGTTCCTTAAGTTCAATTTAATTCTCTTATATCATTATTAGACGCAATCTTTTTATCTTTCTCTCCCTCTCCAAGTAAGTAATCTCCTACTACACTTTTTATTTCATTATTGGTTGTTCTCAATTTCAATTCAATTCTCTCTTCTATCATCATTAGACGTAAACTTTTTATTTTTATCTTTCTCTCTCTCTCTCTCTCTCTCTCTCTCTCTACCTCTCCAAGTATGTAATCTCCTGCTGCACTCTTTATTTTGTTGTATTCGAATCCCTTCATCTTGGTTGTTCTTAATTTCATATGATCTTTGTCTTTGTGTGGTACTAGTGATGTTAACATGAATAACTGGACCATCTTCGTTGATAATCATGATTTTTTATTTTTCATGTTTTATTTTTGGTGAATAGTAATTTTTTATAGTTTTTTTTTTGTTATTTGTTTGTATTAATGTATCTATACGGACATGGTACACATGATTGAAAACATCATCAGGGTTAGAGAAATTAGAGGAGTTTGGTTGGTACTTTAGGATAAAGTAATGGGTTTTTTTTTTAGGTTTCAAAATTTTAACTTGAATGAATTGTTGTTAGATCTTTTGAAGTAGGAAATTTGTGGACCTTATTTAAAACAGACGGTTGATGATTATGCTTAAAAGGTACTTAAAAGTAATCGAATATTAATGTTTCGATGGAGTGGAACCGTGGAATTATATAGTAATGTCCAAGGGATATGTGTTGTGAGTTTCATTTGTTTCGTCTTATTTTGTAGTAAGATTGTGTTTTTCTGCGTTGCAGGTGATTTAGGCTTTGTACGATGGGTGCACGTTCGATAGATGTGCGGACTTTGGTTTTATTTGGACGAACGGGCAATGGAAAGAGTGCAACAGGCAACAGCATTCTTGGTACAAAGGCCTTCGAGTCGAGGCGAAGTTCGGCTGGTGTTACCAGTACTTGTGAATTGAAGAGAACTGTAACAAGCGATGGTCAAACCATTAATGTTATTGACACTCCTGGTATGACCTTACAAAGTTGTAATTCCGTATATCTAATTTGTGTTTGAGAATTTTGGTTATCACTAGCTTTGTCACCTTTTTTTTTCATGCTTGTTAATATGTTGGTGGTAAATAAACTAACATGATGTTCTATCGCAGGACTCTTTGATTCTTCTGTTGAATTTGAATTTACTAGCAAAGAAATTGTCAGATGTGTTGATTTGGCCAAGGACGGGATCCATGCAGTCCTTGTAGTTTTGTCAGTTAGGAATCGTTTTACTAAAGAAGAAGAAGCTGCAATACTCAGCTTGCAGACTCTCTTTAGCAGCAAAATTACAGACTACATGATTGTAGTCTTCACTGGAGGGGATGAACTTGAAGAAAATGAAGAAACATTGGAAGGTTATTTGGGTGGTGGTGGCTGTCCAGAGCCTTTGAAGGTTACCTTCTGCACCGCAACATGCTTTAATAAAATTTATTTTACTTTGTTTTCATAAAGTATGATTTTTTTTTGGAATTCAGTTTTCATAAAGTATGATTTATTGGATCTCACTCCATTCACCCTTCTCTTAAAAAAATCATTTTATAATTTTTTTAGAACATTTTGAATCTTTGCCGAAATCGTCGAGTGCTGTTTGATAACAAGACTAGTAATAAAACCAAGAAAGCTGAACAAGTTAGAGAGCTTCTTTCTCTTGTTAACATGGTCATAGCACAGAATGGTGGGCAGCCATATACACATGAGTGGTTTACTGAGTTGAAGGTCAGTTTTTTAATCTTTGTCAACTTCAATGCAGTCTTTTCCCATCAAAATATTTGACAAAAATTTCCTAATTTGTAAACAGAGGCTGAGGTTGAGTTATCAAAAAGAGATTGAGTCACTAAAGGGAAAAACAAAAAAGGAAATTTCAGAGCTGAAGGAGAATATGAAAAGATCTTATGATGATCAGCTGAAACTAATTACTGACATGGTATTTTTTTTTATACTTATTGTTATTTGAATATATCACTCTCTTTTGTGTTCAATTCTATCATTAATTGTGATGCCAGAAGGGGTAAAGAGTGCAGCTGCATGCATCCTTAACCCTGGATTGTTGAGGAAACAACCCCTAGAAAGATTAACATCTCATAATAATAATAACCTTTTTGATTAAAACTGTCTTTACAAGTCGTTTGTTCACTGTCTGTGATTTGATGACAATAACTCATTTGATGTTTTGTCTACTTGTCTTAACTTTTTTCTTGCTGAAATTAAGCTAGTCATTAGTAGTTCCTGTCGGTGGTTTGATCATCTTAACTTATGCTTGTTCAGATGAAGCACAAGTAAATACTGTTCTGGTTCACATCAACGGTGGTATATAAAAGTTTTGTTGCAGGAGGATTTTTTTTTCTCTTTACATCCTCTAAATCTTGGCATAAAAGTTTAAATCTATCGTTTTTGGTTAATCTGTCCATTTATTTAAATATTATTTTATTTTGATCATTTATCTATGTGCCGAGCACTATATATTTATTGGCACTCTTGGGTGTAAATGGTATTCTACTCATATTGATAATTTGTCACTAGGTGGAGTTGAAACTCACACAAACAATTACTAGGCTTCAACAACTATTGGTAGAGGAGCAAGCTGCACGACTGAAGGCAGAAGAGAATGCACAAATAGCTCAACAGAAGTCAAATGATGAAATCCGTAAGCTTAGAGAGAATCTTGAAAGTGCAAAGAGAGAGACCAAGAAGCTTCGTAAGAAAGCCGAAGAAAAAACGTGTGCCATTCTTTGAAGAGCAGCTAAAGTGTTTCTTTCCATCTATTCCTCTTTAACTATATATGCTCTTGTGCATTCAGGCGTTTTTAACGCTTGTATCCCTACTATGTAAATGTACACAATGTTGGGGTTTTTACCCTAAAACTTGTAATATGTAAATATAATTTGAACATAAATAAAAGAAGTAGTATATTCATTCATTTTGTGTCATACTTTATATAACATGTGCACTTAACATCAGAAATTGCCGGATGTAATTTCGAACTGAGTATATGAGTGTCATATATAGATGGATTCAGTTTGAAACGGGCAATCTAAAGAGTCCGTAGATAGCAAATAAAGCTGGATACTTTATTTGTGGTTAATCTACAGCTGCGGTCCATTTCGTAGTGTACGGTGATCCTATCCTGGATCATTCATATGTAGATATGAGAATGGAGGCACCTTGTATGATGTGATCATATAGGACTGGGCCATGATTTATATGAATCTCTCACTAAGATCCGTTTAACGATGAGATTCATATATATCAACTAATGATGGCTATATGTGGGTGATCTTAATCCTGAGTGTCTTATCGACTCCTTCAAGTTAGATCGCGGTCTTTGATATACCATGGGTGAGGTCGGAGTTGCATTCCCGATCAATATACTCCGTATGTTGGGATCGCGGTTTGGCTTGTGGCTGGGAAGGTTTGTACACAATAGTGGAATCCACTCCTTCTTGTGAGAAGTATATGGTAGTTCCCTTAAGGGTTGATTCAGGGCTTAAACAATATGAGCGCTCTCCTAATTCCGTAAAGAATGTAGGATTTATTGTTCATTAGAGAATCAATGGTACTTAATGGAAAGATATGTTTAGAGGGGTATAACGGACATTATGACCCAGCTCTAATTATGAACTACTTGTGGAGGATTATACCATATGAAATAGCTATATCGATGGACACCGAGAGTTATTGGTTTGTGTAAAAACGTCTACAGTTGAGAGAGTGCAGCTTCAGGTTTTTAGTGGAATAACACCGAAGTTAATAATCATGAAATATTAATTAAAGAGTTTAATTAATAATTTCTAAGGATTATTGGAGCTCAAAATACAGTGGGTCCATTAGGTCCCCTTACTAGCCCGATCGATTTAGGTAACAAGGGTCACAGTTAATTAATTGGATTGTCCAATTAATTGTGTTACGAAAGTGACACGTATTAATTCAGGAATTAATTGAATAATGAGATTATTTAATTAATGAATAATGGTGATTAAATAAATTAAATAATAAGATTATTTAATTATGTTGTTAATCACTAAATGGAGGGTGTTAGTTGATATTTGATTTTGAATAAAATAAGATAATATGATTATTTTATTTTATTAAATTAAATATTTGAAATTGAATTTGAAATGTTTGAATTCAAAAATAAATATTTAATTAATTTAAAAAAAAAGATATGAGATATTTTTATAAAATTTTAAAAATCAAATATAAGATTTTTGGTTTGTTTTTAATATATATGAGATATATATATATTTTAAATTTAAACCAAATGTCGGTTTTGTTTTTTAAGAGATATATGAGATATATATTTTAATAAAAAAGCAAGAGAGAACCGAATGAGATATAGAAAAAGTAATGAGATTACTTAAAAGAATTGAAGGAGAGAAAAGAAGGTCATCGTGACACACAACACAAAAACACACAGCAAACAAAAAGAAAAAAAAAATATTAGTGTGTGGTGAGACCACAAGTTCTGCACTTCTTTTTGTGTGTGTATTCTTCTCTTCTTCCTCCATACAGGTCCTGAATATCGTGACGCGCCCACACGCTGTTACCAGTTCCGGGAGATAGCGAGGAAGATCACGTGGTTCAAATCAGGAGCAGTTCGTATCAAAGTGAAGGAGCCTCCTACGTAGGTATGAAAAAAAAAATATTTCTTCACTTTATTATTGCATTTGATTATTACTGTACAAATGGGTTAGTTTAATGATTGCATAAAAAATTTTAAAACCCTTCCGCTGCGCAATCTGTAACCCTAGGTTCTAACACACAATTCGAGTATGGATTGTAAATTTAAGGATATATTTTTATGTAATATATATATATATATATATATATATATATGAATAATGCTGGCAATTTGGGCCGGGCCCAAACGGGCCGCCCGGCCCGGCCCGTTTTTTTTGCTGGCTTGCGGCCCGGCCCGCTAGCAAAACGGGCCAGGCCCAAGCCCGTTTAGTTGGCGGGCCAGGCCGGGCCCCCATTTAAAAAACCGGGCCGGGCTCGTTAAGGCCCGAAAAGCCCACGGCCCAAAAAAAAATTTTCAATTTTTTTTTATAAAAAATATATTGAATTAAAAAAAAAATTGGAAGCCCGACGGGCCGGCCCGTTATAGGCCCGTTAGAACCTTAACGGGCCGACCCAGCCTGCCCCCACACGGGCCTTGGACCCGGGCCGGGCTCCCTCTTTCGTCTAACGGGCCGGGCCGGCCCGGCCCGTTTTCCATGCCGGTCCGGGCCTGGCCTGGCCCGTTTAACATATGGGCCTAACGGGCCGGGCCGGCCCGAATTGCCACCACTATATATGAATATCTTATTGACACCATATGCAATTTATTTGTCAAGCTGCGTCGACCAATCCATGCCTGTAGAATTTACTTAAACTTATGGACCTTATCATTGTTCGATTCTGATTCTCTATAGAAATACCTTTTGTGTGATGATGATGATATACGATATTGCTGAAAATACAGCTCAAATGTGTGTCTACAACCTAGGAGGGGGGGGGGGGGGGGGGGGGGGGGGGGGGGGGGTGAGTAGGTTGTTAATCGATTATTACCCATTTTTTCTATTAGTCAATATTAAACATATAACCCAACCCAATTAAAACAAACATACAAAATCAAGTAAAAGTGCGGAAATATAAAGAACACTTGATTTTGACGTGGAAACCCTTCGACAAGGGAAAAACCACAGGCTATCCTTCTAGCCACAGACGATCACAGAAATCCACTATATGAGTAAAATGTTACACCCTCAAGTGATACTCGGACTCTCACTCTCGACAACCTCAGGCTATGGACACTACCACTCGCCACTCTTGGTTCAATCCCTAGTGATATCCCCTGATACACTACTCTTGGCGTGAGCACCTCCTACTCTACCCTCAGGCCTTTTATAGTGGCACTTGACCGATGCTTGCCAACCACAACTGGGTTGCAAGACTTCAATGCTTGTGCAATTTCACCCCGAAGCCACAAGACTTTGACTCAAAGAAGAGTATAAGGTCTAAGTGAAAGTGAGACAATATGCTCAAATGCAATAATGTGTAAGACCACACACAACATGCTTAACTAGATGTTATAATGCAATTAAACACTCTAGTTATCAAACAATGCCTACATGTACACACATGAGGTCTCAATTAGTTGTAGAGAAATTCTAACAACCTAATTGTCAAATAAATTCACATAAACATTCATAAACTTGACTAGATGCACAAAGCCAACCTAATCATCAAGTAAACACACATGAACATTTATGGATTATCTATTTAGGCATATATATGACCTAATGATGCAAGCTATCACAAACAAAACAAATCAAATATTCATGAACATTAACTAGTTGATTAAAATACAATTTCTCAACCTAGTTATCAATAAATCACACATGAATATTTTTAACCTAGCTTTTAGGCAAAAATGACCTAATCAATTTAGCTATCAATATACAAACCCAATCATGTTATCAAGACTCATAAATATGCAATAAATAGAGTCTAGGTATTTAATCATTCAATAAATACCTAATCTAGTGTAAGAAGAACAATAAATGATATTCAAGGAAGTTCTTGCTTACCTAGTCATGAAACAATGAAGACCCATGTATGATTGATGCTTTGGATGCATGGGTTTTGGGTTTGGAGAGTTAATGAAGCTTAAATGAAGCTTTCTCTCTCTAGAATCTCTCTATCTCTCTCTAGGGTTTCTATAATTTCAGAGAGCTTAATAAAGAAGAAGAGATAAGGATGTATTTATAGTGGGAAAAAATGAGCTGATTCGAAAAGACCAAAATGCCCCGTTTTGGTGTCAGGCGACATGAGAGGCTACATGAAGTCGCCTAGGAGAGGCTACATGGAAGTCGCCTAAGAGAGGCTACATGAAGTCGGCTAACATGTCGCCTAACGTTCTGGAGAAGAAAAATATGTCTGAGGCGACATTGGAGGTGACATGCACAAGTGGCCTTGCATGTCGCCTAACACACTGGACAACACTCCAGCTCCAGAAACAAGCAACCCAAAACATGACCAAACGACATGGAAACCTTTTGTATGATATACCGTTGGAAAGGTATGGAAGTCTACGTTCTACTCCAATTTACAGAATGTGGTTTTGATGTCTGTAGAAAGAGTTATGGTAATTTAAGTGACCAAAGGTCAAAACCGGATAACAACAGAGATGCTCTGTTTCAGTGGTCTCTTTGGAGACCTCAAAACCAACCCAAACGGTCATAAAATATTACGAATAATATACCGTTAGAAAGGTATGGAAGTCTACTTTCTACTCCAATTAACAAAACAAGATTTGGATAAACGTAGAAAGATTTATGGTCAAAAGAGTGACAAAGGGTCAGAATTGGTCAATAACAAAATTCCCACAATCATGGTATAAAACCATGTAACCAAATACTAATCCAAGAGAGGACAAATGGAACCTCTCTATGGTCAAAAATCATGCTAAGACTCAAGCACACCAACGTGCAAGTGCGGACACAACACAAGCACACCATCATGCGAGTGAGGACGTTTCCGAACACACACGGAAAACGTAGAACAAAAACAACAACACGTAAGGACAAACAAAGACGTGCTCGTGTGAGTTGTAAAATGGATGCACACATATAAACAATAAAGAACACAAATGCAAGATGAACAAAGCATGCATGAAGTGTGTGTGTGCACCTAAACTCTTCAAGAGACAAAGTCAAGTGAGTATACCTTTTGCTCTTGAAGTCATGGAGATGCTTGGAAGCTTGCCAACATGGACCTAAGCTACCCATTACACAATCATCCCCAATGTGGTATGTCATGAAATAAGCCAACCACAAAATAAAGGTTCTTACAATTGCCTTCAATGATTGAAAATACGTGTTTATGTTTAAATAATTTGAAAAATCTGGTACGAGGTCAAAGATTACCCAAGACTATATTGAGAATTTGAGCCGATGAACACATAAGCGACATGCCTAATATTCACCCATAACTCATAGCAATTAACGTCTATAGCAGAAAAAATAAGATGAAAGAAAATAAAGAATCACACAACACAAGATATAATTGGAAAAACCTAAATCAGAGAAAAAGGCCACGGGCCCTCTGGACGACGAAGAAAGTTCTATTATATGATAAATTGTTAAAACCATATACTCCAGGACTCTCTCTTATACCTCAACACCAAACCATAGAGCCTAACCAAGTCCCCAAGCTCACAAACTGAGCTTTACATCATGACTCTCAGCTCACAACGCTCATAAGATCCTCACTAAGAACCCCCTAGGTCTTCCCTGAATATCACCCATGGATCTATAACTTGATCCATTGATATTCCCCGGATCCCTCCCCGGATATTCCCCGGGGTCTCCTCGGATCTCACAACTCTCTGATATTACATGTGTTTCTTTGACTCCACACAAATAACCTAGTTACAAGGTTATATTTATACTAGTTACATGGAGTTTAGACCAACAAGGAAATCCATCTCCTATATGTACAAGACTTTCTTGTTTCATGTAAATCCTATTTCCCTTTTATGCACAAGTCTTTTTGTAAAGAGAAATATTTTTCCTTCAAGCACAAAAACTTCTAAAAGAAATACTTTCCTTTTCTGCTGAAGATTTCCCTGCTTATGCTTGACTATGATTCGGGTCACGGTTGGGCACTCATTTCCTAAATCGTTACAAGTCACATGAAATTACAATGCTCAGAAAACTGCGATCCATTCGCTGAAACGAACTACTTCTTTAGTTTTCATGGTCCTCAAACACTATCTCCAACTTCCAAATGTATCCCACATCTCTAGGAAGTTTCACATCAGTTGAGTTTCGTTTGATTCTCATTGGGTTCACTTGAGAATACGAGTCAAAACCTAACAATTCTCTCATTTGGCTTGAATTCACAAGACCATGCCCACAACCACAATTCTTATCACCCAGAATCACCATACCCCACCACAAGGTATAACCACTTAGGAACGAACCATCCTAAGATTTTTTTTTATGTTCGTTGTTCTGGCACCATGTCAAAATAACTTGCTGAAATTATGGTGCAACTCCTCACGTCAGATTTCCTGGGAGTTCGTTGGTCATCGACATTGTTATCCACCCACACACCTTGCATAACCTTCTGACTGATGCCCATGTGCAAAACCTGTGGACAACTAGCAGCAACATATATCCTATCCATAGTAGCAATTATCATATTGATAATTTGTCACTAGGTTGAGTTGAAACTCACACAAACTACTAGGCATGAACAACAATTGGTAGAGGAGCAAGTTGCACTACTGAAGGCAGAAGAGAATGCAAAAATAACTCAACAGAAGTCGGATGATGAAATCCGTAAACTTAGAGAGAATCTTGAAAGTGCAAAGAGAGAGACTGACGAGCTTCGTAAGAGACCTTGTGCCATTCTTTGAAGAGCAACTAAATTGTTTCTTTCCCTCTATTCCTCTTTAACTATATATGCTCTTATGCATTCTTAACGTTTCTATCACTATTATGTAAATGTCCACAATTCGAGTTTGGATTACAAATTTAAGGATATATTTTTATGTAACATATATATATATATATATATATATATATATATGTGTGTGTGTGTGTGTGTGTGTGTGTGTGTGAATAGCTTACTGACACCATATGAAATTTATTTGTCAAGCTGCATCGACCAATCCATACCTGTAGAATTTACTTCAACCTATGAACCTTATCATTGTTCGATTCTGATTCTCTATAGAAATGCCAGGAAACGAAGGTATACGATGCCTTCAATGATTGAAAAATGCGTGTTTACTTTTAAATAATCTGAAAATCTGGTATGAGGTAAATCAAAGACTACCCAAGACTACCTGTAAGTTGGGAATTGCATTAGAAATAATTGTGATTTTAGTGTTAACATGATTTGTTTATTTGTTGTAGTTAAAACACTACTGTTATGTTGATACTCACATATGTGAGGTTGAAAGATTAACCTAAAGAAAACGTGAATTGTGCGGATCTTTGGTGATAACGTTTTTACTTTAAAACGTTCTTAATTTCATTCAGATTCATCTTAACCATTAAATAAAGTGCATTCAAAAAGTAAACATCTCAACCTGAGAAATAATTTTTGTCTCTTTAGATTAATTATAATAAGTTAAGTTAAGTATGTAGGGCAATCTTTATTTCCTTAATATTCTAGGAATCCTTAAACAAGTTTAAACATGATAAAATATCATGACTGGTTGCCAGTAATAGTTACACACAAAAATACGTCCATGATTATATCCTTATATGATGCTAGATTTTGTGATCAGATCTCACACAATATATGGTGGAGAATTGTTGCGGAGCGGGTGGCGAGTTCGTACGGGTGGCGAATTCGTATTTGGGTCACGTGGGCTAACCAAATCCGGGCTGAATTTCATGGGCCTTTGCAGAGGGTATACAAGGTCGGATCGTCTATTATAATATGTTTTCGGAAAACCCAAGACGAGCCCTACAGATGTTATGAAGACTTCATCCTCTGTAACAGATCATAGCATGCACAATTTCGGCCATCTATTTGGAAAGCCCCAGGAGTCTACTTTCCAGCGGTTTTTACGGATCGCAATTCCAGGTTTTCAAGAGGGAGATATTTGTGTTTCCGTAACGGTGCGTGAAGCTGAATTTTCTTATCAGTGTGCGAGGCGACCTGTGAGGTGACCAAACTCACTCGCCTCACTACTCGCCTAACCTTCTGCCCAGTTCTCACAGCAAGCAAGGCGACCTTCCTGGCGACCATTTTGCTCGCCTCGGAGCCTAGAAGGGCCCAAAATGGTCCTTTCGCACCCCATTTCGTCCCCAAACTTTCCCTATCTATATAAACACTCTTTCCTCTCTTTTCTACACACAAAAACAGAGCAGCTCTTCATTCTTCTTCAGCTTCTTCATCAACCAAGAGAGAGAGAGAGAGAGAGAGAGAGAGAGAGAGATCCAAAAAGTAGCCATGGAGGTTTTCCTCCATGGAAAGCTTTCCCACACCATTTCTACCCATCATTCCCCTTATTTGAGAGTTGATTGCAAAGATTAGGAGTGGGTCTTGGGACAATTTCGAGCCAAGCATGGATCACAGGAGATGGGTACATTTTGGAGGGATTCTCCATTTGGGTTTTGTTTCCTTTATCTCAATCTTTGTATTTCATGTTTTCTTATATGTGTAATCCCCACTTGGGAAATATTGTAAACCTATATTTGAGCTTATATATGAGTGATTGTTGTTATATTCAATTGGGTTTTGATTTGTTCTTAATATTCATTGATAATCTCTTGTTGTGAGTGACATGTGTATGGATGATTGGAAATTGATATGTGCTTATGGATGGGATTAGGAGTAGTTTAACTTAAGTGTAGGAGTAGTTATAATTAAATATCCCATTTGTGTGTATATGTCTTCGGAATGTCTAAATGCCATGTTAGGATCGATTTGAGTGTTTGTGGGTTTCGGTTATACCTCGAAGGATGACCAATCCGGGTATGACCAGAATCACTTAGCTCCGAAGAATAGGTGGAACTTGTTTTATGCATGACCGTGCTAGAATAGGTTTCGGCTTATGTTCATGTCCATAATGGTAGGGATTGGAGGCACACTTGCTATTGCCATGACCTTTGGAGAGTGAGAAGTGTTTCCAAATCCCTTAGATGAGACAAGAGGTGCAATTGCTCTTACCATGACCTTTGGGGAGTGATTTGTGTCTAGAGTCTCTCAAAAGAGAGAACAAGCCCCCAACTTGATTTGAATGTTCTTAATGCCTAACAATAACTTATATGCACTTATGTTGGTGAACTTAGACCCCTTATGTACCATTATCTTGCATCTCTCCAGTCCACCCTTTTATTTGTCACATTAATCACCATTCTCACCCCTTCATATTCTTTTGTTTATTTTTGTTTTCTTTACATTTCTTTTGCTTTACTAGTCTTTTGCTAGTTTAGAGCACATTGCGTATGAACTTTTAGTATAGATATCTTTTGATATTCACAATTTGAAAATGACCAAAAAACGAGTTATCAATGATCATCTAGTAACCTTGAAAACGTTTTAGCCCGCTTCTACCCTGGGAACTTTCCTGGCATGGTTCTTTCGAGCATTGTTGGAGGTTCCTGCCAGGGTCAGACCCCCACTGATGGTGTTGACTATGTGGATCTGCTCCATCAGATCCTTCCCTTTTGCTTTCCTTCCTTCTTCAAACGCTTTAATGTCTGCTTGCACCTCCTTCCCGGTGTGAATGTTGTCACGCACTTGTTGGAGGAATTCCTCTAAGCAACCTCCCCTAACCAGGGCTTTAATATGGTTCCGCAGACTATAGCATTCCGAGGTATTATGACCTACATCCTCGTGGAAGTCACAATACTTGTAACAGTTCCGTTGATCGACTGGTGCCTTTATTGGACCCGGCTTCCTGATCAGTCCTTTGTCACGGATGGCGAGGTAAATAGTCTCGCGAGATGTGTTCACAGGGGTGTAGTGGGAGTACCCCCTTTCCTCTCTGTCTACCCGCGCTACCTCCTTGGGTGGAGGTGTAGCTCTAGGTGGAGTTCGCCTAACTGGGTACCGGTTCAGCAGAGGCTAATAGGGTGGTGACCGATATGTAGATTTGTTGGGAGGTTTATTCTGATTTTTCTGAACAGGTGCAGGCTTGGGCACCTCTTTCTTTTGGCGCTTGGCAGTTCTTATATCATCGTGCTCTATCTTAAGTCGGAGCTGTTCATCTATTTCAACCTGCTTTAGAGCTCTATCATATGCCTCCTGATAAGTCTCCGGGGGATGCTTGGAGAAGGATTTGAATAGCCTGCCTACCCATAGGTTTCTTGTGAAATTGGCCAATGTTTCCTTCTCCGTAAAGACCCTCATCTGGATTACTTCTTTGTGGAATCTCTCCACGTAAGCTCTGAGCGATTCATCCCATTCCTAGATCATATATTGGAGGTGAATGAGATCCTTGGGGCAAGGTTTGATGCCCTGAAACTGAGCACAGAAGTCAGTAGTCAACTTGGTGAATGAGTCAACTCTCCCTATTGGTAGCTTCCTGAACCATGTCTTGGCATAGTCCGTTAGCGTGGTTGGGAACATTCTGCACATGACGACCCTGGTAGCATTCTGGACCTCCATCTTATGAACAAAACTTTCTAGATGGCTCAGGGGATCCTCGGTCCCTAAATATTTGCCGGTTGACATCTTGAATTTGGGAGGTAGTTATGCCTCCTTGATCCTCCTAGAGAAGAGAGCATTCATCTCTCCCAAGGGGTCTTTTCGGTTTTCCCGGTGCTTGCCCTTCTTCAACTCCTGGATTTCTTTCACCATTCTAGCAACCTGGTCTCGTAGACGTTTGTTGCCATCATTCCCAGATTCCACTTCAGAATCTCTGTCGTCAGGCCCCTCCGATGTCGCAGAAGCTTCATCCTGATTCTCTCCCAGGGGAGGGTCTTCTTCGGTACCCCTGTTACTACCTCCTGCCATTGAACGAGGGCGCCCACTGGTCGCTTCCTGTTGAGGCTGTCTAGAAAAAGCTTCTGGTTGAACCAGGTGGTGGCGCTCTCTAGGCGGGAAATCGATGGCGGATCTCGTGCGTCGGGGTTAATAACCTGTAGGTTACCCTGGAATGGGGGGCATGAGCCCGATTCTGTCATGGACCAATGGTACTTGAGGCATGGGCCCGAGTCTATCATGAACCGGTACGGGAGGTGGTGGTCCCAACTTGTCGAAGAGAGGTACCCTGGTACCTTGCCGATTGGCATCTCCCCTGGTATCTGGTACCGTGGGCTAACTGGTACTACCTTCAGTGACCATTCGGAGGCGAATGCTTTCTATAAAGGCCGAGACTTACTGGTCTAGATTGGTAGGTCCAGCTGCCGGGGTAGTAGGTACCTGGGGGGTAACTCGCGCTGTAGCTGATGGCTTCAAGGCGGGTTTGTGACCCTTTCCCCCTTTTTTTGGATTCTAACCCTTTCAGATTGAAACGTTTGACTGGTGTCCCGACGGGTCAGGATGATCCTGAGAGGATCAGAGCTTCATTTTGATGGTATAGCAAGAAAACGAGGCACACTGGCTTTCTTTTGAGGGTGTGGTTTTTCCCACAGACGGCGCCAAAAAGTGTTAACGGAAAAATCCACTCAAGGAGTGAAATTTCGGTTAGCACGCTAGCCCATTACCGGTAGCCAGTAGCGGGATAGGTACCTTAGGTACCGGGGTCCTTCCTCGTAGCGTAGATGGACACGAATAAAGAAAGGGATATGAAGGACTAACGAGATATGAAATAACACTGTTTATTTAAAAAGGGTATCGAAATTACAATTACAATACACGCTCTCCTCACACTTAACTCTCTTTTCGCTCTTACATAGGAAGGTGGTGGAACCTCCGTTTATGTCGATAAGTGGATATGTCCTTCCAATGATCGTCAATGGACTCTCACTGGCTTCAGAGAATTTCAAAGGAAATTCTACCGGAAATTAATCTCTCTGTCTTTGGCGATAAAAAATACTAAAAATATCCCCCTCCCTCTCTTCTTTACCCTTCAAAGCCGTATATATAGTTCTCCAAAGAATCCCCTCAAAATCCGGTTGCATTGATGAGGATTATTGAGAGTCCTATTTTAGGCGTTGAAATGCATTGTGTGGGGCTGAAGGTGCGGGATTTGATCCCGTTTATCACTGTCGAATTCAAATTTTGATTTGGTTGACCATTAGGTCTCATTAATGGCGCATTATTTTGGCGATGGAGTCAAATTTTCTTCTTCGTGGAGCTTGGAGGGAAACTCTGATTCTGAATTTTGGCGGAGTGAGGCATTGGTACATCAGTTCGATCCCACTGGTATGAAGCTTGTTTTGCTTCTTGCTGGAGTGGTGCTTGTGTCTTCGCGATCATCTTCCTATTGCTTGGCAGGTAAGGTACTTGCCTTGGAGGGGCTCTGAATAGACGTACTAGGTACCATGTGGAAGTTGAGGTAGTAACACGTCCGGTATCGAGGTACCAGGTACCTTGACTGATGTCGAGGTACTTGCGGGGTGCTGGGCGTGCGAGTTACCACTGTACTGGTCTTGAGTTGATATTAGGAGCTTTAGTAGGGTGAGGTACATGCCTTCGTTAACTCGCGAAGCTGATGACCTATCTAGATAGATATGTAGTCGAGGTCCTGACCTTATCAAGTATCGGCTCTATCTAGGTAGTGGTACCGATCTCACTGGTTACCTGGAATATCAGGATGATTCTACCTAGGTAGATTCTTGTTGAAAAATTCTCCTTTGGTCCATGACCAAAATACCCTGTTAACACTAGGCTGGTCCATTTCCATAGGAAACACGATGGCACTTAGCATGTGCCACAAGCTTTTGAACCACTAGTGTTTCAAATTTGATACTCTAAATTTAGAGTACAAAACAATGAAACTCTGAATTTTTTTCTTGGAGAGAGAGGTAGGCATAAAAACCGAAACTGAATTGAACGAACAGAAAAAAGGGTGTTTGGTTCGGTTCATAGCTTCTATTTGGTTCAAACCGATTTAAAATTTGAAAACCGAAATGAATTTGGTTCCGTTTCGGTTTTGAACATACAAAACTGAACCGAACCGAATAAACCGAATTGTCTTAATGAATTATTTTGAAAAGTTCAATTTTATTAATGATTGTTTGTTGATGATGTTTTATTTTGGATTACATTATGTACAACAATTTTTTTAATTCTATTTTATAGAAGTTATGAGGATTTTATATTTTAATTGAGTATGTAGACTTAATATGATTGAAATTTTAGATTTAGATTGAAAATTGAGTTGTATTTTGCTTAAATTATTTTTTACATATTATGTTTTCTTAAGAAATTTAAACCTAAATGCCCAAAAAGCAACTTAAAGGACCACAAAATTAAAAAAAATCTTCAAAGCCTAATATACCCAAAACCGAATTGAATTAAACCGAGATAAGGGTATTCGGTTCAATTCGGTTTTCAGGTTCAAAATGATTCAAACCGATTCACATTTTCAAAAACCGAATATATGTTTGTTTAATATGGTTTTGGCCAAAACCGAACCGAACCGATCCATGCTCACCCATACTTGGAGATACAAATATAGAGTACCATTGGAGCACATAGAACTCTATTTTGGAATTTTTACTCCAAAATAGAATATCATGGGAGATGCTCTTAGGAAAATGCTAGAGGGAAACTCTCACCTTAGGTTCAGAGAAAATCTAAGAGGCAGACTATAGACTTGTACCCTCTCTTATTCTCTCACTATTTATAAATGTTATATAACTTTTAATTTCAATTCAATTCTCTTCTATCATCATTAGATGCAATATTTTTATTTTAATATTTCTCTCTCTCTCTCTCTCTCTATCACTCCCTCTCCAAGTAAGTAATCTCCTGCTACACTTTTTATTTCATTGTTGGTTGTTCTTAATTTCAATTCAATTTTCTTCTTTCATCATTAGACGCAGTCTTTTTATTTTTATTTTTATTTCTCTCTCTCTCTCTCTCTCTCTCTCTCTTCCCCCCTCCCCTCCCCTCTCCAAGTAAGTAATCTCATGCTACACATTTTATTTCATTGTTGGTTGTTCTTAACTTCAATTCAATTATATTCAGTCATCATTAGATGTAATATTTTTATTTTTATTTTTACCTCTCTCTCTCTCTCTCTCTCTCTCTCTCTCTCTCTCTCTTTCTCTCTCAACTTCTCCAAGAAAATAATCTCATGCTACACTTTTTATTTCATTGTTGGTTGTTCTTAATTTCAATTCAATTATCTACTATCATCATTAGATGCAGTCGTTTTTTTTTTATTTCTCTCTCTCTCTCAACTTCTCCAAGTAAGTAATCTCATGCTACATTTTTTATGTCATTGTTGGTTGATTTTAATTTCAATTCAATTCTCTTCTATCATCATTAGACGCAATTTTTTTATTTTTTTTTATCTCTCTCTCTCTCTCTCTCCATGTAAGTACTCTCATGGTATACTTTTTATTTCATTGTTGGTTATTCTTAATTTCAATTCAATTCTCTTCTATCATCATTAGACGCAAACTTTTTATTTTTATCTTTCTCTCTCTTTGTCTCTCCCTCTCCAAGTAAGTAATCCCATGTTACACTTTTTATTTCATTGTTGGTTGTTCTTAACTTCAATTCTATTCTATTCTATCATCATTAGACGCAATCTTTTTATTTTTACTTTTATCTTTCTCTCTCTCTCTCTCTCTCTCCCTCCTGCTCCAAGTAAGTAATTTAATGCTACACTTTTTATTTCATGTTGGTTACTGTTAATTTCAATTCAATTCTCTTCTATCATCAGTAGATACAATCTTTTGATTTTTATATATCTCTATCTGTCTCTCCCTATCCAAGTAAGTAATCTTCGGCTACTCTTTTTTATTTCATTGTTCGTTGTTCTTAATTTCAATTCAATTATCTACTATCATCATTAGATACAGTCTTTTTATTTTTATTTTTCTCTCTCTCTCTCTCTCTCCCCTTCTCCAAGTAAGTAATCTCATGCTACACTTTTTATGTCATTGTTGGTTGTTCTTAATTTCAATTCAATTCTCTTCTATCATCATTAGACGCAATCTTTTTATTTTTATCTTTCTCTCTCCTCTCCCTCTCCATGTAAGTACTCTCATGGTACACTTTTTATTTCATTGCTGGTTATTCTTAATTTCAATTCAATTCTCTTCTATCATCATTAGACGCAAACTTTTTATTTTTATCTTTCTCTCTCTTTATCTCTTCCTCTCCAAGTAAGTAATCTCATGCTATACTTTTTATTTCATTGTTGGTTGTTTTTAACTTCAATTCAATTCTCTTCTATCATCATTAGACGCAATCTTTTTATTTTTATTTTTATCTTTCTCTCTCTCTCTCCCTCCCTCTCCAAGTAAGTAATTTCATGCTACACTTTTTATTTCATCGTTGGTTATTCTTAATTTCAATTCAATTCTCTTCTATCTCTCTCTCTCCCTCCCTCTCCAAGTAAGTAATTTCATGCTACACTTTTTATTTCATCCTTGGTTATTCTTAATTTCAGTTCAATTCTCTTCTATCATCAGTAGACACAATCTTTTTATTTTATCTTTCTCTCTCTGTCTCTCTCTCTGTCCAAGTAAGTAATCTCTTGCTACTATTTTTATTTCATTGTTCGTTGTTCTTAATTTCAATTCAATTCTCTTCTATCATCATTAGACGCAATCTTTTTATTTTTATTTTTATCTTTCTCTCTCTCTCTCTCTCTCCCTCCCTCTCCAAGTAAGTAATTTCATGCTACACTTTTTATTTCATCGTTGGTTATTCTTAATTTCAATTCAATTCTCTTCTATCTCTCTCTCTCTCCCTCCCTCTCCAAGTAAGTAATTTCATGCTACACTTTTTATTTTATCGTTGGTTATTCTTAATTTCAGTTCAATTCTCTTCTATCATCAGTAGACACAATCTTTTTATTTTATCTTTCTCTCTCTGTCTCTCTCTCTGTCCAAGTAAGTAATATCTTGCTACTATTTTTATTTCATTGTTCGCTGTTCTTAATTTCAATTCAATTCTCTTCTATCATCATTAGACGCAATCTTTTTATTTTTATTTTTATCTTTCTCTCTCTCTCTCCCTCCCTCTCCAAGTAAGTAATTTCATATTACACTTTTTATTTCATCGTTGGTTATTCTTAATTTCAATTCAATTCTCTTATATCATTATTAGACGCAAACTTTTTATTTTTAATTTCAATTCAATTCTCTTTGTATCTTCCTCACCAAGTAAGTAATCTCATGCTACACTTTTTATTTCATTGTTGGTTGTTTTTAACTTCAATTCAATTCTCTTCTATCATCATTAGACGCAATCTTCTTATTTTTATTTTTATCTCTCTCTCTCTCTCTCTCTCTCTCTCTCCCTCCCTCCCTCCCCACGTAAGTAATTTCATGCTACACTTTTTATTTCATCGTTGGTTATTCTTAATTTCAATTCAATTCTCTTCTCTCTCTCTCTCTCTCTCTCTCTCTCTCTCTCTCTCTCTCCCTCCCTCTCCAAGTAAGTAATTTCATGCTACACTTTTTATTTCATCGTTGGTTATTCTTAATTTCAGTTCAATTCTCTTCTATCATCAGTAGACACAATCTTTTTATTTTATCTTTATCTCTCTGTCTCTCTCTGTCCAAGTAAGTAATCTCTTGCTACTTTTTTATTTCATTGTTCGTTGTTCTTAATTTCAATTCAATTCTCTTCTCTCATCATTAGACGCAATCTTTTTATTTTTAGCTTTATCTCTCTGTCTCTCCCTCTCTAAGTAAGTAATCTCCCTTCACTTTTTTTTTCTTTTTTGTTTCAAAATTTTAAATTGAATCAATTATTGTTAGATATTTTGAAGTAGGAAGTTTGTGGACCTTATTTAAAACAGACGGTTGATGATTATGCTTGAAAGGGTACTTAAAAGTAATCGAAATATTAATGTTTCGATGGAGTGGAACCGTGGAATTATATAGTAATGTCTAAGGGATATGTGTTGTGAGTTGCATTTGTTTCTTCTTGTCTTGTAGTAAAATTGTGTTTTTCTGCATTGCAGGTGATTTAGGCTTTTTACGATGGGTGCAAGTTCGATAGATGTGGAATGGGAACTCACTCCATTCAGTGGGGTGGTGCGGACTGTGGTTTTAGTTGGACGAAAGGGCAATGGAAAGAGTGCAACAGGCAACAGCATTCTTGGTACAAAGGCCTTCAAGTCGAGGCAAAGTTTGGCTGGTGTTACCAGTACTTGTGAATTGGAGAGAACTGTAACAAGCGATGGACAAATCATTAATGTTATTGACACTCCTGGTATGACCTGACAAAGTTGTAATTCCGTATATCTAATTTGTGTTTGAGAATTTTGGTTATTACTAGCTTCTTCACTTTTTTTTTTTTCATGCTTGTTAATATGTTAGTGGTAAACAAACTAACATGATGTTCTATCGCAGGATTCTTAGATTCTTCTGTTGAATCTGATTTTATTGGCAAAGAGATTGCCAGATGTATTGATTTGGCCAAGGACGGGATCCATGCAGTCCTTGTAGTTTTGTCAGTTAGGACTCGTTTTACAAAAGAAGAAGAAGCTGCGATACTCAGCTTGCAGACGCTCTTTGGCAGCAAAATTATAGACTACATGATTGTAGTCTTCACTGGAGGGGATGAACTTGAAGAAAATGAAGAAACATTAGAAGGTTATTTGGGTGGTGATAACTGTCCAGAGCCTTTGAAGGTTACCTTCTGAACCGCAACATGCTTTGATAAAATTTATTTTACTTTGTTTTCATAAAGTATGATTTATTGGATCTCACTCCATTCACCCCTCTCTTAAAAAAATCATTTTATAATTTTTTTAGAACATTTTGAATCTTTGCCGAAATCGTCGAGTGGTGTTTAATAACAAGACTAATGATAAAACCAAGAAAGCTGTACAAGTTAGAGAGCTTCTTTCTCTTGTTAACATGGTCATAGCACAGAATGGTGGGCAGCCATATACAGATGAGCAGTTAACTGAGTTGAAGGTCAGTCGTTTGTTCGTATATATTCTTTGTCAACTTCTATGCAGTATTTTCCCAACAAAATATCTGACATAAAATTCCTTATTTGTAACCAGAGGCAGAGGTTGAGTCTTCAAAAAGAGGTTGAGTCACTAGAGGGAAAATCGAATATGGAAATTCCAGAGCTGAAAGAGAATATGGAAAGATCTTATGATGATAAGCTGAAACGAATTACTGAAATGGTATTTTTTTATACTTATTGTTATATGAATATATCACTCGCTTTTGCCTTCAATTCTATCATTAATTGTGATGCCAAAAGGGGTAAAGAGTGCAGCTGCATGCGTCCTTAACCCTGGATTGTTAAGGATAATAATAATCCTTTTGATTAATCCTTTTGATTTAAACTGTCTTTACAAGTCGTGTGTTCACTGTTTGTGTTTTGACGACAATAACTCGTTGGATGTTTTGTCTACTTCTCTTAACTTTTTTCTTGCTGAAATTAAGCTAGTCATTAATAGTTCCTGGCAGTGGTTTGCTCATCTTAACTTATGCTTGTTCAGAAGAAGCACAAGTAAATACTGTTCTGGTTCACATCAGTGGCGGTTTACAAAATTTTGTTTTCAGGAGGATTTTCTTCTCTTTTCATCCTCTTTCTGCTCTAAACCTTGGCATAAAAGTTTGAATCTATTTTTAATATTTATCGTTTTTGGTTGATCTGTCCATTTATTTAAATATTATTTTATCTTGATCATTTATCTATCTGCCGAGCACTATATATTTGTTGGCACTCTAGGTTGTAAATGGTATTCTACTCATATTGATAATTTGTCACTAGGTTGAGTTGAAACTCACACAAACAACTACTAGGCTTCAACAGCAATTGGCAGAGCAGCAAGCTACACGACTGAAGGCACAAGAGAATGCACAAATAGCTCAAGAGAAGTCGAATGATGAAATCCGTAACCTTAAAGAGAATCTTGAAAGTGCAAAGAGAGAGACAGAGGAGCTTAGTAGGAATAAAGACGATAAACCCCCACCCCCACTCTTACACCTACCCATAACCCTACACCTACCCCCACGGTGTGCTATTCTTTGAAGAGTAACTAAAGTGTTTCTTTCCCTCTATTCCTCTTTAACCATTTATGCTCTTGTGCATTCAATAACGCTTCTATCCATATTATGTAAATGTCCACAATTCGAGTTTGGATTGCAAATTTAAGGATATATATATTTATGTAACACACCTATATATATATGTACATCTTATTGACACCATATGAAATTTATTTTTCAAGCTACATCGACCAATCCGTACCCGAAGAATTTACTTCAACCTATGAACCTTATCATTGTTCGATTGTGATTCTCTATAGAAATGCCAGGTAACGAAGGTTTATCTTGTACGAATGTATACGATGTCTTCAATGATCGGAAAATGCATGTTTACTTTTAAATATTCTGAAAGTCTTGTATGAGGTAAATCAAAGACTGAGTACCCAAGACTACCTGTAAGTTGGGAATTGCATTAGAAATAATTGTGTTTTTAGTGTTAACATGATTTGTTTATTTGTTGTAGTTAAAACGCTACTGTTATGTTTTTTTTTTGAACAGCAGTGTATTGAAATAGGCAAAAGCCTAACAGGAACAGCACCAAAGAGGCAAAGAGCCCTGAACCAGCAAAAACGAAACACAACAACCAGGGACAAAGGAAACGCTACAAAAAGCAACAAAAGGGAAAAAAACCCAACTGTTGCAGCAGCAGCCACAGCAAAACACCAGCAAGAAAACGTAAGACAACAACCTGAACAGCCAAACAAGCATAAAAACGGGGGAACCAAGAAACACAACTGTACCAGAATCAGTGGACCTCCCCAGTACTCTGTACCTTGAATTTGAGAGAGGAGAGGAGAAATAGAATGTGATATATATTGTGATATTAGGTTTACAGCAATAAATCAAATATATAGAGAAATACAAAGACCATAACACCCCTATCTAACACATAAACAATAATAAACACCCATCACTTACAACCCATCATTCCACTACAACAAATACAACCCAACATTCCACTACAACAATAATCTATATTCCCATATTCCAACACTCCCCCTCAAGCTGTGCAAAGGAAACGCGCTCAGCTTGCAAAATACTGTGAAGACTCCTAAAACAACCTAAAAAAAGACCAAACAATGCTTGTTCATCAAACGGGGATATGGGACAACACCACATATCCAAAACGACCACCTAAGCCGACCACAGCGGTAGGGGCCAAAGGACGAACCAAGCAAAGAAGAAGAGAAGGTCTGGGCTGCCGGAGAAGACACAAAAGTCAGGACTAGGGACAACCGGAAAGGCTGCCGGAAAAATGACCTAACGGCGTCGACAAGATCGTCCGGACGTGCGCCACCACCGGCGCTGCAGCCAAAGGAAGATCCCTAACTGGATCGGGCAGGGGCTGCGGAAGAAAGAAGGAAAAACAGCGGAGAAGAACATACTAACGGCGGAGCTGCGGCGGTGCTATGGCGGATCTGCGGCGGAAGGCGTCGGACTGCTCCGACGATGTAGCCAAGAGGCATGACTTCGCCGCCGACATCCTGCAGAAGCAGGATATCAACGGCGAAGAACTGCGGAAGCTGTCGGAAAAGGCTGCCGGAATTTCTGCTCTGATACCAACTTGAATTTGAGAGAGGAGAGGAGAAATAGAATGTGATATATATTGTGATATTAGGTTTACAGCAATACATCAAATATATAGAGAAATACAAAGACCATAACACCCCTATCTAACACATAAACAATAATAAACACCCATCACTTACAACCCATCATTCCACTACAACAAATACAACCCAACATTCCACTACAACAATAATCTATATTCCCATATTCCAACATGTACCCCCCTTTAAAGCAGACCCTTTTTTAGCAAGCATGTTAGCATAGGAATTACTGGCTCTTGAGTTGAAAATGACACGGGTATTGCCCAGAAAGTTCAGGGAATTCCGAATGTCGTAAATGACGTCAACATGCCTCAAATTACAAAAACCCTCCGAATTGACCCACGCAACGGCAGCTTTAGAATCACTCACAATGTCGACCTCCTTCCCCACCAAAACCTCGGAGTGAACACACATGAAGGCTGCCCTCTGGATAGCTAAAATCTCAGCAGACATAGAGTCTAAAATCCCTACGAAAGCAGAGAAAAGTCCCCAGACCTTGCCACCACTGTCTCTCAAAACTCCTTCAATCCCAGCTTTGCCAGGATTATCTCTTAATGAGCCATCAACATTGAATTTGAGACCTTCTCCAGTAGGAGGTAGCCATTCTGAAGACTTCACGGATTTCACACGATTCACATCAAGACAACTTTCTTTTATATTCAAGAGCATGATGGAAATAGAGAGTTTAGAGCCTCTCCCAAAATGCTTAAACCACCAAAAACCCCGAAACTTGACCATGTCCTCGGCTTGAGAGACAACTGTCGTTAAACCTTTAAAGACCATCAGATTGCGAGCCTCCCAAATCGTCCAACAACAGGCGAAAAACAGAGAGTGCCAAACTCGACTCTGGTTGACGGTAGTGCACAAACTCGACCACTCTACAAACCAGTTCTTTAGAGAATTGTTGGCGCAGCTCACCACTTCCCACCAGGACATGCAGCTGTTCCAGAGCTTCCATGACCAAGGGCACAACAGAAACAAGTGATCAGCAGACTCCTCCTCGGCGTTACAAAAAAGGGCACAACAATGAACAGGCTGGATCAAACCCAAACTTACGCAAGACCTGTCTTACTATAACTCTCCCTCGTAAGAGTTGCCAGACAAAAATTTCTATCTTAGGAGGACAAACCCCTTGCCAAATAAGGTTGAAATCAAAGGCTGAATTCGTGGAGGAGTCCTCCAATCTTTTATGGAAAGACCTCACTGTGAAACAGCCATCTGAACAAAATGTCCAGGCTAAGGCATCTGAGACTGATTCCCTCATAACCATGTAATCCAAAAGACTCTTGAAAACCCCCTATTGATCATTCTCCCAGTCGAACACGGGCCTCCGTAGAGGCACCTCCCAAATCCATCTAGATTCTAACCATCTACCAAAATCGTTCACAACACCATGTTTTTGGACAGCCAAAACATAAATTCTCGGACACATTTCCTACAAAAAAGATGACTCCCCAACAGTAGCCTCCCAGAATTTGGCTCTTTTACTCTTGCCAATGACAACTCTCAGGCCCTCTTTCAGGATTCTACAAGAAGGTGTTCCTTCCACAAACAAAGAAGCTATTGTCTAAATAAAAGGGGAGGCACAACTGCCAGCTTTCCAGTCCCATGTTAAGTCAGAATTTGGAATTCTGTATCTAGCGCAGATCACCCTTCTCCAAAGAGAATCAGTCTCCGTTCTGAATCGCCAAACCCATTTAGCCAACAAACTGTTATTTTGGTCACCTATTCTTCCAATCCCTAAACCACTACAACTCTTGCTCTTGCAAACAGTACCCCAGTCACCCTGATGGTAATGAAATCCTTCCTTACTAACACTATCAGAACTTCCTCCACCTCTTAGCTAGCCTATCAAATTCCTGATAAGGACTCTTCGCTTTATAACCTTTAGACCCAACTACGTGCATCTTCCTTTTGTTCCAGCCATGTTCTGCCATTTTTGCGCTTATAGGCCACCCATACACGTGCATTCCGGCCACTTTATTGGACACTTTTAGAGCCTCTTCCATAGAATCGAACCGTACGAAGGCATAGCAGCTCTTCCTTGTTCTGACTTTGGGGGAGAGGAAAACATCCCTCACTCTTCCAAACACCTTAAAAACACTCCACAAGCAAGCGCACATCCACCCTCGGGTTTAGATTGTCAATGAATACTGAGAACAGATTTTCCCTAAAGTCCTTCCTTCCTCCAATAAATCTCCTCTCACCATATCTCTTGTCCTCAACACTCCTATTATTTCCGTTACCACCTTGGTGGGAGCCTCTCTCTCTAACTCTCTCTCTCATTGTCGTGTGTTGAATTGCAACTATAAAAATGACAGTCCTTTTCTCCTTAGTGCATTGCATGCAGGCAATAAATTATGGATAAGCATTGACAAGTGCATACGCACTCATATATATTTATCAGTGTGCACTGAGGTGAAAAATTTCCGTTATCAAGTTGAAAGATTAACCTAAAGAAAATGTGAATTGTACGGATCTTTGGTGATGACGTTTGTACTTTAAAACGTTCTTAATTTCATTAAGATTCATCTTAATCATTAAATAAATTGCATTAAAAAATTAGACATCTCTCAACCTGAGAAATAATTTTCGTCTCTGTAGATTTAATTATAATAATTAATAAGTTAAGTTAAATAGGGCAATCCTTATTTCCTTACTATTCTAGGAGTCCTTAAACAAGTTCAAACATGATAAAATATCATGACTGGTTGCCAGTAATAGTTACACACAAAAATATGTCCATGATAATTAATATCCTTATAAAATGCTACATTTTGTGATCATATCTCACACAATATATGGTAGAGAATGATAATATATATCATCATTCATCATAGATTTATTCTTGACTTGTTTTGACATGCCTTACCTGCATATACAAGGAGAGACGGAGAGATGATCAATTCAAAATTGTTTTCGTTCTCTGAATTGGATGAGAAAAAATATTATATATGTTGTGTTTCTGGTCAACCACAGACCTTTACACAACACACTGTTCTTATACTAAAAACCTGTAAAAATTCTTATACAAAAATAACAATTGATATAATCTGTATTAATCAATTGCAATTATCAACCTAAGAGAATTGTTTACATTAAGAACAGAAGAACATGCATATATATATATATATATATATATATATATATATATATATATATACACACACATCAAGTACAAATAGCAAGACCAGAATATATATGCAAGAATGACAGTACCAAAACACAAACGAAATTATCCTGCTATCACTAGATTAACTACAAGAAGAATAAACCTAAATATACTAACAAAATAGTATACAATCAGTTTAGATTTATTATATGTAAATCTGAAAAACTCAAACCTTAGAGAATAACTGAGATACAATAAGAAGATTAGATGTATCACAATGCACAACTAGACAATATAAATTGATTAGAGATGCAATAAAGAAATAGCAGAAGTAGGAATCAATTGGAACACATATAAATCGAAAAACAGTGAAGAGAAGAAAAAGAACACAACAGTTATCGTGGTTCGGCCAAAAATGGGGCCTACATCCATGTTGAACCTCACAAGAAGGCTCTCTCCACTATGTAATAGTCTTACAAACCAGATTACACCAAAAGAAACTATCAAGTTACCCAGAAAATCAACTAGAACCCTAGATCTATCAAGATGACGCAGAACGGAAGTTCTAGGATCACAAGCGTAACCCTAACAGAACATAAACTGGAATCCACCAGAAAAAAAAGGATTGAAACCAAATTGTAAAATTTATTGAATACCTCGAAACTGATAACAAAAGCCTTTAAATAGGCTCAGAAAACCCTAAAAACAGAAAAGACTAAAATATCCTCATCTAAATAAAAAAACGGAAAACAAATAAAAAACACTAAAATCTTCGGATGCCCGATAACCTAACTTAAACAGCTCCGTTGAGGGAATAAATGACGTCAACCGGGCTAGCCTCAATTGTACCGCTATGGAGCTCTGAAAACCCTTTCCGAAAACATATTATAATAGGAAATCTGACAACCGAGCGAAAAGTTATGCCCGTTTCTTTAAAACACCTCTTTTGGACAATTTCCTATCCATCTCTTCTTCAAAATCCAAAGCCAATTATCCTACATCACAAGAACAGCTCTCGGTCTGGTGTGGGTTAACAAAGAAATCCCACAACCTTACAACAAACAAGAACCGAATCTCAACACACTCTCAATATACCATAATCTCACAACTATTACAGAGAAAACACTTGGATTCACCAAGAACTAAAGAGATTTACAAGAGAAACTTTCTGGAGAACTTTCGTGAGAGAGAGAGCTAAAAAACGAAAACCTAATCAGAAATAATGACTTATCTTTACTTCTCTCTCCTTGTTGTATATATACCCCTATCTTATGAGTTATCACCGAAATCTGTCATGCCCAATGAAAGCTTGCCATGTTGGATTCTGTCATGTGACCAGATAAGGATAACAAGAGCTGTTATTTGAATTCTGTTGGGCTTCTGGATCAGTCTTCTTTTGGGCTTAATTTGTGATGAAATGGGCTAACCCAAATTACCACAATATATATATATATATATATATATATATATATATATAAGAAAATAAGATTTGTAAGGAACAATTACTTTTTGGAAAGATTTCAAAATAGGGAAAAATCAAGAATCATCTTCTAAAGAGTAAGAAATGAAGTGATTAATTACAAGAATAAAGGAAGAAAAAATAATGATACTAAAAAACTCGAAAGACAAAATTTAAGTATTGTGACAAAGTACATATTGATTTTGTTTTTGTTGAATAAAAAGGAACTGAAGAACAAACTTTGACAACTGATCTATAGCTAGAGCAATAAGTTCAATCTGACAGAAAAGCTGTGTAGTACTCCATCACTGTCAGTTTGAAGAAGAATAACTGGAGAGAAAAAAGAAAGTCACAAGTATCCAATAACTTAAGATGTTCAAAAAAAAAAAGTATCCCATAACTTACTGTCTGTTAAAATCTAAGGACAGAAGAATAGAAAAACATTTTAGTACCAATTAATGCTGCATAATCCCATTTCTTCTCATTATTACAATTTACAAGTACTGTGTTTGTGTGTGTGAGTGTGTTTTCGATGGAACCAACGAAATGCATGTCTAGTTTCATGGGTATTTGCTTCCTCATAATTAATTATAATTATATCTATGTCCAAATATATACTTTAAGAAAAAAAACCATGTGATATGAATATGAAATATCAAGAAGAAATCAAACTCGATTAGCACAACAAAAAATGAAAAAAAATTATAAAATTAAAAAACCATGTATTTATGGAAAGAATTAAAACACATAAGAGAAGGGTGAAAAATAAATAGAAGAATCCATTTCTATGGCAACAGATCCATGAAGAAGAAGAAATAAAACACATACACTGATACACACACACTTATACAAGAAACCATGCTGTTAAAACATTTTTTCTTAGAATGTATAAAAATAAATATTCCATGGTGGGGGTGCGTTCGAATGTCTGAGTCCACGCGTACGGTGATGGACGTTACGGTGGGAGGAAGGTGACGATGATAAAGAGAGACAAAACGACGTCGTGCTTTGAGTGGCTGCTGCTGCATGCTGTTGTTGTTGTTGGTAGTGGTAGAAGTGAAGAGAGAAGATAATTGACTGTTGCGCGGGAACAGCAATGGTGGTTCTGCTGCAACTGTGGCCATTGCCATAGAGGCCTCATCAGCCGAGACATGTGTATGTGTGTTTGCCGGTGACTGTGATTTGTTTTTTATTTTAACGAAAATAAAAACGAACCAATTACAGAGAAATGTGTTAGCCAATTTTTCTTGAATTTCCTATATTTCGCTCATTTTTCCAATGTCTTTGTATTTGAAATAATCGGAATAAATAGTTGTAGTATTGGAAAAATTCTCAAATTTTATTCATAGTAGATTTCGATGAACTAATTTGTATCACTTTGATTTTGTTTTAATTTATTATTTCTTCTTGTTTTTCATGGTTTTCCTTTGTTACATTAACAAAACAAAAATCAACAAATCAATAAAAACTAAATACATAAAACATCATTAAAAGGGTCATCTGTTTTTAGTTAGGTTCTCATGAGATATCTGATAAAATTGGAATGATAGGAGAAAATTGTAAGAGTCTTTTTGATTTTGATAGGAGTCCTCTTAAACTTCTTGTGATGGAACCTTTAAGGTTTCACGAAATTCTATCCTTCTTAGTTCTTGCTCTGACGCAGAACAGAAGTTCTAGGATCACAAGCGTAACCCTAACAGAATATAAACTGAAATCCACCAGAAAAAAAAGAAACTGAAACCAAATTGTAAATTTATTGAATACCTCGAAACTGATAACAAAAACCTTAAATAGGCTTTAAAAACCCTAAAAACAGAAAAGACTAAAATATCCTCATCTAAAAAAATAAAAACGGAAAACAAATAAAAACATAAAAATCTTCGGATGCCCGATAACCTATCTTAAACAGCTCCGTTGAGGGAGTAAATGACGTCAACCGGGCAAGCCCTTTGTCCCGCTATGGAGCTTCGAAAACCCTTTCCGAAAACATATTATAATAGGAAATCTGTCAACCGAGCGAAAAGATATGCCCGTTTCATTGAAACACCTCTTTTGGACAATTTTCTATCCATCTCTTCTTCAAAGTCCAAAGCCAATTGTCCTACATCATGCTCTACTGGGTTTGATTCGCAGCGGTTGCCATTTCATGAAATGTCGTAATGTATGTACACTTAATATCTTGTAACAAAGGAGATATAATAAACCCTAGTCAAGCTTAAGTGAAATATACAGTATCTTTTTCGATCTTGTAATCCTATCACCATGATTGATGATCAAGACTTGTGCTACATTATTTTCTTGGCATCTTCATTTTTGTACTGGTTATAGCTTATCATTATGTGACGGCTGACCCAAAGTATGAAGGCAACTGAGGATTGTTTTCTTTTCAAGGTCATTGCAATAGACTTCCCATGTTAGTTTCATAGGCTGGATTGTTTTACAAGTGGATAATCACTGTAATTAAAAACGTTAGTCTGTGGCTCAAATATCATCTTATAACTCTAATTTTGTAGACGTGTATTTCCTTACCTTTTTATTTTCGCTCTAAGTAAACTATTCTCAGTTTTATTGCTCTATCATTTGAAAGACATTTACAAACTATAATTTTACAAAAAAAAAAATATATATCTTGTAACAAAGAAATTATGGGACTGTGAGGGTACTGTGGTTATAGAGCCTTTCGTTTATATTGATTTACGTTTTTGATTTCGGATAAGTTGTGTTTTTTTTAAGTTGTGATTGGGGATTCATTGAAGTGTTTAAAGATAGGCATATAGTCATATAGAGCAAATCAATGAAAATAAATAAATAAATAAAAGCTTAGTTGGTTGCTATACCTCAACGAGTAAGCAAAACCCCAAACAGCTAGCTTGTCACAACTTCGAGTAGGACCACTACCGCAAAACAAATTAACCTTTCCTCACATAATCTACATAGACATATCTTGCTAGTATATATATATATATATATATATAAATATTTTTTTGCAGACAAATTCACTAATACAAGAAGAATTTCCAGGCTTTTTGTTGAATTATTCATGATCAAACAGTATATATGTACTAAACTAGCTACTATATAGTTAGTTACCATACACTGAAATTGTTTATGTGTATTGGTTCCTCCTCACTGTACACTTGACACCAAAAACTCCCTTTCATTGGTGTACGGTAGTTTGTTCTGAAGAACATACGTTAAGCATTATAAATTGTAGACTTAAAAAAAGGGTTTCTTTATACTTGAATTAGGTCCAGAATGAGCTATTCGTATTGTTTGTAGAGGCTTGGTTGTTACAGTAAATACGACAAGGGGAAAACCGACGAAAGGGATTCAAGAAAAATTGCATGATAAATTTACAATATCTACACAACTTTGTGGGATCAAAAGATTACATTAATTATTAATATTCAATCAATCAATCTGTATGCAACCTAGATATAATTGATGATCTTGATCAGAATCAGAAGTAACTAATTGCATGCCTCTATATGTTTCATGCACACTTTTAAATTAATCGGCGCTGGTACGGTCTTTTTTGTAGCCAGCCACATTAATTCTAAGAGAGAAGAAATTAAACTTTAGTAGAAAGAATGTCACAATTAATAGTGAAATTAATAAGTTCACGTTTTGAAGGTCACTAATATCATGGAACGAAGCATTAATAGTATTTTTCTTTTGGTTATTGAAACAAGTTTCCACATGATGACTGCAGATTTGTTGATCTTCTGTGGCAACTTTCTTTGCATGCTTTACGTGAGGTTCATAAACGTACATTTCCAGCTGATGTAGCTTCTATCCCGTTACCTACTTCTCTGACGGATGTTACACTTTCACATGCAGCTACCCTACTTCATACTTCTCTGACGGATGTTGCACTTTCACATGCAGCGCTACCCTACTTCCAGTAACAAAGGTATTTCTGACGCTCATTATTTTTTACCATAAGATATAGGACTATGCAGTCACCGACATGAGGTGTTTTATAAGGTGACTCCAAAAATTACCGAAATACTAGACAATAGTCAGGTTGTGTTACTATGGGTATGAAGTGGTTGATGCTGGAGAAGGGATTTGAATTTCTAACTTCTAAGTTACTTAGGGCGCTAGTTTGGCAATATTTTTTTTCCATTGTTTTATCCATTTTTAATTCGAAAACAAAAATTTAATTTCCATATTTTTAGATTTCAAAAACGCTTCTGGTAATAAATTAATATTATTTTTCTTTTTTAATGCTTCATAAAAGAATCAAACTTACAGGTTTGTGATATCTTCCTAAAAATATTTGATATAAACCAAAAAAACTCTTACCCAATAGCTTATCTTGAGAATTTATTTTAACTGAATGTATTGTTTTTTAAGACTATATTAGAATGCTAATCATTAATGCACATGATAGGTATTTTCATCTATGGCTACTAAAAAAGGGAAGGGTCGAGGTGGATGGGCGAAAACTCAAAGTATTTCGAGCATATATAGCAAGAATACGTTGGCTCATGTTAAAGAACTATCGTATAAGTCACTTGCACCCAAGGCAACATCAACACATGTCAAATTACCAGTAACAACATCAGCACCTCCAATCTTGCAAAAAATGCAGCTGTAACCCCAACTGGTCCATTAATTGAACATGCACCTGCTACTAGACGCCTGCCACCATAAGAAATTCCAACCACCCGCCAAGAACCACCAACTATTCCAGCCACCCGCCCAACTGCACCACCAAATTCACATGCCACCCCCCCCCCCCCCCCCCCCCCCCCCCCCCCTCCCCCAACTGCACCACCAAATTCAAGTGCCCCGACAACCACAAATGAAACTGAAGTCACATCAGCGAGTACAAGTGCACGTGCTCCTACACATGTAGTTGCACCGGCTCATACATTACAACCATCGTCTAGTCATTCGGCTGATCCAAATACTGAAGAAATAGAATCTTCAGAAATAAGAGGTTCTCCTCTTACTGAAAAAGACCATGCTGTAGTAAATATCTAGTTTTTGTTGTTATTTTATCTTTTTCAATTTTCAACAATAACACATTACTAAAATATTGTGTGTTAAAATTTTTTATATAGAGTCTACAACTAAAAACAAACGCGGTGTTACGCGAGGTCTGGATTTACATAAAAGAAGACGTTTAGGTGAAAGGATTGAGATAGATATCTCTGTAGATGTAATGCGTGCCGTTGGAAAAAACTGTCAGCTTTACATCACTGATGTAGGATGCATTGTTAGGAGATTTGCTCTGTTGCAAGTGAATGGCTGGTCAAAAATTCCAAGGAACAAAGTTGAAACCCTAATTCTTCGTGTTCGTGTAAGTGCAACGCATTTACAACTTTAATATATATTTTTTATTATGTTTATTATGTTTATTATGACTTGATTATTGTATACTTTATATTTGAGTTTTTAGGAAAAATTCAAATTAAACACCAAACCTCATGTGGATGTGGCAATTGAGGAGGATATGAAGCAAATGTATACTAGATGGCGTTACACATTACACCAAATGTTTATTGAATGTCAAACTGTGGATCAAGCACTCTCAAATCCTCATGTGGAAGTGGATGTCGATGATTGGAAATATCTTGTTGAGTTATGGCAAGATGAAAGCTGGAAGGTTTATTTCTAAATTTAATATATATTTTTTTCAATTACTATTTTTCTTTGTTGTAACCAGTAAAGTTGTAATTTCAAAATAAAAGTCAAAGGAACAGGGACAACAATAGCCAAATACAGTTTACCCATTCTTCTGGGACAAAAGCATTCAGTCGTGTTAGATGGGAAAATGTAAGTGTTTTTAATTTTTTAATTTTTATTCGTTAATATTAATATAAGAAATTTATTCCCAAATGATTAATGATATTGTTCATATGATAGCGAAATCCTGAGACTGGAGTCTTGCCTAGTCGTATTAACACGCTCAAAAGCTCACTCGATATGATGAAGAAAATAAGAAATGGGTTGATGATGATGCTAAAAAGGCTTACGTAAGTGTTCATTTATACATAATAAGATTTGTTATTTATTTGATGTAGGATTAAACCAAGTTATTATTATTAATTATCTTTAATTATCCGTTTAGATATTAGGTTGGATTTATCCTTTAGATAATTCCTATTTATCTTTTGTTAGTTTTATCTGATAGTTAGGATTATTAGGTATTTTTATTTCTTTGTTATTATCAGTTAGAGGTTTGATACCTCATCACAGCTACTATAAATAGTTGGCATTATTTCAATGTAAAACATCAATTCAATAAATATTTCTTCAGTAAATTCTTTGTGAGTGTGTGAGTTTTTACATTTGGTATCAGAGCTAGATTTGAGGCTTGGAGGGCAGTAGGGTAGGATTCAGGAGTTGAGAATCCAGGAGTGGTATGTGGATCCAAGAGTTGAGGATCTAATAGTTCGGAGCAGCAGCCAGTGCCGAACAGACCTCCACACAACCCACGGCCGTCGGAAAGTGGTCTCACTTGCTGCCGCGAGTGGACTGTCACCACCATCACCAAAATCTTCAGAAGACGACCGGGATCAAAACCCAGGTGTCGTTGACCAGATCCGACGAACTTTCCGGTGCATCGGAGTGATCCAAGGTTGCGGTTCTTTTGGCTTTTCCACCGCCAAGATCGGTCTATCATTGGCAGTTGTTGACCAGCTGAGGTTGTTGGCCGTCCCTTGCTTGATCGGAATAAGTCGTCACCGGACCGAGGAAGTCGCCGGAATCGTGACTTGTAGTGAACCTGTGACCATCGTCGTGAAGAAGTTGGAAGATCTGTTGGTGGACGAAAAGAAGAACTGGACAAAGTTTGATGCGTTTGATTTATTTGTTTTGCTGATTCACTGGTGTTCACATGCTTAAGCATTAAGGCCCTGTTTGGTGCGCAGGATTGGATTGTACTATTTCATGGGATTGGATTGGATTAAGATGGGACTGGGATTAGATGGGATTGGACTGGACTGGATTGGATTGAATTAATATTATGTTGTGTTTGGAGAAACATAGGACTTGATTAAATTAATACGATGTTTTGTTTGGTAAAATAAGGGATTGGATTAAATAAAATAATTTTTTTAAAGGAAAATCATTATTTAAGAAAATAATAATATATTTTAATTATAATCTCTCTCCTCTCACCAGACTTTCTTTCTCTCCTCTCTTTCTCTTTTCACTCACTTTCTTCACTCATCACTCCTCTCTCTCTCTCCATCTCTTTCTCTCCTTATTTTTCATTGTTTGAGAGAGAAAGCTGTGGACTGATTGTTGGAATAAGATGATACGGACGATGAAGGCAACACGACGACGATGGCGACTATGGCAACGGTGACTACGTCAACGACAACGACGATTGTTGGACCGATTGTTAGGTTTTTATTTTTCAATTAATTTTGCTTCGGTTTGTTTCGAAAGAATTTGTGATCTAATTTGTGTTGTGATGAACAATGGATGCTTGAGAATCTGAGATTCAACGAAGGAGGAGTTGAAATGTGATGAGAGAGGGATGGTGGGATAAATAAATGAGTGGGGCCCTTAATCAAAAATAATCATGGGATTAATAGAGACAGGGAGGGAGGTGGGTATATTTTATCCCATGATCATGGGACCATTTTGATGTTGGGATTAATAGTCTAATGTTTCAGGCTGTCACCAAATACAGGACTGTGACTAAACTAGTCTAATCCCAGTCCAAACCCAGGCGCCAAACAGGCCTTAAAGGTGCGTTTGAAGGAAAGTGAAAGTCAAAGTGGTTGGCGTGTTGACTTGCTAATATTTACTGGTTGCTTTTGATTTTGTTGTGTTTTTATTATTATTATTATTGTTTTGTTGGCAAATTACAATGGCCACCCTTAACAATAATAATAATAACACAATACAACCTCAAATACCAAAGTTTGACGGAAAAATCAATTTTGAGTATTGGAGGGTCCAGATGCAATTATTGTTTGAATACCATGAGTTGTGGACTGTTGTTTCCGAGGGTATTGTTGGGCAAGCAGATGCTACAACAACCAGGAAGGATTTGAAGGTGAGGTTTTTCATTAATCAGTCGCTGGATCAGGTGATTTTTGAGAAAATCGCACATACAACATCAGCAAAACGGGCATGGGACATTCTGATGAACACCTACAAAGGAGTTGAAAAAGTGAAGAAAGTTCGCTTGCAGACCATGCGAAGGGAGTTGTAGCTTCTCCAGATGAAGAAAATGGAGAAAGTGGCAGATTACTTCTCACAAACATTGGCACTTGTTAACCAGATGAAGTCCAATGGTGAGACAATTTCAGATGTTCAGATCATGGAGAAGATTCTCCAAATACTGACCGAGAAGTTTGAGTACAAGGTGACCTCTATCGAGGAGTCCAAAGATCTCGAGGCGATGACGTTGGATGAGTTGATGGGATCGCTCCAAGCCCATAAACAACGTCTGGATGAGAAGTCTGAGATCTAGGTGAAGGAAGCTTTGCAGAGCCAGTTGAGTCTTAAGAAAGATAAAGACGAGACCCAGAAGAATTCTGAGGCAAACCAGAAGGGTCAGAACTCGTAAAATAGGAGGGGAGGTACTTCCAGATCTAACCAGGTGAAAGGCGGAGGAGGCAATAACATTAATCAGAAGAGTAAATCTCAGATTCAGTCTTTTAGATGTAAAAAATATGGCCACTACAAGAATGAGTGCAAATCCAATGGCAGAAATTTCCAGGCTAATGTTTCAGAAGATGGAGACTATTCAGAAATATTGTTGCTAGCGTGTAGTGTAGCAGTGAATGATGCCAAGTACAAATGATTTCTGGATACAGGTTGCAGCAACCACATGTGTGGTAGGAAGGAGATGTTCTCAGAATTGGATGAGACCTTTACTTCAGAAGTGAAGTTTGGGAATGACTCAAAGGTGCCAGTAATGGGGAAGGGTAAAATATCCATCTCTCTGAAGGACGGATCCAAGAATACCATCTCAGAAGTACTGTTTGTTCCGAGTCTGTAACAAAATTTGTTGAGCATGGGGCAACTTTCAGAGAAGGGGTATGAAATGCGGATCTACAGAGGGATATGCACCATCAACGACGAACAGAAAAGACTGATAGCAAAGGTAAACATGTCACCAAACCGTTTGTTTCCGCTGCATATTAACAGTGACACTTTACCATGCTTTAGTTCTGTAATCAGAGACGTGAGCTGGTTATGGCATATGCGGTTTGGCCATGTGAACTTTAGGAGTCTGAAGCTACTTTCTTCAAGGAAGATGGTTTCAAGATTGCCTGTCATTAATCCTCCTAATAGGGTATGCCAGACATGTGTTGTAGGAAAGAAGCACAGAGACCCATTTCCTACAAAGAAGACGTGGAGAGCCAGTTGGCCCTTGGAGCTAGTGCACTCAGACCTATGTTCTATGGAGACTTCGTCGAATGGGGGATAGATATAGGTATTTTATTACCTTTATCGATGACTTCAGCAGGAAGGCTTGTGTGTATTTCTTGCAGCAGAAGTCAGATGCTTGTGATGCCTTTAAGAGATTTAAGGCATTGGTGGAGAATTGGTGTGAAAGGTCTATCAAGACCTTAAGAATGGATCAGAGGACAGAATATGTTGTCTGCGATGGTTTCTTGTAAAAACATGGCATCAATCATCAGTTGACAGTGAGATATACTCTTCAGCAGAATGTTGTAGCGGAGAGGAAGAATAGAACAGTCATGTACATGGTCAGGTGTATGTTACACTTGAAGAAACTGCCCAAAGGTTTTTGGGGTAATGCAGTTGCTTGTGAGTTTTATCTATTGAATAGATGTCCTACTAGTAGTGTTCTCGGAAAGACTCCTCAGGAAGCCTGGACTCGACTCAAACCCAGCATTGAACACTTACGAGTGTTTGAGTGTATTGCTTATGCTCATGTACCTGATGCTTTGAGAAAGAAGCTTGATGATAAAGCAGAGAAGTGTATCTTCATTGGCTAAGGTCAGGTAACGAAGGGTTATAAACTTTATAATCCAGTGACAGAAAAGGTGATCGTCAGCAGGGACGTTACCTTTTATGAGCCGGATACTGGGATTGGTCTTGCGGTAAGGGGAGCTCTTCTGACATTGATGTTGACCTGGATGAGATTGATGGTCATCTGAGAGATGATCCGGTTCCGACCCCAGTGGCTCCACCATCCCCGGTGAACCCACATCGAGCAGAATCTTCTGGTCGTCCACAACGTGAACGGGTGTTGCTAGCTCGTTTGCAGGATTATGCTCTCAGTAATGACGACGATCCAACAGATGAAGAGTTTGTGAACTTTGCACTATTTACAGATTGTGATCCTATCACATATGAAGATGTTGCTCGTAATGATTGCTGGTTGAAAGCAATGGATGAGGAGATTCATGCGATTGAGAAGAATAACACATGGAAGCTTACTGATTTGCCAGGTGGAAAGTAGCCCATTGGTGTTAAGTGGGTGTACAAGACAAAATACAAGCCAAACGATGAGGTGGAACGCTACCAGGCTCGTCTGGTTGCGAAAGGTTACAAGCAAAAGCCAGGGATCGATTATTTCGAGGTGTTTGCTCATGTTGCCAGACTTGATACTGTTCGCTTGATTGTGTCTCTTGCTGCATAGATTCGCTGGAGAATCTTCCAGATGGATGTGAAATCCGCATTTTTGAATGGGGAGATAGGAGAGGAAGTCTACATACAGCAACCTATGGGGTATGTAACGAAGGGGCAAGAAAATAAGGTCTACAAGCTGAAGAATGCCTTATATGGGTTGAAACAGGCATCCAGAGTGTGGTATACATGTATTGACACATATTTTATCCAGCATGAGTTCCAGAGATGTCCTTATGAGCACACTTTGTATATCAAATCCAAATCTCGGGGAGATATTCTTATTGTATGCCTATATGTTGATGATCTGATCATTACCGGAAATAACTCTGAGATGATTGCAGAATTCAAGAGTGCAATGACTGGTCATTTCGAGATGACAGGTTTGGTGTTGATGTCCTATTTCCTCGGCATTGAAGTGACCCAGACAGATGATGGCATCTTTGTGTGTCAGAAGAAGTATGTTGGTGATGTGCTGAAAAAGTTCAAGATGGATGGATGTAAGCCGATGCTGACTCCAGTTGAAGAAAGGTTGAAGTTTGAGAAGGATGGGACTGGTGAGCGAGTTGATGCTACCATCTTTCAGAGGCTAGTAGGAAGTCTGAGATACTTAACTTCTACTATGCCTGATATTTCTTATGGAGTTAGGCTTATCAGTAGGTTCATGGATTCTCCGAGGCAATCTCACTTGCAGGCTGACAATCGTATCTTACGATATGTGAAAGGTATACTGGGTGATGGTATCTTTTACTCTTCCGCTAACAAAGTCGAGCTTGTTGGGTATACAGATAGTGACTGGGTAGGTGATACGGAGAAGAGGAAAAGTACATCCGGATTTGCATTCCATCTTGGTTCTAGGGTATTTTCTTGGTCATCGAAGAAGCAACAGGTGGTTGCTCTATCGACAACTGAAGCTGAGTACATTGCAGCTGGTGGTGGTGCTACATAGGTTGTATGGCTACGTCGCATGCTTTCTGAGTTGAAGCATCAACAGGATGCTTCCACTGTGATCTACTGTGACAACAAGTCCACCATTTCTCTGACCAAGAATCCAGTCTACCATGGTCGAAGTAAGCATATTGACATCAAGTTTCACTTCATATGGGACTTGGTGAAAGACAAGGAGATCGTGATCGAGTACTGCCGTTCAGAGGAACAGGTTGCAGACATCTTCACGAAGCTGCTCAAAGTTGACATTTTTCAGAAGCTTAAGAAGTCTTTGGGCATGATGAGTTATGAAGGACTTGGTTTAAGGGGAGCTATGTAGGATTAAACCAAGTTATTATTATTAATTATCTTTAATTATCAGTTTAGATATTAGGTTGGATTTATCCTTTCGATAATTCCTATTTGTCTTTTGTTAGTATTATCTGATAGTTAGGATTATCAAGTATTTTTTTTCTTTGTTATTATCAGTTAGAGGTTTGATGTTATCATGTTACCTCATCCCAGCTACTATAAATAGTTGGCATTATTTCAATGTAAAACATCAATTCAATAAATATTTCTTTAGTAAATTCTTTGTGAGTGTGTGAGTTTTTACATTTGATTGTTTAATTGACTTATTTGTTCTTATAATTATTATGTGAAAGAGGAAATGGATAGGCTTCGTACAAATCCTCCAGAGGAATTACAGCATATGTCAGAAGATGAAATTTATGATCACGTGCTTGGAGAGGCTCCTTCAGGCTATATACGAGGATTAGGAGCTGGCCACAAACCCAAACCCTCTTTTGGAGTGGCTACACGTAGATGTGCACAAGTTTAAGCAGCTACAAGAAGAGCCAAGGAAGCTGAGGCTCAATCTGCAAAACTAGCTAAGGAGTTAACAACTGTAAAGAATGAATTAGCTGAGATGCGTTCAAACTTGAATCAACAATTGCTTGACATTCAAGCTCAGCTTAGAGTTAGGGGTCGTTTGTTTTTTTCACTTAAAACTTAATGGGTCTGAATTGCACCCATTAAGTCATTTTGTTTGTTTTTTTAAGTGGTCAAATAACTTAAAATTATCAAAAAACAACTTAAAAAAAAGTTAGAAATCCTGACTTTTAACTTAATTCTAAATCACTGGATTAAAATTAAAATATTTTATTCCAACTCTATGCTCCCATAAAAGATATATTTCCAAATTTATCCTAATTTGATATGGTGTAGAATTCTTTCTTTTAAAGTATTCCTTATTTTAAACAGCTTTTAGAAAAAAAAAATTAAAACCCTAATCATTTCTCATACTGAAATCTTCTTGGGATTGAACAATTGAATTTCTCTCCTACCAAATCCTGGTAAGAACTCTTTAATTTTTTTTTATCTAACTATTCGTGTAGTGGTGAATAAACTTGTCTATCATATTATGGTGTTTATTATCATTATTGTATTATGATATTATTGTCATGATGTTATGAGATATTGATTTCTTCAATTATCCAATTGTTTTTCCTGCATATTTTGATACATATATCAATATTGTTTTCCACCATAATTTATATTTAAGTTTGTAAGGGCTATTGGATTAACTACTTCTAATTCCTTGATGTTGTTCCATGAAATATTGCCTCTCACTTCCTGCCCGTCTTTGGTTGTTGTAAACATGTATTATGGGATGTGAGAAAATTTTATTAAAGTTTATAAACTCGGCTCAACTCTATGAAAAGAAAATAGTTTCCTGGATTCATTCTTTGATTAGGGATGTAATATGTTCTTAATAGAAAAACAAGAAGCTAGCACACCAAATTAGATAGATTTGAGTGAGAAAACAAATAATCTAGCCCAAAAAAACACAAAGTAAAAGAAAGTGAATGGTGAGCAGTAAAAGGAAGAAAACAAATAATCTGTCCAAAAACAAAAAGGAAGACAGTATTGTTTTTGTTAAAGTTGTTTTAAAGTGTCAATCTTAAAAATTAATAATAATAATAATAATAAAGACAATATTGTTGAACGCTAAAAAAGAATAAATTTTAGACCAAATAATACATTTTATAGCAAAACTTGTTTAGTGCATTTTTAATACAAGTGTTGTATGTTGTTGTAATGATTTTTTTTATTATTAGAATTACACAGGATGCATAAATTTTTATTTGTGCTATTGTTATTTTGTGTGTGGATAATTTATACTTTAAAAGTTTATATAGATGGCTCAAAACGAAAGTTGTAGGGCTAATTGGTCTGATCCCACCCAAAGAAAGTATTTTATTGATCTTTGCCTCCAAGAAGTAAATAGTGGCTTTAGATCAGGAGGAACTTTAAAACCTAGTGCTTGGACGCGGATTGCAGAAGGATTGGAAAAAATAATTGGAAAAAAGTTTACCCAGAAACAACTTAAAAATGGATGGGACTACATGAAAAAGCAATACCTTACATGGACAAAATTGATAACAACAACCGGACATGGTTACAACTCTGTGACCCAGACATTTGATTGGCCAGCTGAAAGATGGGACGATTACATTAAGGCAAATACTCTTTTAACTTCTTTTCATTAAATATACTTTTAGTTTATTACATATTTAGCTAATTAGTTTTTTATTTTGTAAAACAGAAATATCAAGACGCTAAACAATTTCGCACTAGGCCTCTAGCAAATTTTAAGGAGTTAGAAACATTGTTTTCAGGTGTGTCAGCTACAGGGACACACAATTGGAGTTCTGGTATGGAAGGAATTCCTGAAATAGGATACACAACAGCTGCCTTTTCACCTCCAATATATTGTGATAGTCATGTTAGGTTAATGGAGGAAGATGAGAATATTCCAAAAAATCCAAATCCAGAACACACCTCTTTAAATTACCCAATTCAAGATGATGAGCAACCCACTGAGCAACCCATTGAGCAACCCACTGAGAAGAAACAAAAGAAAAGAAAATTTGATGAAACTCGTGAAGAAATTTGCAAGATAGTAAGCGTATTGGAGAAAAGTGATAATAATGGACCATCAATGGTAGATTGTTTCTCAATTTTGAAAAGGTTTTTAAATTATAAGGATCCATTATATTTCATAGCAACTAATGCTTTATGCAAAAGGAAAGAGTATCGAGAGGTATGGATGCAAATGGATAGCGATGAAGAGCGACTTGGATGGATTCAAAGCTTGCAAAAATAAATTTAAAACTATTTATTTTTTTATTAGTTTTTATTATATCAGTGACTCCAGTGTCATATAATATTTGAACTAATTTACATGCTTGTTTATTTGCTTAGTTTTTTTTTTCAACTGATTATTAATAAAATTTTATTGACTATGAATTGTGATTGAGTTGACGATCTTGATGTGTTGTTTCTTTTATTTCTCATATTTTATTTGTTTCTATTATTTTATTTTACTAGCATTTGTGACATACTTGTTTTATATGATAGATTTCTATGGAGAGTCCTTCTTCTCACTCAAGTAATTCTAATTCATTGTCATCTAGTGAAGATGATGATATGAACTTAGAGGCTATACCAGAGGCTAAAAGAATTTTACGAAAACGTTTAATTACGATATTATCTACTTTTATAAATGGACCATGTAAAAGGGTACCAACCTCTACATCGTCACTTACAGGTTCACTTTTTATTCAAGAGCTATTGAATGGCTCATCTATTACATGCTATGAATTAATGAGGATGCAGAAGAATAGTTTTATTTATTTGTGTCAAATATTTCGAGAAAAAAATTGGCTTGCTAACAGTAAACATGTGAATGTTGAAGAGAAAATTGCAATGTTTCTGATAACTGTGAGTCATAATCTTCGAAATCGACTTATTAAAAATAGATTCCAGCACTCGGGTCAAACTGTGCACACATTCTTTCATGAGGTTTTGGTTGCCATGATGAAGTTTTCCAAAGAGATGATAACTCCTCCTTCATTTAATGACAATTCTAATGGCATAGCTAATCATCGTTTAAGACAAATTTTTAAAGTATGTTTTCCTTTATCTATTACTATTAGAATAACTGTAATTGTATCACATTTACATTATTGTTAGATCAATTATGTAGGGTGCTGTAAGTGTATCTTCTCAAGTCTTAACCATCCATGATCCATGTTTTGTGCTTTTCTATCAGAATCACACAACAATATTTCGGTACTTATATTTATTCATCAGCAACCTATAATTCTATCTATAATTTTCTTTAAATTTAGTTGATAGATAGACCCTACAACAACACCATAGTTATGATTATGAGACCATAGGCATGGCATTCTCTGTTGTTTCCACTTTTTCCTTTATCTTTATCTCTTTATTTTTATATAAAAAAGAAATTGATCAGATACCATGAGCTGAGCAGTGAACATCTTGAAGTATAGTATATTGCTGGTATGCATCACATGGCATTTCAACCATTCAATAAATTCTTACATATTAATTCCGGTTGAATAATTATGTAGGATGCTGTTGGTGCGATTGATGGAACATTGATTCATGCATGTATTCCACTTGATAAACAAGTACCATATAGGGCTCGTGGGAGAGGGGAATGTTTTCAAAATGTCATGGCAATTTGTGACTTTTATATGATTTTTAAATATGTTGTTGTTGGATGGGAGGGAACAGCACACGATTCAAGGATCTTAACCGAAACCATCCGTGATCCAAACCATAATTTTCCTATGCCACCAGATGGTAATAAAATATATTTAGATGATCCTTGTATATTTTTATGCACACTCAAGAATTTACATATATTCTGCTATTAATTTAATTAATTTTTTTCAGATAAATATTATTTGGTTGATGCTGCTTATACACATACAAATGGATTTATGGCACCATTTCGTCATGTTCGATATTGGTTGAATGACTTCCGTAGTGGTGGTAGAGTGATGTGTGAAAACTTATATGTGCCACGCAAGCCAAGCTCCCATGCATACATGCAACTCGGTGGTGGACTCAATCAATAGTTATCTTTAGTTATCTTAGTGATTTGAATAAATTAGTTATTTGAAGATTGATTTGTTAGTTTTATTGAGATTGTGCACATGCCAATCTATTCCTATTTTAGGGGTCAGTAGTTATCATAATGTAGACCTATAAATGGTCCAAATACTCTTGAATAAGAGCATCGAATATATTAAACCGAATTATCCTCAAACTACTCTATTTTTTTCTATTTCTCTTCCTATGTTCTTCATTTCTTTATTTCTCTACTAATCTTCTGTTTCTCTATCCCTTTTCTAAATTCAATCATATCAAGTGGTATCAGAGCGGCTCGGTTCATGGATGCCGAGTTCTGCAACAGAGTTTACGAAACTCTGACTGGTCAAGGGTCTAGTTTCACCAATATTAACGCAACCCTTCAGAAAATCCTGACTGAACTCCAATATCTACGTATCGCCCACAATGAGAATTCATTTTCTCATACCACAGCCACCTATCATTCGATGTTTTTCGATGATACATATATATCGGCGGAGGTTTTTGTCGATTTTGATAAACCACCGATATTTGATGAATATGTATTTGAGAAAGTCCCATACGAGAGCAATTCACATTTTGTGGATTGTTTTTACGAGTCACATGTTTCTCACCATAAAAATTCTTCGGTTTATCTTTTTTTACAGGATTTGATGATTCAAGAATTTGTTACCAGCCATTGGAGTGATTGGATGGACATCATGACAAAAGGCGAAAAATTTAAAGTCCGTCGTATACGAACTTGGTTATTATCATCAAAAAATTTTATGCAGGCTAGTGGGATGATTCATAGTGCCCATCATGCGAAGATATTAGTCAAATGGGCGGGTGCATCGATCGAAGATGCAACTTGGGAAAACCATTGGTGTTTTTCGAAGACTTACCCCGACTTCATCCTTGAGGACAAGGATTCTTCAAACGGTGGGGAATGATGTGTGAAAACTTATATGTGCCACGCAAGCCAAGCTTCCATGCATACATGCAACTCGGTGGTGGACTCAATCAATAGTTATCTTTAGTTATCTTAGTGATTTGAATAAATTAATTATTTGAAGATTGATTTGTTAGTTTTATTGAGATTGTGCACATGCCAATCTATTCCTATTTTAGGGGTCAGTAGTTATCATAATGTAGACCTATAAATGGTCCAAATACTCTTGAATAAGAGCATCGAATATATTAAACCGAATTATCCTCCGACTACTCTATATTTTTTTCTATTTCTCTTCCTATGTTCTTCATTTCTTTATTTCTCTACTAATCTTCTGTTTCTCTATCCCTTTTCTAAATTCAATCATATCAAGTGGTATCAGAGCGGCTCGGTTCATGGATGCCGAGTTCTGCAACAGAGTTTACGAAACTCTGACTGGTCAAGGGTCTAGTTTCACCAATATTAACGCAACCCTTCAGAAAATCCTGACTGAACTCCAATATCTACGTATCGCCCACAATGAGAATTCATTTTCTCATACCACAGCCACCTATCATTCGATGTTTTTCGATGATACATATATATCGGCGGAGGTTTTTGTCGATTTTGATAAACCACCGATATTTGATGAATATGTATTTGAGAAAGTCCCATACGAGAGCAATTCACATTTTGTGGATTGTTTTTACGAGTCACATGTTTCTCACCATAAAAATTCTTCGGTTTATCTTTTTTTACAGGATTTGATGATTCAAGAATTTGTTACCAGCCATTGGAGTGATTGGATGGACATCATGACAAAAGGCGAAAAATTTAAAGTCCGTCGTATACGAACTTGGTTATTATCATCAAAAAATTTTATGCAGGCTAGTGGGATGATTCATAGTGCCCATCATGCGAAGATATTAGTCAAATGGGCGGGTGCATCGATCGAAGATGCAACTTGGGAAAACCATTGGTGTTTTTCGAAGACTTACCCCGACTTCATCCTTGAGGACAAGGATTCTTCAAACGGTGGGGAATGATGTGTGAAAACTTATATGTGCCACGCAAGCCAAGCTTCCATGCATACATGCAACTCGGTGGTGGACTCAATCAATAGTTATCTTTAGTTATCTTAGTGATTTGAATAAATTAATTATTTGAAGATTGATTTGTTAGTTTTATTGAGATTGTGCACATGCCAATCTATTCCTATTTTAGGGGTCAGTAGTTATCATAATGTAGACCTATAAATGGTCCAAATACTCTTGAATAAGAGCATCGAATATATTAAACCGAATTATCCTCCGACTACTCTATATTTTTTTCTATTTCTCTTCCTATGTTCTTCATTTCTTTATTTCTCTACTAATCTTCTGTTTCTCTATCCCTTTTCTAAATTCAATCATATCATAGAGCTAGAGGAAGAGAGGAGATATTCAACCACTACCATTCTCGAACGAGGAATGTTATTGAACGTGCTTTTGGTGTGTTGAAGGCTCGTTTTCCAATACTAAAAAGGATGGCACCATACTCATTTGGTATGCAGAGAAATATAGTGATAGCATGCATTACACTGCACAATTTTCTTCGAAAATTGTCAATTGATGATGAACTATTCTTACAATATAATGATGAAGACATTCAATTGGACAATGATGATGCCAATCAAAATCAAACACCAAGCACAAAAAATGAATTTAGAAGAGCCGATCAAGTGTTTATGCAACAACTCAGAGACCAAATTGCAGATCAATTTTTATAAACATCGATTAATTTGTTTTAATTGTTTTTGGAATATACATTTTTATTTAGAATTCAAACATTGTAGTAATAGCAATTTCAAAACATAGTCGAGGATGATAATTTGTTATGATTGTCATAGTTGCAGCTATATAAAAACTTGTTGATTCAGTTTTCGGAAATGACAGTGATGAAGAATAGGGAAAATCAACCCTTTGCAATAGCTTACCAGCAATGTATCTGATATATTTGCTCATATATCTTTGGTGTATGTCTATCTACTGTGTTGTTTGTCTGTCAATGTGACATGTGTGCCCATCCATGGCTTTATGTGGTAGTGCCCAAGTTCCAAAAAGAGTTGCAGCTATATATAATTTATCAACTATTAAAAATACTGTTCTGGTTCACATCAACGGTGGTATATAAAAGTTTTTTTGCAGGAGGATTTTTTTTTCTCTTTACATCCTCTAAATCTTGGCATAAAAGTTTAAATCTATCGTTTTTGGTTAATCTGTCCATTTATTTAAATATTATTTTATTTTGATCATTTATCTATGTGCCGAGCACTATATATTTATTGGCACTCTTGGGTGTAAATGGTATTCTACTCATATTGATAATTTGTCACTAGGTGGAGTTGAAACTCACACAAACAATTACTAGGCTTCAACAACTATTGGTAGAGGAGCAAGCTGCACGACTGAAGGCAGAAGAGAATGCACAAATAGCTCAACAGAAGTCAAATGATGAAATCCGTAAGCTTAGAGAGAATCTTGAAAGTGCAAAGAGAGAGACCAAGAAGCTTCATAAGAAAGCCGAAGAAAAAACGTGTGCCATTCTTTGAAGAGCAGCTAAAGTGTTTCTTTCCATCTATTCCTCTTTAACTATATATGCTCTTGTGCATTCAGGCGTTTTTAACGCTTGTATCCCTACTATGTAAATGTACACAATTCGAGTATGGATTGTAAATTTAAGGATATATTTTTATGTAATATATATATATATATATATATATATATGAATAGTGCTGGCAATTTGGGTCGGGCCCAAACGGGCCGCCACGGCCCGGCCCGGTTTTTTTGCGGGCTTACGGCCCAACCCGCTAGCAAAACGGGCCAGGCCCAAGCCCGTTTAGCTGGCAGGCTAGGCCGGGCCCCCATTTAAAAAACCGGGCCGGGCCCGTTAAGGCCCGAAAAGCCCACGGCCCAAAAAAAAATTTTCAATTTTTTTTTTAAAAAATATATAGAATTTAAAAAAAAAATTTGGAAGCCCGACGGGCCGGCCCGTTACAGGCCCGTTAGAGCCTTAACGGGCCGGCCCGTTAAGGCCCGGCCCAACCCAGCCTACCCCCACACGTGCCTTAGATCCGGGCCGGGCTCCCTCTTTCGTCTAACGGGCCGGCCCGACCTGTCTAACATATGGGCCTAACGGGCCGGGCCGGCCCGAATAGTCACCACTATATATGAATATCTTATTGACACCATATGAAATTTATTTATCAAGCTGCGTCGACCAATCCATGCCTGTAGAATTTACTTCAACTTATGGACCTTATCATTGTTCGATTCTGATTCTCTATAGAAATACCTTTTGTGTGATGATGATGATGATGATGATGATATACGATATTGCTGAAAATACAGCTCAAACGTGTGTCTACAACCTAGAGGGGAGGTGAATGGGTTGTTAATCGATTATTACCAACTTTTTCGATTAGTCAATATTAAACATATAACCCAATTAAAACAAACATACAAAATCAAGTAAAAGTGCGGAAATATAAAGAACACTTGATTTTGACGTGGAAACCCTTCGACTAGGGAAAAACCACGGGCTATACTTCTAGCCACAGACGATCACAGAAATCCACTATATGAGTAAAAAGTTACACACTCAAGTGATACTCGGACTCTCACTCTCGATAACCTCAGGCTATGGACAATACCACTCGCCACTCTTGGTTCAATCCCTAGTGATATCCCCTGATACACTACTCTTGGCGTGAGCACCTCCTACTCTACCCGCAGGCTTTTTATAGTGGCACTTGACCGATGCTTGCCAACCACAACTGGGTTGCAAGACTTCAATGCTTGTGCAACTTCACCTCGAAGCCACAAGACTTTGACTCAATGAAGAGTATAAGGTCTAAGTGAAAGTGAGACAATATGCTCAAATGCAATAATGTGTAAGACCACACACAAAATGCTTAACTAGATGTTATAATGCAATTAAACACTCTAGTTATCAAACAATGCCTACATGTACATACATGAGGTCTCAATTAGTTGTAGAGAAATTCTAACAACCTAATTGTCAAATAAATTTACATAAACATTCATAAACTTGACTAGATGCACAAAGCCAACCTAATCATCAAGTAAACACACATGAACATTTATGGATTAGCTATTTAGGCATATATGACCTAATGATGCAAGCTATCACAAACAAAACAAATCAAATATTCATGAACATTAACTAGTTGATTAAAATACAATTTCTCAATCTAGTTATCAATAAATCACACATGAATATTTATAACATAGCTTTTAGGCAAAAATGACCTAATCAATTTAGCTATCAAAATACAAACCCAATCATGTTATCAAGACTCATAAATATGCAATAAATAGAGTCTAGGGATTTAATCATTCAATAAATACCTAATCGAGTGTAAGAAGAACAATAAATGATATTCAAGGAAGTTCTTACTTACCTAGTCATGAGACAATGAAGATTCATGTATGATTGATGCTTTGGATGCATGGGTTTTGGGTTTGGAGAGTTAATGAAGCTTTATCTCTCTAGACTCTCTCTATCTCTCTCTAGGGTTTCTGCAATTTCAGAGAGCTTAATGAAGAAGAAAAGATAAGGATGTATTTATAGTAGGAAAAAACGAGCTAATTCGAAAAGACTAAAATGCCCCATTTTGGTGTCAAGCGACATAAGAGGCTACATGAAGTCGCCTAGGAGAGGCTACATGGAAGTCGCCTAAGAGTGGCTACATGAAGTCGCCTAACATGTCGCCTAATGCTATGGAGAAGGAAAACATGTCTGAGGTGACATTGGAGGCGACATGCACAAGTGGCCTTGCATGTCGCCTAACACACTAGACAACACTCCAGCTCCAGAAACAAGAGACCCAAAACATGACCAAACGACATCGAAACCTTTTGTATGATATACCGTTGGAAAGGTATGGAAGTCTACTTCTACTCCAATTTACAGAATTAGGTTTTGATTTCTATAGAAAACGTTATGGTCATTTAAGTGACTAAAGGTCAAAACCGGATAACAACAGAGATGCTCTGTTTCAATGGTCTCTTTGGAGACTTCAAAACCAACCCAAACAGTCATAAAATATTACGAATAATATACCGTTAGAAAGGTATGGAAGTCTACTTTCTACTCCAATTAACAAAATAAGATTTGGATAAACGTAGAAAGATTTATGGTCAAAAGAGTGACAAAGGTCAGAATTGGTCAATAACAAAATTCCCACAATCATGGTATAAAACCATGTAACCAAATACTAATCCAAGAGAGGACAAATGGAACCTCTCTATGGTCACAAATCATGCTAAGACTCAAGCACACCAACGTGCAAGTGCGGACACAACACAAGCACACCATCATACGAGTGAGAGTGAGGACGTTTCCGAACTCACACGGAAAACGTAGAATAAAAACAGCCACACGTAAGGACAAACAAAGACGTGCTCGTGTGAGTTGTAAAATGGATGCATACATATAAACAATAAAGAACACAAATGCAAGATGAAAAAAGCATGCATGAAGTGTGTGTGTGCACCTAAACTCTTCAAGAGACAAAGTCAAGTGAGTATACCTTTTGCTTTTGAAGTCATGGAGATGCTTGGAAGCTTGCCAACACGGACCTAAGCTACCCATTACACAATCATCCCCAATGTGGTATGTCATGAAATAAGCCAATCACAAAATAAAGGTTCTTACAATCTCCCCCTTTGGCTATTTCATGACAAAATACCACTCACAATAAATTCCTCACAAAACAAAACAAAGCTATTGTCCATGAGATTAATTCTACATTACTAATGAGATTCCTAGAATCTAAATCTTCAATATCTTCTATCTCCTTGTAGAATCATCAATGTACCTACACACAATAGCTAGAAGCACTTTCCAAGAACAAGTGCAAGTGAGGTGAACAAATAAAAACAAGCATTACACTCAAATACAAATAAAGCAATACAAAGAATGCATGTGCAATGCTCCCCCTAAAATGTTACTCTCTCTCTAGGCTTCTCCCCCAAAGCATAAACAATGCTCCCCCTATATCTCTCAAGACTTCTCCCCCTTTTTGTCATGAGATAGGCAAATGAGCTCCCCCTATCGGGTTATGCTTTAGCAAAGAGAGCTATTCACACAAATACATTGCATAATCATATACACAAACTTTATGCAACTTAAATAATTGAGAGAGATTCAATGAGTTTTATTTAAAGAAGAAAAAAAAAAGTGTGAATTTGTTGCTTTGCATGCAAGACATATAGCATTCAAGTTCAAGCAATGGTATTTGGCAAAGCAAACATCAAAAGGGTTTCCAAAAAGAATTCAAACCAATTTGTACCCTTTTGTCATAAGCAAACAAGATATAGTTTTTCAAAAAGAATTTCAATGAAAAGAGCAACTATATCAAACTTTATAAGCGAAACAAGAAATGAGCGACTTTTGCACCCTTTTTGATTTTTCCGGGTAAGATACCCGTATGATAGTAGCCTTATTCAACTAATAAAGAGAGAGAGAAGACTAAATTTGGATGAGACATCCTTATTTACTGCATGGATACTAGATCCTTATTGGGTTTAGTCTTCTCATTTGCTTTCACACATATTTTGCACTAAAGCAATCAAAAACATTTCATGCATATCATTTTAAGCATGTCATTAAAAGTTCTCATGTCATGGAGATAAATTATGGGTCATTCAAATGTACTTTCCCAATCAAATCTCCTAGTCCAAAAATGCATGTTTGAACATAAATATGACATGGATTGCAAGTAAAGCAATGTTGCACACTTATTAAGAAAATAACATATAAGCTTATATGTGCAACCAATCATCTCAAGCAATTATAAAAGAGCATAAAATTAATCAACTTTTTGCATATGGCAAATCATGCAAGTTCGCTCTCTTTGCTTGAGCTCCCCTCATGGGGTCAATTCCAACCAAGTCAATGGGAGGCATGAGCCCCTATAGACTTACCAAGTCCGATGGACCTAGTTGCATCTACGGGTGTCACATGGGCACTAAGGCAAGCAGGTTCATTCTTTCTAACCCATCTAGGTTCCACTTTAACATTTTTAGTGGTAATAGACATGTTTCTAGGTTCCCTAGGTTTATGCAAACTTGTCCTATTTTTCAACCGTTTTTCTTTTATGCTCTCTAATCTACACCTCTCAATATATTTAAAGCACTTTGGTCTTAAGTGACCAATCATACCACAAAAATGACAAGCAGGTACAAAGTAAGAATTTATACCATTGCATTGTGATCTCATCAAGGCGTTGCCATGTTGATGATGTTGTCTTTGATAATGTACCGGTTGGCTTGTCCTTGGAACTTGAGCCGATTGGTTGCACTTTTGTGGTATAACTTGTTGAGGTGGTTGAGCCGGTTGATCATGCCACCTTGGTTGAGCATGCCACTTATGGTCACCTCATTTCTTGATAGTTGACTTGTTAGAGGAGGTGGTTGGCTTCTCAAGGAATTTTCCTTTCTTCTTGGATTGCCTAGGCTTTGGTTGAGTTGCCAAGGCTTGTGTGGACTTTCCTTGAGTGGAAGATTGCTTGGATGAAGCTTTGCTCTTGCCTTGAGCTTGAGGTTGTTTAACCTTTGCCTTCTTTAATTCTTCAAGGCACCTCATCTCTCTTTCCTTGATAATCTTCAAGGTGTTTTCTTTGTTGGCAAGTTCATCTTTCATTGCCTTCATCCGTTGGTGGCAATCTTCAATCTCCTTATCATACTTGGACACAAAAATCTTGTCCATCATCAAGGAGTCATCAATAGAGGTCTTCTTCTCCATGGTCTTCAATTTGGAGATAAGAATGGAGATGTCTTCCATTTGCTCATTCATGATCTCTTTGTACCGTTGAAGTTGATTTTGATAATTTTGCTTGTTTTCTTCAAGGGTACAGATCTTTTCCTCTGAGGAAATGTTCCACATTCTCAAAGTCTCATTTTCCTTGGAAAGCTCTTCATTTTGCTTCAAGACTTTGAGAAGGATCACTTGACACTCCTCAATTGAGTCAATTCCCTCATCAAGGCCTTTAGCTTGGTCACTAGTTGTCACACCAACACTTTCCTCTATATTAGAGTCAAGATTCAAGGCCATGTTGCCTTCATCCAAAACTTCCACATAGGAAGCACCATAGGCCGTGAAGTAAAGCACATGCTCTTCACCATTGGAAGAGTTGTCTTCACTCTTTTTGACCAAAATCTTCTTCTTGAAGTCATTTCTTCTTGTGTTATTTTTTTTCTTCTCAAGCTTCAAAAATCTTCTAAACTTCATTGCCGTGAGGGCCATCTCCTCATCGGAGTCACTATGTGAAGTAGAAGCTAGGATGTTAGAGCAAGTGCTCATAGAACCTCTAAGGGTTGGAGCATCCTAAACATCAACGGAGAGGCAAACATTCCTTTCTCCAAAAATTTCCTCTCTAGGTGTTTCACTCTCACACATAGTGTTTAGTGAATGAATGAATGTAAATGAATGCAATGATCAAAATGCAAACAAATGCAAGACACACAAACAAGAGCAAGGATCACCTAAGTATGTCTAGGAACCCGCTTTTATACCAATTGAAAATACAACTCAAACGTGTGTCTACAACCTAGAGGGGGGGTGAATGGGTTGTTAATCGATTATTACTAACTTTTTCGATTAGTCAATATTAAACATATAACCCAAATAAAACAAACATACAAAATCAAGTAAAAGTGCGGAAATATAAAGAACACTTGATTTTGACGTGGAAACCCTTCGACTAGGGAAAAACCACGGGCTATCCTTCTAGCCACAGACGATCACAAAAATCCACTATATGAGTAAAAAGTTACACCCTCAAGTGATACTCGGACTCTCACTCTCGACAACCTCAGGCTATGGACAATACCACTCGCCACTCTTGGTTCAATCCCTAGTGATATCCCCTGATACACTACTCTTGGCGTGAGCACCTCCTACTCTACCCGCAGGCTTTTTATAGTGGCACTTGACCGATGCTTGCCAACCACAACTGGGTTGCGAGACTTCAATGCTTGTGCAACTTCACCCTGAAGCCACAAGACTTTGACTCAATGAAGAGTATAAGGTCTAAGTGAAAGTGAGACAATATGCTCAAATGCAATAATGTGTAAGACCACATACAAAATGCTTAACTAGATGTTATAATGCAATTAAACACTCTAGTTATCAAACAATGCCTACATGTACACACATGAGGTCTCAATTAGTTGTAGAGAAATTCTAACAACCCAATTGTCAAATAAATTCACATAAACATTCATAAACTTGACTAGATGCACAAAGCCAACCTAATCATCAAGTAAACACACATGAACATTTATGGATTAGCTATTTAGGCATATATGACCTAATGATGCAATCTATCACAAACAAAACAAATCAAATATTCATGAACATTACCTAGTTGATTAAAATACAATTTCTCAATCTAGTTATCAATAAATCACACATGAATATTTATAACCTAGCTTTTAGGCAAAAATGACCTAATCAATTTAGCTATCAAAATACAAACCCAATCATGTTATCAAGACTCATAAATATGCAATAATTAGAGTCTAGGTATTTAATCATTCAATAAATACCTAATCTAGTGTAAGAAGAACAATAAATGATATTCAAGGAAGTTCTTGCTTATCTAGTCATGAAACAATGAAGACCCATGTATGATTGATGCTTTGGATGCATGGGTTTTGGGTTTGAAGAGTTAATGAAGCTTAAAGAAAGCTTTCTCTCTCTAGACTCTCTCTAGGGTTTCTGTAATTTCAGAGAGCTTAATGAAGAAGAAGAGATAAGGATGTATTTATAGTGGGAAAAAATGAGCTGATTCGAAAAGACCAAAATGCCCCATTTTGGTGTCAGGCGACATGAGAGGCTACATGAAGTCGCCTAGGAGAGGCTACATGGAAGTCGCCTAGGAGAGGCTACATGGAAGTCGCCTAGGAGAGGCTACATGGAAGTCGCCTAAGAGAGACTACATGAAGTCGCCTAACATGTCGCCTAACGTTCTGGAGAAGAAAAACATGTCTGAGGTGACATTGGAGGCGACATGCACAAGTGGCCTTGCATGTCGCCTAACACACTGGACAGCACTCCAGCTCCAGAAACAAGCGACCCTAAACATGACCAAACGACATCGAAACCTTTTGTATGATATACCGTTAGAAAGGTATAGAGGTCTACTTTCTACCCTAATTTACAGAATAAGGTTTTGATATTTGTAGAAAGAGTTATGGTCATTTAAGTGACCAAAGGTCAAAACCGGATAACAACAGAGATGCTCTGTTTCAGTGGTCTCTTTGGAGACTTCAAAACCAACCCAAACGGTCATAACATATTACGAATAATATACAGTTAGAAAGGTATGGAAGTCTACTTTCTACTCCAATTAACAAAATAAGATTTGGATAAACGTAGAAAGATTTATGGTCAAAAGAGTGACCAAAGGTCAGAATTGGTCAATAACAAAATTCCCACAATCATGGTATAAAACCATGTAACCAAATACTAATCCAAGAGAGGACAAATGGAACCTCTCTATGGTCAAAAATCATGCAAAGACTCAAGCACACCAATGTGCAAGCGCGGACACAACACAAGCACACCATCATGCGAGTGAGGACGTTTCCGAACACATATGGAAAACGTAGAACAAAAACAACCACACGTAAGGACAAACAAAGACGTGCTTGTGTGAGTTGTAAAATGGATGCACACATATAAACAATAAAGAACACAAATGCAAGATGAAAAAAGCATGCATGAAGTGTGTGTGTGCACCTAAACTCTTCAAGAGACAAAGTCAAGTGAGTATACCTTTTGCTCTTGAAGTCATGGAGATACTTGGAAGCTTGCCAACATGGACCTAAGCTACCCATTACACAATCATCCCCAATGTGGTATGTCATGAAATAAGCCAATCACAAAATAAAGGTTCTTACAATTGCCTTCAATGATTGAAAATACGTGTTTACTTTTAAATAATTTGAAAAATCTGGTACGAGGTAAATCAAAGATTACCCAAGACTATATTGAGAATTTGAGCCGATGAACACAGAAGCGACATGCCTAATATTCACCCATAACTCATAGCAATTAACGTCTATAGCAGAAAAAATAAGATGAAAGAAAATAAAGAATCACACAACATAAGATATAATTGGAAAAACCTAAATCAGAGAAAAAGGCCACGGGCCGTCTGGACAACGAAGAAAGTTCTATTCTATGATAAATTGTTAAAATCATATACTCCAGGATTCTCTCTTATACCTCAACCCCAAACCATAGAGCCTAACCAAGTCCCCAAGCTCACAAACTGAGCTTTACATCATGACTCTCAGCTCACAACGCTCATAAGATCCTCACTAAGAACCCCCCTAGGTCTTCCCTGAATATCACCTATGGATCTCTAACTTGATCCATTGATATTCCCCGGATCCCTCCCCGGGGTCTCCTCAGATCTCACAACACTCTGATGTTACATGTGTTTCTTTGACTCCACACAAATAACCTAGTTACAAGGTTATATTTATACTAGTTACATGGAGCTTAGACCAACAAGGAAATCCATCTCCTATATGTACAAGACTTTCTTATTTCATATAAATCCTATTTCCCTTTTATGCACAAGTCTTTTTGTAAAGAGAAATATTTTTCCTTCAAGCACAAGAACTTCTAAAAGAAATACTTTCCTTTTATGCTGAAGATTTCCCTGCTTATGCTTGACTATGTTTCGGGTCACGATTGGGCACTCATTTCCTAAATCTTTACAAGTCATATGAAATTACAACGCTCAGAAAACTGCGATCCATACGCTGAAACGAACTACTTCTTCAGTTTTCATGGTCCTCAAACACTATCTCCAACTTCCAAATATATCCCACATCTCTAGGAAGTTTCACATCAGTTGAGTTTCGTTTGATTCTCATTGGGTTCACTTGAGAATACGAGCCAAAACCTAACAATTATCTCATTTGGCTTGAATTCACAAGACCATGCCCACAGCCACAATTCTTATCATCCAGAATCACCATACCCCACCACAAGGTATAACCACTTAGGAACGAACCATCCTAAGATTTTTTTTATGTTCGTTGTTCTGGCACCATGTCAAAATAACTTGCTGAAATTATGGTGCAACTCCTCACGTCAGATTTCCTGGGAGTTCGTTGGTCATCGACATTGTTATCCACCCACACACCTTGCATCACCTTCTGACTGATGCCCATGTGCAAAACCTGCGGACAACTAGCAGCAACATATATCCTCTCCATTATAGCAATTATCATATTGATAATTTGTTACTAGGTTGAATTGAAACTCACACAAACTACTAGGCATGAACAAAAATTGGCAGAGGAGCAAGTTGCACGACTGAAGGCAGAAGAGAATGCAAAAATAACTCAACAGAAGTCGGATGATGAAATCCGTAAACTTAGAGAGAATCTTGAAAGTGCAAAGAGAGAGACTGACGAGCTTCGTAAGAGACCGCGTGCCATTCTTTGAAGAGCAACTAAATTGTTTCTTTCCCTCTATTCCTCTTTAACTATATATGATCTTATGCATTCTTAACGTTTCTATCCCTATTATGTAAATGTCCACAATTCGAGTTTGGATTACAAATTTAAGGATATATTTTTATGTAACATAAATATAGATGTGTGTGTGTGTGTGTGTGTGTGTGTGAATAGCTTACTGACACCATATGAAATTTATTTGTCAAGCTGCATCGACCAATCCATACCTATAGAATTTACTTCAACCTATGAACCTTATCATTGTTCGATTCTGATTCTCTATAGAAAGGCCAGGAAACGAAGGTATACAATGCCTTCAATGATTGAAAAATGCGTGTTTACTTTTAAATAATCTGAAAAATCGGGTATGAGGTAAATCAAAGACTACCCAAGACTACCTGTAAGTTGGGAATTGCATTAGAAATAATTGTGATTTTAGTGTTAACATGATTTGTTTATTTGTTGTAGTTAAAACACTACTGTTATGTTGATACTCACATATGTGAGGTTGAAAGATTAACCTAAAGAAAACGTGAATTGTGCGGATCTTTGGTGATAACGTTTTTATTTTAAAACGTTCTTAATTTCATTCAGATTCATCTTAACCATTAAATAAAGTGCATTCAAAAAGTAGACATCTCAACCTGAGAAATAATTTTTGTCTCTTTAGATTAATTATAATAAGTTAAGTTAAGTACGTAGGGCAATCTTTATTTCCTTAATATTCTAGGAATCCTTAAACAAGTTTAAACATGATAAAATATCATGACTGGTTTCCAGTAATAGTTACACACAAAAATACGTCCATGATTATATCCTTATAAGATGCTAGATTTTGTGATCAGATCTCACACAATATATGGTGGAGAATTGTTGCGGAGCGGGTGGCGAGTTCGTACGGGTGGCGAATTCGTATTTGGGTCACGTGGGCCAACCAAATCCGGGCTGAATTTCATGGGCCTTTACAGAGGGTATACAGGGTCGGATCGTCTATTATAATATGTTTTCAGAAAGCCCAAGGCGAGCCCTACAGATGTTATGAAGACTTCATCCTCTGTAATAGATCATAGCATGCCCAATTTCGGCCATCTATTTGGAAAGCCCCAAGAATCTACTTTCCAGCGGTTTTTACGGATCGCAATTCCAGGTTTTCTAGAGGGAGATATTCGTGTTTCCGTAACGGTGCGCGAAGCTAAATTTTCTTATCAGTGTGCAAGGCGACCTGTGAGGTGACCAAACTCACTCACCTCACTACTCGCCTCACCTTCTGCCCAGTCCTCACAGCAAGCAAGGCGACCTTCCTGGCGACCATTTTGCTCGCCTCGGAGCCTAGAATGGCCCAAAATGGTCCTTTCGCATCCCATTTCGTCTCCAAACTTTCCCTATCTATAAAAATACTCTTTCCTCTCTTCTCTACACACAAAAACAGAGCAGCTCTTCATTCTTCTTCAGCTTCTTCATCAACCAAGAGAGAGAGAGAGAGCTCCAAAGAGCTTCCATGGAGGTTTTCCTCCATGGAAAGCTTTCCTACACCATTTCTACCCATCATTCCCCACATTTGAGAGTTGATTGCAAAGATTAGGAGTGGGTCTTGGGACCAATTTCGAGCCAAGCATGGATCAAAGGAGATGGGTACATTTTGGAGGGATTCTCCATTTGGGTTTTGCTTCCTTTATCTCAATCTTTGTATTTCATGTTTTCTTTTATGTGTAATCCCCACTTGGGAAATATTGTAAACCTATATTTGAGCTTATATATGAGTGATTGTTGTTATATTCAATTGGGTTTTGATTTTTTCTTAATATTCATTGATAATCTTTTGTTGTGAATGACATGTGTATGAATGATTGGAAATTGATATGTGCTTATGGATGGGATTAGGAGTAGTTTAACTTAAGTGTAGGAGTAGTTATAATTAAATATCCCATTTGTGTGTATATGTCTTCGAAATGTCTAAATGCCTTGTTAGGATCGATTTGAGTGTTTGTGGGTTTTGGTTATACCTCGAAAGATGACCAATCCGGGTATGACCGGAATCACTTAGCTCTGAAGAATAGATGGAACTTGTTTTATGCATGACCGTGCTAGAATAGGTTTCGGCTTATGTTCATGTCCATAATGGTAGGGATTGAAGGCACACTTGCTCTTGCCATGACCTTTGGAGAGTGAGAAGTGTTTCCAAATCTCTTAGATGAGACAAGAGGCGCAATTGCTCTTACCATGACCTTTGGGGAGTGATTTGTGTCTAGAGTCTCTCAAAAGAGAGAACAAGTCGCGGTGTTGTCCAGTAAGCCTATGTTGCCCATACCGCGGCCTGTGCACCTGCATGCACAGCGCCCTGCACCGCATTGTTGTCCAGACGGTGCACTGCTGTGTGTACCGCGGTCTGGACACTTGCCTGCGACGGGGTCCATCTAGCGGTATTGACGGGATTTTGTGCCCTAAGTTCAAAACGACGCTGTTTCAACTAGGGCTCCTTTATATATGCTCTATCTTCTTCCTTGCTCGTTTTGATGAGTTCAAGAAGCTATTTTTGATAGGCCAAGCTTTCCTTAGAGAGAGAAACTCCCAAGAACTCATCTTTACTCAACCAAACACAAATCCATGTGCATCTAACATCTTCAAGCATCATCTCATCATGGATTTTTCTTGTTTTCATTGACTAGGTAACTTGAACATGCCCTAAATCTCTTTGTATTTATTTATGTTCTTGTTTGCCTAGGGTTAGCTCTTTTATGTGATTTTATTGCATATCTTTATGTTTATTGGTATTTATAACATGATTGAGTTGTTGTGTGTTGGTTGAGAGACTTGTTCATTAATAGCTAGCATTTAGGACGATTTTACCCTTCTAGCTAAATCTTCATGCATTTGCATTTAGATATTGATATCTAGGATTTACACTTATTGTCATCTTTAAATCCTTAGATAAGCATTTATTGTTGCCTAGCATTAATTGCATACTTGAATATCTTTTACATATTCACTTAGGTTGTTTAACCTCTTCATTGATTGTTAAGCTTTGTGACTAAGTGAGTTAGTGCACAAGCTTGTGGTCAAGAATCACTATTAAAGGCCCGTTGGGTAGAGTGAAAGGGTTAGTGACCAAGTAGGTGTGACTTGAGGTCAACCTAGGTTGTAAACTTTCGTTCAAATAGTGGATTTGAGGACCGTTTGTGGCTAGGAGGATAGCCCGTGAGTTTTGCCCAGTTGGAGGGTTTCTCACGTAAATCAATCCTTGTGTTTTTATTGTTTTCCGTATATTTATATTGGATTGATTGATTGTTAATATGGAGTAGGATTATTAAAATTGATTAAGTCGAAAAGTTGGTAATAAATCAACTAAAACCTATTCACCCCCCCTCTAGGTTGTATTAGACACACTTTGTGTATTTTCAATTGGTATCAGAGCGGGTTCCTAGATATATTTAGGTGATCCTTGCTCGTTGTGTGTCTTGCATGTTGTTTGTGTTTGTTGCATCATAAACATTCATCTCATTCATACCCAAACACTATGAGTTGGAACAGAAGTGGTAATGAGGGAGCCTCTAGCACAAGACCCCCTTTGCTCACCGGAAGAAACTATGCCTCTTGGAAAGGCAAGATGGAGTCTTACATTTGCCAAATAAATGACCGAGCATGGATGGCAATTGAAGATGGCTACACTCTTCCGGAAAAGACTCTTGAAGACGAAAGTGTAGTTCCCAAGCCAAAGTCGGAATGGTCAACTCAAGAGTTTGAAGCATCCAAGTGGAACAACAAGGCTATGCATGCTATTCTTTGTGCAATGGATGACAATCAGTACAAATTGATCCAAACAACAAGAATTGCAAAAAAGGCATGAGAGATTCTAGAGACGGACCATGAGGGAACCGAGGTGGTCAAGGACTCCAAGCTTCAAGTCCTCCAAACACAATTCGAGCAAATTAGGATGGAGGAGGATGAGTGCTTCAACGACTTTCAAGTGAAGTTGATGGACATAGTCAATTAGAGCCATCAACTTGGTGATCCCTATTCGGATAGGAGGATCAAGCAAAAAATTATAAGGTCGCTTCCAGCAAGATTTGAGTCAAAAGTGACGGCTCTTGAGGAGAATAGTGACTACAAGAATATGAAGCCAAGTGAAGTTATTGGAAGGCTTCTAGCATATGAGTCTAGATGGACTCCCACACCTACACCTCAAAAGAAGCAAAAGAGTATTGCTCTGAAGACTTCTAAGGTTGAGAAGGAGGAAGAAGACTCAGATGAAGAAATGGCCCTCATGGTGAAAAGATTCAAGAAGTTCATCAATTTTGAGAAGAGGGGATTTGGATCCAAAGGAAAAGAAATAAAGAAGAAGACTCCTTTCAAGAAGTTTTAGTCAAGTGAAGACAAGCCGACAAGAAAAGGGATCCAATGATTCGAATGTGGAGGTTTCAGACACATCTCCACGGATTGTGGAAATTTGAAAAATAAGAAGAAAGGAAAGGCCATGGCCGCCACGTGGAGCGATGGTGATGACTTGGAAGAAGAAGGAGAATCCTCAGATGATGAGGATCATGTGGCAAACTTTATTGCCTTCGCATCTTCTCTCAAGAGTAAGGAAGCAATAGATGATGAAGAGGTTGAGAAACAAAGTGAAGATGACTCTAGTGATGGTGACTCTTCATCCCATTCAACAAATATGGATGTAGGAGGAATGGATCTTGAAGGCTTCATTGAGCATTTTCAAAGCTCAAGATTGAAGATGAAGAAAGAGATTCAAAGGCTAAAAGGAGAGAATCTCAAGCTATCCGCCGAAGCTACTCACTTAAATAAAGAAGTGAAGATAGCCAAAAGGAATGAGGAATTGATGGAAAAGGATCTTGAAGAAGCTAGAGAGATCATTGCTAAGATGACTTCAAGCACGAATAAACTTGACCACATGTTGGGAGTTGGCAAGAGGCCAAGTGATAAGAAATGTCTTGGCTATGAAGATGACAAGGAGACCTCATCCTCAAGCAAGATTGTGTTTGTCAAGAGTTTGGATAACAAAGAGCCTCCACCCCCACAATATCCTAGGAAGAAGATCGAACTAGGAGAGTGCTCTAAAGATCCTCAAGTCAAGGTTGCACAAGGGAAACAAGCTCAAGCTCAATCAACAAGGGTGCATCAAGCAAGTTTCCCTCAACCGAAATACCATCAAGCCAGAAAGCAATTCATGCAACGTCAATCAAGGAAGCAATTCATTCCAACTCAACAACAAAGAAGAAGAGAACCAATCCAACACCAAAGACAAGCTCATATGCGTGGGAAAGCCCCTTTGTACTCACAAGGGCATGGTATGTCCTCTTATTTTATTCCCACTTGTCACTTTTGTGGTGTTGATGGTCACATTAGACCAAATTGCTTCAAATACATTGAAATGTGTAGAATCAAGAGCATGATTGAAAGAAATATAGCTAGAGCTAAAATGCATGTTCCTAGGAAATCTAGAGCAAATTTGCATGACCCTAGGAAATCTAGAGTCAATGTGACTAATACCACTAGGAATGAGAACATTACACCTAGGTTGATTAGAAGGGATAACTATTCTTGCTATGGTGGCTCAAATTGCCTTGAAGGCAAATGCCTCTAACACTTGGTATTTGGATAGTGGGTGTTCTAGGCATATGACGGGGAACAAGAGCTTCTTTAAATCCCTTGTCTTGGAGGATGGAGGATTTGTCACCTTTGGTGATGGATCTAGAAAGAAAGTCATAGGGAAAGGAACCATTTCCATTCCCGATTTACCCTCCTTGTCCAATGCTTTACTTGTTGATGGCTTGCAAGCCAATCTTATAAGCATTTCTCATCTTAATGATGATGGACTCTCTGTATTGTTTAACAAAAATGATTGCTCTATTTTAATGCCAAATGGACAAACCTTGCTAAAAGGAAAGAGATCTAGTGACAATTGCTATTGTCTTGAAGCTAGTGCTATCTCTTGCAATATGTCCAAATGTGAGGAAATTGAGTTATGGCATCAAAGACTTGGCCACATGAACTTTCGAGATTTGAGGATCTTAGATAAGTTCAAGGTTGTGCGTGACCTCCCTAAGCTTGGGAAGAAAGTCGATGGCGTTTGTGGACCTTGTCAACAAGGGAAACAAACCAAAAGTATGCACAAGAAAGGCAAGTATCTCGCCACCAAAGAGCCATTAGAGCTTCTACATATGGACCTTATGGGTCCCATGCAAACCGAGAGTCTCGGCGGCAAGAGATACATTTTTATTTGTGTTGATGATTTCTCTAGATTTACATGGACATATTTTCTTAGAGAAAAATCTGAAACTTTTGAAAAATTTAAAATGCTTTGCACTAAAATTCAAAATGAAAAGAACTCACACATTAAAAGCATTAAAAGAATTAGGAGTGACCATGGGAGGGAATTTGAAAATGCTTGTTTTGAAAGCTATTGCAATAGCTTAGGCATTTCCCATGAGTTTTCGGCTCCTAGAACTCCTCAACAAAATGGGGTTGTTGAGAGGAAGAATAGGGTCCTTCAAGAGATGGGCCGTGTGATGTTGCTTAGCAACAATGTCCCTAGGAACCTTTGGGCCGAGGCCGTCAATACGGCTTGCTACATAGGAAATAGAGTCTTCCTAAGGCCCGGTACTAGGCAAACCTCCTATGAATTATGGAAGGGTAGAAAGCCAAATATTAGCTACTTCCACTCATTTGGGAGCAAATGCTACATTCTAAATGACCGAGATCAACTTTGCAAGTTTGATGCCAAGAGTGATGAGGGGATTTTTATTGGCTACGCCCTTAATAGTAAGGCCTATAGAGTTTTCAATTTAAAAACTCTGAGTGTCATGGAATCATCTAATGTCGTCATAGATGATTGTAGGCCTAAGACTAGAGACCATGATGAGGAGGTCATTGTGCTTGATGATCCTTTCTTGGAGAAGAATGGTGAGACTTCAATTGATGTGAAGTCAAGTCTTGATGAAGAGGTCATCCAACCTCTTGATAGAGATCCATCTTTGGACTCTAAAGAACCCGCTCCATGGGTTAGACATCTCCACAATAAGAATGACATTCTTGGAGATATGAATGAGGGTGTTAGGACTAGGCGTCAATTAGCTAATCAAATTAGCTATACTTGCTACACCTCTAAAATTGAACCCAAAAAGGTTGATGAAGCCTTGAATGATGAGTTTTGGGTTCTTGCCATGCAAGAAGAGCTAAACCAATTTGAAAGAAATGAGGTTTGGACTCTTGTTCCTAGACCCAAGGATACTAATGTCATAGGCACAAAATAGGTATATAGGAACAAGTCGGATGAAAATGGCAACATTGTACGCAACAAGGCTAGACTTGTAGCACAAGGATACTCTCAAATTGAGGGTATTGACTTTGAGGAGACCTTTGCTCCGGTTGCCCGTCTTGAGTCCATAAGGCTTCTTTTGTCTATATCATGTGTGCACAAGTTCAAATTGCATCAAATGGATGTTAAGAGTGCCTTCCTCAATGGTTTCTTGCATGAGGAAGTGTTTGTTGAGCAACCCAAGGGGTTTGTGGATCCACACCACCCCAATCATGTCTATAGCCTCAAGAAGGCTTTATATGGGTTGAAACAAGCACCTAGGGCTTGGTATGAGCGCCTCACTCAATTTCTTGTTGACAATGACTACACTAGGGGTAGTGTTGACAAAAATTTATTCATCAAGAGGAACAAAGATGAGCTTTTCATAGCTCAAATTTATGTTGATGATATTGTTTTCGGCTCCACCAACAAATCCAAAGTCCAACAATTTGTTGATGTCATGTCTCATGAGTTTGAGATGAGTCTTGTTGGGGAGCTCAATTACTTCCTAGGTTTGCAAATCAAGCAATTGCATAATGGGATTTTCATATCCCAAGCTAAGTATGCTAAAAACCTAGTGAAGAGGTTTGGCCTTGAGAATGCCAAACATTGTGACACACCCATGAGTACCACCTTGAAACTAAGCAAGGATGCTAGTGGCAAGAGTGTGGAACAAAGTCTTTATCGGGGCATGATTGGTAGCTTGCTTTACTTGACCGCAAGTAGGCCCGATATAGCTTTTAGCGTGGGTGTGTGTGCTAGGTACCAAGCTGATCCCAAGGAATCCCATCTCTCCTCCATGAAGAGAATCATTCGTTATGTGAATGGGACTTCCAACTATGGGATATGGTACTCTTTTGACACAAATGCTAGCTTAGTTGGCTTTAGTGATGCAGGTTGGGCAGGAAATTGTGATGATAGGAAGAGTACATCAGGCGGTTGCTTCTTCCTAGGCAACAACTTGGTCTCATGGTTTTGCAAGAAACAAAATTCCATCTCTCTATCCACAGCTGAAGCGGAATACATAGCCGCTGGGAGTGCTTGCACACAACTCCTTTGGATGAAACAAATGCTTGTGGATTATGGCTTTGATCAAGGTATTCTTACCCTTTATTATGATAGCATGAGTGCTATTAATATTTCAAAGAATCCGGTTCAGCACTCTAGGACAAAGCATATAGACATTAGGCATCATTTCATTAGAGAACTAGTTGAAAACAAATGCATTGCACTTGAGCATGTGGGCACAAATGATCAACTAGCGGATTTATTTACAAAGCCCTTAGACTCAACTAGGTTCAAGTCACTTAGTAGGTCTATTGGGATTTGTCATATGTCTTGATGTGTTTTGATGATTGACCCCTTATGGGGAACTCAAGCAAAGAGAGCAACCTTGCATGTTGGAATAAGCAAAAACTTGATCAACTTTATGCTTCTTTATTATTTGCTTGAGTATTCTTGGTTGTGCTTATATATAATCTTATATGGCTTTTTATTCCATAAGTGTGCCTTGCTTGGCTTGTAATCCATGTCACCTCTATGTTCAAACATGCATTTTTGGATTAGGAGAACTGATTGGGAAGTACATTTGAATGACCTATAATTTATCTCCATGACATGTGAACTTGTTTATGACATGCTCAAAATGATATGCATGAAATGTTTTTTTTATTGCCTTAGTGCAAAATATGTGTGAAAGCAAATGAGAAGACTAAACCCAATAAGGATCTAGTATCCATGCAATATATGAGGATGTCTCATCCAAATTTAGTCTTCTCTCTCTCTTTATTAGTTGAACAAGGCTACTATCATACGGGTATCTTACCCGGAAAAATCAAAAAGGGTGCAAAAGTCGCTCATGTCTTGTTTCGCTTCTAAAGTTTGGTATAGTTGCTCTTTAAATTGAAATTCATCTTTGAAACACTATATCTTGTTTGCTTATGACAAAAGGGTGCAAATTGGTTTGAATTCTTTTGGAACCTTTTTTGAGGTTCTCCTTGCCAAATACCATTTGCTTGAACCATGATGTTACATGTCTTACATCCAAAGCAATTAAGTCATACATTTTCTTCTAAACAATAAACCCTCAATGATTCTCTCTTAATTAATTGAGTTGCATAAAGTTGTTGTATATGATTATGCACTTATCTTGCAAATAGCTCTCTTTGCTAAACTGATCCGGTTAAGGTATACTCCTTTGCCTATCTCATGACAAAAAGGGGGAGTAATGTGGTTTTATTTAAGGGGATTGCATATTTGGAGAGATTGTCCCGTTGAGGGGGAGTAACCTATATAGGGGGAGCATTTGCATGTTGCATGTTGTAATTTTCTTTTATTATGCAAATTGCTCTTATTTATTTATCTCTCTTGATCTCCTCACATACACTTGTCTTGGAAAGTGTAGTCTCATTGTTTTGTAGGGAAGGTGGCTATTCTACAAGAGCTTGAAGTTTTGAAGACCTAGTATCTAGGTATCTTTTTGTAATGTAGAATATCTTTTTGTTGACCTCTAGTTTTATTCTTTTGTGAGGATGATTTGTGAGAGGTGGTTTTGTCACGAAATAGCCAAAGGGGGAGATTGTAAGTTCCTCATATTTTGATTGGCTTATTTCGTTGACAAACCACATTGGGGATTATTCTTTGTAAGGGTAATTTAGGCCTCTTGAGTGTGATCAAGCTTGAAGGACATCATCTCTCTCAAAGAGCACTTCAAAGGTATCTCACTAGTTTAACTTTCTTTGAAGAGATCTAGTTGCACACACTCACTTGCATGCATTTGTTCCTATCTTCATGTAATTGAATGATGTATTGTTTGCCTCTTTTCACACTCCACACTTGCACATTTTGCACATCTCTTAGTGTGTTAAGTTTGCCCAGAAAAGAGAATTTCTTCTCTTAGCGCGGCCTAGACCGCTTGGCAAGACATGCTTGCACCGCAGCATACAGAGCGGTATATCTCAGCAGAGTCATGCTTCATGTACCGCTTCCTGGACACTTGCACGCATAGCGACCCAAGTCACGGTGTTGTCCAGTAAGCCTATGTTGCCCATACCGCGGCCTGTGCACCTGCATGCACAGCGCCCTGCACCGCGTTGTTGTCCAGACGGTGCACTGCTGTGTGTACCTCGGTCTGGACACTTGCCTGCGACGGGGTCCATCTAGCGGTATTGACGGGATTTTGTTCCCTAAGTTCAAAACGACGCTGTTTCAACTAGGGCTCCTTGATATATGCTCTATCTTCTTCCTTGCTCGTTTTGATGAGTTCAAGAAGCCATTTTTAATAGGCCAAGCTTTCCTTAGAGAGAGAAACTCCCAAGAACTCATCTTTACTCAACCAAACACAAATCCATGTGCATCTAACATCTTCAAGCATCATCTCATCATGGATTCTTCTTGCTTTCATTGACTAGGTAACTTGAACATGCCCTAAATCTCTTTGTATTTATTTATGTTCTTGTTTGCCTAGGGTTAGCTCTTTTATGTGATTTTATTGCATATCTTTATGTTTATTGGTATTTATAACATGATTGAGTTGTTGTGTGTTGGTTGAGAGACTTGTTCATTAATAGCTAGCATTTAGGACGATTTTACCCTTCTAGCTAAATCTTCATGCATTTGCATTTAGATATTGATATCTAGGATTTACACTTATTGTCATCTTTAAATCCTTAGATAAGCATTTATTGTTGCCTAGCATTAATTGCATACTTGAATATCTTTTACATATTCACTTAGGTTGTTTAACCTCTTCATTGATTGTTAAGCTTTGTGACTAAGTGAGTTAGTGCACAAGCTTGTGGTCAAGAATCACTATTAAAGGCCCGTGGGTAGAGTGAAAGGGTTAGTGACCAAGTAGGTGTGACTTGAGGTCAACCTAGGTTGTAAACTTTCGTTCAAATAGTGGATTTGAGGACCGTTTGTGGCTAGGAGGATAGCCCGTGAGTTTTGCCCAGTTGGAGGGTTTCTCACGTAAATCAATCCTTGTGTTTTTATTGTTTTCCGCATATTTATATTGGATTGATTGATTGTTAATATGGAGTAGGATTATTAAAATTGATTAAGTCGAAAAGTTGGTAATAAATCAACTAAAACCTATTCACCCCCCCCCCCCCCCTCTAGGTTGTATTAGACACACTTTGTGTATTTTCACTGCTCTAGAGCTCTATCGTAGGCCTCCTGATAAGTCTCTGGGGGATGCTTGGAGAAGGATCTGAATAGCCTGCATGCCCATAGGTTTCTTCTGAAATAGGCCAAGGTTTCCTTCTCTGCAAAGACCCTCATTTGGATTACTTCTTTATGGAATCTCTCCACGTAGGCTCTAAGCGATTCACCCCACTCCTGGATCACGTATTGGAGGTGAATGAGATCCTTGGGGTGAGGTTTGATGCCCTGAAATTGAGCACAGAAGTCAGTAGTCAACTTGGTGAATGAGTCAACTCTCCCTATTGGTAGCTTCCTGAACCATGTTTTGGCATAGTCCGTTAACGTGGTTGGGAACATTCTGCACATGACGACCCTTTTAGCATTCTGGACCTCCATCTTGTGAACAAAACTTTCTAGATGGCTCAGGGGATCCTCGGTCCCTAAATATTTACCGGTTGACATCTTGAATTTAGGAGTTAGTTCTGCCTCCTTGATCCTCCTAGAGAAGAGAGCATTCATCTCTCCCAAGGGGTCTTTCCGATTTTCCTGGTGCTTGCCCTTCTTCAACTCTTGGATTTCTTTCGCCATTCTAGCAACCTGGTCCCGGAGACGTTTGTTACCATCATTCCCAGATTCCACTTCAGAATCTCTATCGTCAGGCCCCTCCGATGTCGCAAAAGCTTTATCCTGATTCTCTCCCAGGGGAGGGTCTTCTCCAGTGCCCCTGTTACTACCTCCTGCCATTGAACGAGGGCGCCCACTGGTCACTTCCTGTTGAGGCTGTCTAGAAAAAGCTTCTGGTTGAACCAGATGGTGGCGCTCTCTAGGCGGGAAATCGATGGCGGATCTCGTGCGTCGGGGTTAATAATCTGTAGGTTACCCTGGAACCGGGGGCATGGGCCCGAGTCTGTCATGGACCGATGGTACTGGAGGCATGGGCCCAAGTCTATCATGAACCGGTACGGGAGGTGGTGGTCCCAACTTGTCGAAGGGAGGTACCCTGGTACCTTGCCGATTGGCATTTCCCCTGGTATCTGGTACCGCGGGCTGACTGGTACTACCTTCAGTGACCATTCAGAGGAGAATGCTTTCTATAAAGGCCGGGACTTACTGGTCTAGATTGGTAGGTCCAGCTGCCGGGGTAGTAGGTACCTGTGGGGTAACTCGCGCTAAAGCTGATGGCTTCAAGGCGGGTTTGTGACCCTTTCCCCCTTTTTTTAGATTCTAACCCTTTCAGATTGAAGCGTTTAACTAGTGTCCCGACGGGTCAAGATGATCCTGAGAGGATCGGAGCTTCATTTTGATGGTATAGCAAGAAAACGAGGCACACTGGCTTTCTTTTGAGGGTGTGGGTTTTTCCCACAGACGGTGCCAAAAAATGTTAACGGAAAAATCCACTCAAGGAGTGAAATTTCGGTTAGCACGCTAGCCCACTACCGGTAGCCAGTAGCGGGATAGGTACCTTAGGTACCGTGGTCCTTCCTCGTAGCGTAGATGGACATGAATAAAGAAAGGGATAGGAAGGACTAACGAGATATGAAATAGCACTGTTTATTTAAAAAGGTATCGAAATTACAATTACAATACACGCTCTCCTCACACTTAACTCTCTTTTCGCTCTTACATAGGAAGGTGGTGGAACCTCCGTTTATGTCAATAAGTGGATATGTCCTTCCAATGATCGTCAATGGACTCTCACTGGCTTCAGAGAATTTCAAAGGAAATTCTACCGAAAATTCTACCGGAAATTAATCTCTCTATCTTTGGCTATAAAAAACACTAAAAATATCTCCCTCCCTCTCTTCTTTACCCTTCAAAGCCGTATATATAGTTCTCCAAAGAATCCCCTCAAAATCCGGTTGCATTGATGAAGATTATTGAGAGTCCTATTTTAGGCGTTGAAATGCATTGTGTGGGGCTGAAGGTGCGGGATTTGATCCCGTTTATCACTGTCGAATTCAAATTTTGATTTGGTTGACCATTAGGTCTCATTAATGGCACTTTATTTTGGCGATGGAGTCAAATTTCCTTCTTCGTGGAGCTTGGAGGGAAACTCTGATTCTGAATTTTGGCGGAGTGATGCACTGGTACATCAGTTCGATCCCACTGGTATGGAGCTTGTTTTGCTTCTTGCTGGAGTGGTGCTTGTGTCTTCGCGATCATCTTCGTATTGCTTGGCAGGTAAGGTGCTTGCCTTGGAGGGGCTCCGAATAGATGTACTAGGTACCATGTGGAAGTTGAGGTAGTAACACGTCCGGTATCGAGGTACCGGGTACCTTGACTGATGTTGAGGTACTTGTGGGGTACTGGGCGTGCGAGTTACCATTGTACTGGTCTTGAGTTGATATTAGGAGCTTCAGTAGGGTGAGGTACATGCCTTCGTTAACTCGCGGAGCTGATGACCTATTTAGATAGATATGTAGTCGAGGTCCTGACCTTATCAAGTATCGGCTCCATCTAGGTAGTGGCACCGATCTCACTGGTTACCTGGAATATCAGGATGATTCTACCTAGGTAGATTCTTGTTGAAAAATTCTCCTTTGGTCCATGGCCAAAAAACCCTGTTAACACTAGGCTGGTCCATTTCCGTAGGAAACACGATGGCACTTAGCATGTGCCACAAGCTTTTGAACCACTAGTGTTTCAAATTTGATACTCTAAATTTAGAGTACAAAACAATGAAACTCTGAATTTTTTTCTTGGAGAGAGAGGTAGGCATAAAAACCGAAACTGAATTGAACGAACAGAAAAAAGGTGTTTGGTTCGGTTCATAGCTTCTATTTGGTTCAAACCGATTTGAAATTTGAAAACCGAAATGAATTTGGTTCCGTTTTGGTTTTGAACATACAAAACTGAACCGAACCGAATAAACTGAATTGTCTTAATGAATTATTTTGAAAAGTTCAATTTTATTAAGGACTGTTTGTTGATGATGTTTTATTTTGGATTACATTATGTACAACAATTTTTTTAATTCTATTTTATAGAAGTTATGAAGATTTAATATTTTAATTGAGTATGTAGACTTAATATGATTGAAATTTTAGATTTAGATTGAAAATTGGGTTGTATTTTGCTTAAATTATTTTTTACATATTATGTTTTCTTAAGAAATTTAAACCTAAATGCCCAAAAAGCAACTTAAAGGACCACAAAATTAAAAAAAATCTTCAAACCCTAATATACCCAAAACCGAATTGAATTAAACCGAGATAAGAGTATTCGGTTCAATTCGGTTTTCAGGTTCAAAATGATTCAAACCGATTCACATTTTCAAAAACCGAATATATGTTTGTTTAATATGGTTTTGGCCAAAACCGAACCGAACCGATCCATGCTCACCCATACTTGGAGATACAAATATAGAATACCATTGGAGCACATAGAACTCTATTTTGGAATTTTTACTCCAAAATAGAATATCATGGGAGATGCTCTTAGGAAAATGCTAGAGGGAAACTCTCACCTTAGGTTCAGAGAAAACCTAAGAGGCAGACTATAGACTTGTACCCTCTCTTATTCTCTCACTATTTATAAATGTTATATAACTTTTAATTTCAATTCAATTCTCTTCTATCATCATTAGATGCAATATTTTTATTTTAATATTTCTCTCTCTCTCTCTCTCTCTATCACTCCCTCTCCAAGTAAGTAATCTCCTGCTACACTTTTTATTTCATTGTTGGTTGTTCTTAATTTCAATTCAATTTTCTTCTTTCATCATTAGACGCAGTCTTTTTATTTTTATTTTTATTTCTCTCTCCCTCTCTCTCTCTCTCTTCCCCCCCTCCCATTCCCTCTCCAAGTAAGTAATCTCATGCTACACTTTTTATTTCATTGTTGGTTGTTCTTAACTTCAATTCAATTCTATTCAGTCATCATTAGACGTAATATTTTTATTTTTATTTTTACCTTTCTCTCTCTCTCTTTCTCTCTCTCCCTCTCCAAGTAAGTAATCTCATGCTACACTTTTTATTTCATTGTTGGTTGTTCTTAATTTCAATTCAATTATCTACTATCATCATTAGATGCAGTCGTTTGATTTTTATTTCTCTCTCTTTCTCTCTCTCAACTTCTCCAAGTAAGTAATCTCATGCTACATTTTTTTATGTCATTGTTGGTTGTTTTTAATTTCAATTCAATTCTCTTCTATCATCATTAGACGCAATCTTTTTATTTTTTTTTATCTCTCTCTCTCTCCATGTAAGTACTCTCATGGTATACTTTTTTATTTCATTGTTGGTTATTCTTAATTTCAATTCAATTCTCTTCTATCATCATTAGACGCAAACTTTTTATTTTTTATCTTTCTCTCTCTTTGTCTCTCCCTCTCCAAGTAAGTAATCCCATGTTACACTTTTTATTTCATTGTTGGTTGTTCTTAACTTCAATTCTATTCTATTCTATCATCATTAGACGCAATCTTTTTATTTTTACTTTTATCTTTCTCTCTCTCTCTCTCCCTCTTGCTCCAAGTAAGTAATTTAATGCTACACTTTTTATTTCATTGTTGGTTACTGTTAATTTCAATTCAATTCTCTTCTATCATCAGTAGATACAATCTTTTGATTTTTATATTTCTCTATCTGTCTCTCCCTATCCAAGTAAGTAATCTCCAGCTACTCTTTTTTATTTCATTGTTCGTTGTTCTTAATTTCACTTCTATTATCTACTATCATCATTAGATACAGTCTTTTTATTTTTATTTTTCTCTCTCTCTCTCTCTCCCATTCTCCAAGTAAGTAATCTCATGCTACACTTTTTATGTCATTGTTGGTTGTTCTTAATTTCAATTCAATTCTCTTCTATCATCATTAGACGCAATCTTTTTATTTTTATCTTTCTCTCTCCTCTCCCTCTCCATGTAAGTACTCTCATGGTACACTTTTTATTTCATTGCTGGTTATTCTTAATTTCAATTCAATTCTCTTCTATCATCATTAGACGCAAACTTTTTATTTTTATCTTTCTCTCTCTTTGTCTCTTCCTCTCCAAGTAAGTAATCTCATGCTACACTTTTTAATTTCATTGTTGGTTGTTCTTAACTTCAATTCAATTCTCATCTATCATCATTAGACGCAATCTTTTTATTTTTATTTTTATCTTTCTCTCTCTCTCTCTCCCACCCTCTCAAAGTAAGTAATTTCATGTTACACTTTTTATTTCATCGTTGGTTATTCTTAATTTCAATTCAATTCTCTTCTATCATCATTAAACGCAAACTTTTTATTTTTATCTTTCTCTCTCTTTGTCTCTTCCTCTCCAAGTAAGTAATCTCATGCTATACTTTTTATTTCATTGTTGGTTGTTTTTAACTTCAATTCAATTCTCTTCTATCATCATTAGACGCAATCTTTTTATTTTTATTTTTATCTTTCTCTCTCTCTCTCTCTCTCTCCCTCCCTCTCCAAGTAAGTAATTTCATGCTACACTTGTTATTTCATCGTTGGTTATTCTTAATTTCAATTCAATTCTCTTCTATCTCTCTCTCTCTCTCCCCCTCCCTCTCCAAGTAAGTAATTTCATGCTACACTTTTTATTTCATCGTTGGTTATTCTTAATTTCAGTTCAATTCTCTTCTATCATCAGTAGACACAATCTTTTTATTTTATCTTTCTCTCTCTGTCTCTCTCTCTGTCCAAGTAAGTAATCTCCTGCTACTATTTTTATTTCATTGTTCGTTGTTCTTAATTTCAATTCAATTCTCTTCTATCATCATTAGACGCAATCTTTTTATTTTTATTTTTATCTTTCTCTCTCTCTCTCTCTCTCTCTCTCTCTCTCTCTCTCTCTCCCTCCCTCTCCAAGTAAGTAATTTCATATTACACTTTTTATTTCATCGTTGGTTATTCTTAATTTCAATTCAATTCTCTTATATCATCATTAGACGCAAACTTTTTATTTTTATCTTTCTCTCTCTTTGTATCTTCCTCTCCAAGTAAGTAATCTCATGCTACACTTTTTATTTCATTGTTGGTTGTTTTTAACTTCAATTCAATTCTCTTCTATCATCATTAGACGCAATCTTATTATTTTTATTTTTATCTCTCTCTCTCTCTCTCCCTCCCTCCCCAAGTAAGTAATTTCATGCTACACTTTTTATTTAATCGTTGGTTATTCTTAATTTCAATTCAATTCTCTTCTCTCTCTCTCTCTCTCTCCCTCCCTCTTCAAGTAAGTAATTTCATGCTACACTTTTTATTTAATCGTTGGTTATTCTTAATTTCAGTTCAATTCTCTTCTATAATCAGTAGACACAATCTTTTTATTTTATCTTTATCTCTCTGTCTCTCTCTGTCCAAGTAAGTAATCTCTTGCTACTTTTTTTTATTTCATTGTTCGTTGTTCTTAATTTCAATTCAATTCTCTTCTATCATCATTAGACGCAATCTTTTTATTTTTAGCTTTATATCTCTGTCTCTCCCTCTCTAAGTAAGTAATCTCCCTTCACTTTTTTTTTTCTTTTTTGTTTCAAAATTTTAAATTGAATCAATTATTGTTAGATCTTTTGAAGTAGGAAGTTTGTGGACCTTATTTAAAACAGACGGTTGATGATTATGCTTGAAAGGGTACTTAAAAGTAATCGAAATATTAATGTTTCGATGGAGTGGAACCGTGGAATTATATAGTAATGTCTAAGGGATATGTGTTGTGAGTTGCATTTGTTTCTTCTTGTCTTATAGTAAAATTGTGTTTTTCTGCATTGCAGGTGATTTAGGCTTTTTACGATGGGTGCAAGTTCGATAGATGTGGAATGGGAACTCACTCCATTCAGTGGGGTGGTGCGGACTGTGGTTTTAGTTGGACGAAAGGGCAACGGAAAGAGTGCAACAGGCAACAGCATTCTTGGTACAAAGGCCTTCAAGTCGAGGCAAAGTTTGGCTGGTGTTACCAGTACTTGTGAATTGGAGAGAACTGTAACAAGCGATGGACAAATCATTAATGTTATTGACACTCCTGGTATGACCTGACAAAGTTGTAATTCCGTATATCTAATTTCTGTTTGAGAATTTTGGTTATTACTAGCTTCTTCACTTTTTTTTTTTCATGCTTGTTAATATGTTAGTGGTAAACAAACTAACATGATGTTCTATCGCAGGATTCTTAGATTCTTCTGTTGAATCTGATTTTATTGGCAAAGAGATTGCCAGATGTATTGATTTGGCCAAGGACGGGATCCATGCAGTCCTTGTAGTTTTGTCAGTTAGGACTCGTTTTACAAAAGAAGAAGAAGCTGCGATACTCAGCTTGCAGACGCTCTTTGGCAGCAAAATTATAGACTACATGATTGTAGTCTTCACTGGAGGGGATGAACTTGAAGAAAATGAAGAAACATTAGAAGGTTATTTGGGTGGTGATAACTGTCCAGAGCCTTTGAAGGTTACCTTCTGAACCGCAACATGCTTTGATAAAATTTATTTTACTTTGTTTTCATAAAGTATGATTTATTGGATCTCACTCCATTCACCCCTCTCTTAAAAAAATCATTTTATAATTTTTTTAGAACATTTTGAATCTTTGCCGAAATCGTCGAGTGGTGTTTAATAACAAGACTAATGATAAAACCAAGAAAGCTGTACAAGTTAGAGAGCTTCTTTCTCTTGTTAACATGGTCATAGCACAGAATGGTGGGCAGCCATATACAGATGAGCAGTTAACTGAGTTGAAGGTCAGTCGTTTGTTCGTATATATTCTTTGTCAACTTCTATGCAGTATTTTCCCAACAAAATATCTGACATAAAATTCCTTATTTGTAACCAGAGGCAGAGGTTGAGTCTTCAAAAAGAGGTTGAGTCACTAGAGGGAAAATCGAATATGGAAATTCCAGAGCTGAAAGAGAATATGGAAAGATCTTATGATGATAAGCTGAAACGAATTACTGAAATGGTATTTTTTTATACTTATTGTTATATGAATATATCACTCGCTTTTGCCTTCAATTCTATCATTAATTGTGATGCCAAAAGGGGTAAAGAGTGCAGCTGCATGCGTCCTTAACCCTGGATTGTTAAGGATAATAATAATCCTTTTGATTAATCCTTTTGATTTAAACTGTCTTTACAAGTCGTGTGTTCACTGTTTGTGTTTTGACGACAATAACTCGTTGGATGTTTTGTCTACTTCTCTTAACTTTTTTCTTGCTGAAATTAAGCTAGTCATTAATAGTTCCTGGCAGTGGTTTGCTCATCTTAACTTATGCTTGTTCAGAAGAAGCACAAGTAAATACTGTTCTGGTTCACATCAGTGGCGGTTTACAAAATTTTGTTTTCAGGAGGATTTTCTTCTCTTTTCATCCTCTTTCTGCTCTAAACCTTGGCATAAAAGTTTGAATCTATTTTTAATATTTATCGTTTTTGGTTGATCTGTCCATTTATTTAAATATTATTTTATCTTGATCATTTATCTATCTGCCGAGCACTATATATTTGTTGGCACTCTAGGTTGTAAATGGTATTCTACTCATATTGATAATTTGTCACTAGGTTGAGTTGAAACTCACACAAACAACTACTAGGCTTCAACAGCAATTGGCAGAGCAGCAAGCTACACGACTGAAGGCACAAGAGAATGCACAAATAGCTCAAGAGAAGTCGAATGATGAAATCCGTAACCTTAAAGAGAATCTTGAAAGTGCAAAGAGAGAGACAGAGGAGCTTAGTAGGAATAAAGACGATAAACCCCCACCCCCACTCTTACACCTACCCATAACCCTACACCTACCCCCACGGTGTGCTATTCTTTGAAGAGTAACTAAAGTGTTTCTTTCCCTCTATTCCTCTTTAACCATTTATGCTCTTGTGCATTCAATAACGCTTCTATCCATATTATGTAAATGTCCACAATTCGAGTTTGGATTGCAAATTTAAGGATATATATATTTATGTAACACACCTATATATATATGTACATCTTATTGACACCATATGAAATTTATTTTTCAAGCTACATCGACCAATCCGTACCCGAAGAATTTACTTCAACCTATGAACCTTATCATTGTTCGATTGTGATTCTCTATAGAAATGCAAGGTAACGAAGGTTTATCTTGTACGAATGTATACGATGTCTTCAATGATCGGAAAATGCATGTTTACTTTTAAATATTCTGAAAGTCTTGTATGAGGTAAATCAAAGACTGAGTACCCAAGACTACCTGTAAGTTGGGAATTGCATTAGAAATAATTGTGTTTTTAGTGTTAACATGATTTGTTTATTTGTTGTAGTTAAAACGCTACTGTTATGTTTTTTTTTTGAACAGCAGTGTATTGAAATAGGCAAAAGCCTAACAGGAACAGCACCAAAGAGGCAAAGAGCCCTGAACCAGCAAAAACGAAACACAACAACCAGGGACAAAGGAAACGCTACAAAAAGCAACAAAAGGGAAAAAAACCCAACTGTTGCAGCAGCAGCCATAGCAAAACACCAGCAAGAAAACGTAAGACAACAACCTGAACAGCCAAACAAGCATAAAAACGGGGGAACCAAGAAACACAACTGTACCAGAATCAGTGGACCTCCCAGTACTCTGTACCCCCCTTTAAAGCAGACCCTTTTTTAGCAAGCATGTCAGCATAGGAATTACTGGCTCTTGAGTTGAAAATGACACGGGTATTGCCCAGAAAGTTCAGGAAATTCCGAATGTCGTAAATGACGTCAACATGCCTCAAATTACAAAAACCCTCCGAATTGACCCACGCAACGGCAGCTTTAGAATCACTCACAATGTCGATCTCCTTCCCCACCAAAACCTCGGAGTGAACACACATGAAGGCTGCCCTCTGGATAGCTAAAATCTCAGCAGACATAGAGTCTAAAATCCCTACGAAAGCAGAGAAAAGTCCCTAGACCTTGCCACCACTGTCTCTCAAAACTCCTCCAATCCCAGCGTTGCCAGGATTATCTCTTAATGAGCCATCAACATTGAATTTGAGACCTTCTCCAGTAGGAGGTAGCCATTCTCAAGACTTCACGGATTTCACACGATTCACATCAAGACAACTTTCTTTTATATTCAAGAGCATGATGGAAATAGAGAGTTTAGAGCCTCTCCCAAAATGCTTAAACCACCAAAAACCCCGAAACTTGACCATGTCCTCGGCTTGAGAGACAACTGTCGTTAAACCTTTAAAGACCATCAGATTGCGAGCCTCCCAAATCGTCCAACAACAGGCGAAAAACAGAGAGTGCCAAACTCGACTCTGGTTGACGGTAGTGCACAAACTCGACCACTCTACAAACCAGTTCTTTAGAGAATTGTTGGCGCAGCTCACCACTTCCCACCAGGACATGCAGCTGTTCCAGAGCTTCCATGACCAAGGGCACAGCAGAAACAAGTGATCAGCAGACTCCTCCTTGGCGTTACAAAAAAGGGCACAACAATGAACAGGCTGGATCAAATCCAAACTTATTTAGGAGGACAAACCCCTTGCCAAATAAGGTTGAAATCAAAGGCTGAATTCGTGGAGGAGTCCTCCAATCTTTTATGGAAAGACCTCACTGTGAAACAGCCATCTGAACAAAATGTCAAGGCTAAGGCATCTGAGACTGATTCCCTCATAACCATGTAATCCAAAAGACTCTTGAAAACCCCCCATTGATCATTCTCCCAGTCGAACACTGGCCTCCGTAGAGGCACCTCCCAAATCCATCTAGATTCTAACCATCTACCAAAATCGTTCACAACACCATGTTTTTGGACAGCCAAAGCATAAATTCTAGGACACATTTCCTTCAAAAAAGATGACTCCCCAATAGTAGCCTCCCAGAATTTGGCTCTTTTACTCTTGCCAATGACAACTCTCAGGCCCTCTTTCAGGATTCTACAAGAAGGTGTTCCTTCCACAAACAAAGAAGCTATTGTCTTAATAAAAGGGGAGGCGCAACTGCCAGCTTTCCAGTCCCATGTTAAGTCAGAATTTGGAATTCTGTATCTAGCGCAGATCACCCTTCTCCAAAGAGAATCAGTCTCCATTCTGAATCGCCAAACCCATTTAGCCAACAAACTGTTATTTTTGTCACCCATTCTTCCAATCCCTAAACCACTACAACTCTTGCTCTTGCAAACAGTACGCCAGTCACCCTGATGGTAATGAAATTCTTCCTTACTAACACTATCAGAACTTCCTCCACCTCCTAGCCTATCAAATTCCTGATAAGGACTCTTCGCTTTATAACCTTTAGACCCAACTACGTGCATCTTCCTTTTGTTCCAGCCATGTTCTGCCATTTTTGCGCTTATAGGCCACCCATACACGTGCATTCCGGCCACCTTATTGGCCACTTTTAGAGCCTCTTCCACAGAATCGAACCGTACGAAGGCATAGCAGCTCTTCCTTGTTCTGACTTTGGGGGAGAGGAAAACATCCCTCACTCTTCCAAACACCTTAAAAACACTCCACAAGCAAGCCACATCCACCCTCGGGTTTAGATTGTCAATGAATACTGAGAACAGATTTTCCCTAAAGTCCTTCCTTCCTCCAATAAATCTCCTCTCACCATATCTCTTGTCCTCAACACTCCTACTATATCCGTTACCACCTTGGTGGGAGCCTCTCTCTCTAACTCTCTCTCTCATTGTCGTGTGTTGAATTGCAACTATAAAAATATAATGCTACTGTTATGTTGACAGTTCTTTTCTCCTTAGTGCATTGCATGTAGGCAATAAATTATGGATAAGCATTGACAAGTGCATACGCACTCATATATATTTATCAGTGTGTACTGAGGTGAAAAATTTCCGTTATCAAGTTGAAAGATTAACCTAAAGAAAATGTGAATTGTACGGATCTTTGGTGCTGACGTTTGTACTTTAAAACGTTCTTAATTTCATTAAGATTCATCTTAATCATTAAATAAATTGCATTAAAAAATTAGACATCTCTCAACATGAGAAATAATTTTCGTCTCTGTAGATTTAATTATAATAATTAATAAGTTAAGTTAAATAGGGCAATCCTTATTTCCTTACTATTCTAGGAATCCTTAAACAAGTTCAAACATGATAAAATATCATGACTGGTTGCCAGTAATAGTTACACACAAAAATATGTCCATGATAATTAATATCCTTATAAAATGCTACATTTTGTGATCATATCTCACACAATATATGGTAGAGAATGATAATATATATCATCATTCATCATAGATTTATTCTTGACTTGTTTTGACATGCCTTACCTGCATATACAAGGAGAGACGGAGAGATGATCAATTCAAAATTGTTTTCGTTCTCTGAATTGGATGAGAAAAAAATATTATATATATATATATATAATAAAATAAGATTTGTAAGGAACAATTACTTTTTGGAAAGATTTCAAAATAGGGAAAAATCAAGAATCATCTTCTAAAGAGTAAGAAGTGAAGTGATTAATTACAAGAATAAAGGAAGAAAAAATAATGATACTAAAAAACTCGAAAGACAAAATCTAAGTATTGTGATAAAGTACATATTGATTTTGTTTTTGTTGAATAAAAAGGAACTGAAGAACAAACTTTGACAACTGATCTATAGCTAGAGCAATAAGCTCAATCTGACAGAAAAGCTGTGTAGTACTCCATCACTGTCAGTTTGAAGAAGAATAACTGGAGAGAAAAAAGAAAGTCACAAGTATCCAATAACTTAAGATGTTCAAAAAAAAAAAAGTATCCCATAACTTACTGTCTGTTAAAATCTAAGGACAGAAGAATAGCAAAACATTTTAGTACCAATTAATGCTGCATAATCCCATTTCTTCTCATTATTACAATTTACAAGTACTGTGTTTGTGTGTGTGTGTGTGTTTTCGATGGAACCAACGAAATGCATGTCTAGTTTCATGGGTATTTGCTTCCTCATAATTAATTATAATTATATCTATGTCCAAATATATACTTTAAGAAAAAAACCATGTGATATGAATATGAAATATCAAGAAGAAATCAAACTCGATTAGCACAACAAAAAATGAAAAAAAATTAAAAAATTAAAAAACCATGTATTTATGGAAAGAATTAAAACACATAAGAGAAGGGTGAAAAATAAATAGAAGAATCCATTTCTATGGCAACAGATCCATGAAGAAGAAGAAATAAAACACATACACTGATACACACACACTTATACAAGAAACCATGCTGTTAGAACATTTTTTCTTAGAATGTATAAAAATAAATATTCCATGGTGGGGATGCGTTCGAATGTCTGAGTCCACGCGCACGGTGATGGACGTTACGGTGGGAGGAAGGTGACGATGATAAAGAGAGACAAAACGACGTCGTGCTTTGAGTGGCTGCTGCTGCATGCTGTTGTTGTTGTTGGTAGTGGTAGAAGTGAAGAGAGAAGATAATTGACTGTTGCGCGGGAACAGCAATGGTGGTTCTGCTGCAACTGTGGCCATTGCCATAGAGGCCTCATCAGCCGAGACATGTGAATGTGTGTTTGCCGGTGACTGTGATTTGTTTTTTATTTTAACGAAAATAAAAACGAACCAATTACAGAGAAATGTGTTAGCCAATTTTTCTTGAATTTCCTATATTTCGCTCATTTTTCCAATGTCTTTGTATTTGAAATAATCGGAATAAATAGTTGTAGTATTGGAAAAATTCTCAAATTTTATTCATAGTAGATTTCGATGAACTAATTTGTATCACTTTGATTTTGTTTTAATTTATTATTTCTTCTTGTTTTTCATGGTTTTTCTTTGTTACATTAACAAAAAAAAAAGCAACAAATCAATAAAAACTAAATACATAAAACATCGTTAAAAGGGTCATCTGTTTTTAGTTAGGTTCTCATGAGATATCTGATAAAATTGGAATGATAGGAGAAAATTGTAAGAGTCTTTTTGATTTTGATATGAGTTCTCTTAAACTTCTTGTGATGGAACCTTTAAGGTTTCACGAAATTCTATCCTTTTAGTTCTTGCTCTACTGGGTTTGATTCGCAGCGGTTGCCATTTCATGAAATGTCGTAATGTATGTACACTTAATATCTTGTAACAAAGGAGATATAATAAAGCCTAGTCAAACTTAAGTGAAATATACGGTATCTTTTTCGATCTTGTAATCCTATCACCATGATTGATGATCAAGACTTGTGCTACATTATTTTCTTGGCATCTTCATTTTTGTACTGGTTATAGCTTATCATTATGTGACGGCTGACCCAAAGTATGAAGGCAACTGAGGATTGTTTTCTTTTCAAGGTCATTGCAATAGACTTCCCATGTTAGTTTCATAGGCTGGATTGTTTTACAAGTGGATAATCACTTTAATTAAAAACGTTAGTCTGTGGCTCAAATATCATCTTATAACTCTAATTTTGTAGACGTGTATTTTCTTACCTTTTTATTTTCGCTCTAAGTAAACTATTCTCAGTTTTATTGCTCTATCATTTGAAAGACATTTACAAACTATAATTTTACAAAAAAAAAATATCTTGTAACAAAGAAATTGTGGGACTGTGAGGGTACTGTGGTTATAGAGCCTTTCGTTTATATTGATTTATGTTTTTGATTTCGAATAAGTTGTGTTTTTTTTAAGATTGTGATTGGGGATTCATTGAAGTGTTTAAAGATAGGCATATAGTCATATAGAGCAAATCAATGAAAATAATAAAAGCTTAGTTGGTTGCTATACCCCAACGAGTAAGCAAAACCCCAAACAGCTAGCTTGTCACAACTTCGTGTAGGACCACTACCGCAAAACAAATTAACCTTTCCTCACATAATCTACATAGACATATCTTGCTAGTATATATATATATATATATTAATATTTTTTTGCAGACAAATTCACTTATACAAGAAGAATTTCCAGGCTTTTTGTTGAATTATTCATGATCAAACAGTATATATGTACTAAACTAGCTACTATATAGTTAGTTACCATACACTGAAATTGTTTGTGTATTGGTTCCTCCTCACTGTACACTTGACACCAAAAACTCCCTTTCATTGGTGTACGGTAGTTTGTTCTGAAGAACATACGTTAAGCATTATAAATTGTAGACTTAAAAAAAGGGTTTCTTTATACTTGAATTAGGTCCAGAATGAGCTATTCGTATTGTTTGTAGAGGCTTGGTTGTTACAATAAATACGACAAGGGGAAAACCGACGAAAGGGATTCAAGAAAAATTACATGATAAATTTACAATATCTACACAACTTTGTGGGATCAAAAGATTACATTAATTATTAATATTCAATCAATCAATCTGTATGCAACCTAGATATAATTGATGATCTTGATCAGAATCAGAAGTAACTAATTGCATGCCTCTATATGTTTCATGCACACTTTTAAATTAATCGGCTCTGGTACGGTCCTTTTTGTAGCCAGCCACATTAATTCTAAGAGAGAAGAAATTAAACTTTAGTAGAAAGAATGTCACAATTAATAGTGAAATTAATAAGTTCACGTTTTGAAGGTCACTAATATCATGGAATGAAGCATTAATAGTATTTTTCTTTTGGTTATTGAAACAAGTTTCCACATGATGACTGCAGATTTGTTGAACTTCTGTGGCAACTTTCTTTGCATGCTTTACGTGAGGTTCATAGACGTACATTTCCAGCTGATGTAGCTTCTATCCAATTACCTACTTCTCTGACAGATTTTACACTTTCACATGCAGCTACCCTACTTCCTACTTCTCTGACGGATGTTGCACTTTCACATGCAGCGCTAACCTACTTCCAGTAACAAAGGTATTTCTGACGCTCATTATTTTTTACCATAAGATATAGGACTATGCAGTCACCGACATGGGGTGTTTTATAAGGTGACTCCAAAAATTACCGAAATACTAGACAATAGTCAGGTTGTGTTACTATGGGTATGAAGTGGTTGATGCTGGAGAAGGGATTTGAATTTCTAACTTCTAAGTTACTTAGGGCGCTAGTTTGGCAATATACATATTTTTCCATTGTTTTATCCATTTTTAATTCGAAAACAAAAATTTAATTTCCATATTTTTAGATTTCAAAAACGCTTCTGGTAATAAATTAATATTATTTTTCTTTTTTAATGCTTCATAAAAGAATCAAACTTACAGGTTTGTGATATCTTCCTAAAAATATTTGATATAAACCAAAAAAACTCTTACCCAATAGTGTTTATCTTGAGAATTTATTTTAATCGAATGTATTGTTTTTTAAGACTATATTAGAATGCTAATCATTAACGCATATGATAGGTATTTTCATCTATGGCAACTAAAAAAGGGAAGGGTCGAGGTGGATGGGTGAAAACTCAAAGTATTTCGAGCATATATAGCAAGAATACGTTGGCTCATGTTAAAGAAATATTGTATAAGTCACTTGCACCCAAGGCAACAGCAACACATGTCAAATTACCAGTAACAACATCAGCACCTCCAATCTCACAAAAAAAAATGCAGCTGTAACCCCAACTGGTCCATCAATTGAACATGCACTTGCTGAAAATACACTCTTAACGTGTGTCTACAACCTAGAGGGAAGGGTGAATGGGTTGTTAATCGATTATTGCCAATTTTTCGATTAGTCAATATTAAACAAATAACCCAATTAAATCACACATACAAAATCAAGTGTAAAATGCGGAATAATAAATAACACTTGATTTTTACGTGGAAACCCTTAAACAAAGGGAAAAACCACGGGCTATCCTTCTAGCCACACACGATCCTCAAATCCACTATATGAGTAAAAAGTTACACCCTCAAGTGATACTCGGACTCTCACTCTAGATAACCTCAGGCTATGGACACTACCACTCGCCACTCTTGGTTCAATCCCTAGTGATATCCACTGATACACTACTATTGACGTGAGCACCTCCTACTCTACCCGCAGGCCTTTTACAATGGATTCTTGACCGATGCTTGCCAACCACAACTTGGTTGCAAGACTTCAGTGCTTGTGCAACTTCACCCCGAAGCCACAAGACTTTGACTCAATGAAGAGTATAGGGTCTAAGTGAACAATCAATGAATGCTCAACACAATATATGTTAGACCAAACATACAATGCTTAACTAGATGTAGATAATGCAATACAACATCCTAGTTATCAAATAATGCCTACATGTACACATATGAGGTCTCAATTAGTTGTAGAGAAATTCTAACAACCTAATTGTCAATTAAATTCACATAAACATTCATAAACTTGACTAGATGCACAAAGTCAACCTAATCATCAATTAAGCATACATGAATATTTATGGATTAGCTATTTAGGCATATATGACCTAATAATGCAAGCTATCACAAACAAACACAATCAAATATTCATGAACATTAACTAGTTGATTAAAACACAATTTCTCAACCTAGTTATCAATTAATCACACATGAATATTTATGACCTAGCTTTTAGGCAAAAATGACCTAATCAATTAAGCTATCAAAATACAAACCCAATCATGTTATCAAGACTCATAAATATGCAATAATAGAGTCTAGGTATTTAATCATGCAATAAATACCTAATCTAGAGTAAGAAGAACAATAAATGATATTCAAAGAAGTTCTTGCTTACCTAGTCATGAAAAAATGGAGACCCATACTCATATGATGTTGAATGATGCAAGATGGAGATGGGTTTTGGGTTTGGAGAGTCAAAGATGCTTTCTTGAAGCTTTCTCTCTCTAGGAGCTCTAACCTCTCTCTAAAAATGAATTTTTGAGCTCTTGGTCGGCCAAGAAGAGAAGAGGAAGAATATATATGAAGCCCTAGATCAAACTACATCGTTTTGAACTTGGGAACCAGAATCCTGTCAAAACCGCTTGCTAGACCGCGACTCAGGTAAGTGTCCAGACCCCGGTACACACAGCAGTGCACCGTCTGGACAACACCGGGGTTGGGACCGCTGTGTGTGCAAGTGCACAGGTCGCGGTCCATGCAGCGCATGACGCACTGGAGCATACCTCTCAGTGAGCCGCGGTGCAAGCAAAGCCTGCCGAGCGGTCTAGGCCGCACGAAAGGGAAAACTCCCTTTTTAACACTCAAGAAAAAAAGTCTATCTTACATGAATGTTGTGCAAGTGTGAAGTTAGTGAGATGCACACAATGAAGCACAATTAACATGTCAAACATGTTATCAAATAAGATACAATGCAAGATATGATATCTAATGTAAGCTAGTGAGTGTTTTAGAAAAGGATGCACACTTATGCAAACAATAAAGAACACAAATGCAAGATAAACAAAACATGCATGAAGTGTGTGTGTGCACCTAAACTCTTCAAGAGACAAAGTCAAGTGAATATACCTTTTGCTCTTGAAGTCATGGAGATGCTTGGAAGCTTGCCAATACGGACCTAAGCTACCCATTACACAATCATCCCCAATGTGGTGGTTTGTCATGAAATAAGCCAATCATAAAATCGAGGTCCTTACAATCTCCCCTTTTGGCTATTTCATGACAAAACAACCACTCACAAATATTCCTCACAAAATAAAATAAAGCTATTGTCCATGATCACTTCTACAATACAAAAGAGATTCCTAGAATCTAAATATTCAATATCTTCTATCTCCTTGTAGAATCATCAATGTACATACACACAATAGCAAGTAGCACTTTCCAAGAACAAGTGCAAGTGAGGTGAACAAATATAAAAAGCAATTGCACTCAATAAAGCAATATAAAGAAATGCATGTGCAATGCTCCACCTAAAAGGTTACTCTCTCTCATAAGGCTTTTCCCCCAAAGCATAAACATGCTCCCACATGCTCCCCCTGTATTTCTCAAGATTTCTCCCCCTTTTTGTCATGAGATAGGCAAAGGAGCTCCCCCTATAGGGTTGCTTTAGCAAAGAGAGCTATTCGCACAATTACATTGCATAATCATATTCACAAGCTTTATGCAACTTAAATAATTGAGAGAGATTCAAGGAGATTATATTCAAACAATGTGTGCGTGTGAAAGGTTGCTTAGCATGTAATACAAAATACTATTATTCTCATGCATAAAAATCAATCAAAGCAACACTCAACAGGATTTCCAAATGAAGTCAAACCAATTAAGACCCTGTTGTTATGATAAGAAGATATATATTCAAGCACTTGTGTGCAAGTGTACTAATCACAACAAAGGTATATCATATTTTCTTTATTGCAAGATACATCATCAATCAACAATTTTGATGTCAAAAAATAAGCAATGCAACACCATACATAACAGTCATATAACAACATTTTCTGTTTTTCTCCTTTTTCTATTTTTCTCCATATTCCTAGCAAGCATGTATTTCTGATTATCATGCTAATGTAACTCTCTTGATGGCTTTCACTAGGTTTCAAATGAGTAGTCTTTTCCAACATTGGGTGGCTCCACGTCATATTGCCAGTAGCCTTTTTCAAGAGAGAGCTTAAGAATGCATATCTAGGAATCATGAACATGGAGAATAATTTGAGGTCAATCAAATGTACTAACAAGTAGAACATTCCTCAAAAAGATAAGCATGCTCAAGCAATAATAGAAGTCATGCATTATCATACAAAGCAACCGTTCAATGGTGTAATCAAAAACATTATACAATTATTAATCAATGTTATTCACCAAGCACACTCAAGCAATCATAAAAGAGCATAAAATAAGCCAACTTTTTGCATATAGCAAATCATGCAAGATCGCTCTCTTTGCTTGAGCTCCCCAAATGGGGTCAATTCCAACCAAGTCAATGGGAGACATGAGCTCCTATAGACCTATCAAGTCCAATGGACCTAATTGCATCTACGGGAGTCACATGGGCACTAAGGCAAGCGGGTTCATTCTTTCTAACCCATCTAGGTTCCACTTTAACATTTTTAGTGGTCATAGACATGTTTCTAGGTGCCCTAGGTTTATCCAAACTTGCCCTATTTTTCAACCGTTTTTCTTTCATGCTCTCTAATCTACACCTCTTAATGTAATTTAAGCAATTTGGTCTTAAGTGACCAATCATACCACAATAATGACAAGTAGGTACAAAGTAAGGATTTATACCATAGCATTGTGATCTCATCGAGGCATCGCCATGTTGATGAGGTTGTCTTTGATGGTGCATCGGTTTGCTTCTCCTAGGAGCTTGAGCTGATTGGTGGCACCTTTGTGGTTTTACTTGTAGAGGTGGTTGAGCCGGTTGATCATGCCACCTTGGTTGAGCATGCCACTTATGGTCACCTCCTTTCTTGATAGTTGACTTGTTAAAGGAGGTGGTTGGCTTCTCAAGAAATTTTCCTTTCTTCTTGGATTGCCTAGGCTTTGGTTGGGATGCCAAGGCTTGTTTGGACTTTCCATGAGTTGAAGGTTGCTTGGATGAAGCTTTACTCTTGCCTTGAGCTTGAGGTTGTTTGACCTTGGCCTTCTTTAATTCTTTCAAGGCACCTCATCTCTCTTTCCTTGACAATCTTCAAGGAGTTTTCATTATTGGCAAGTTCTTCTTTCATGGCCTTCATCCGTTGATGGCAATCTTCAATCTCCTTCTCATATTCGGACATATCAATCACGTCCGACTTCAAGGAGTCATTTAACTTAGCCTTTAATCGAAGATTATCCTTTTCCAATTTGAGGATATCATTTTCTCTCTCCTTTAAGGACTTTTGAAGAAATTCAATGAACTCTTGGTTGTGCGGAATAATAAATAACACTTGATTTTTACGTGGAAACCCTTAAACAAAGGGAAAAACCACGGGCTATCCTTCTAGCCACACACGATCCTCAAATCCACTATATGAGTAAAAAGTTACACCCTCAAGTGATACTCGGACTCTCACTCTAGATAACCTCAGGCTATGGACACTACCACTCGCCACTCTTGGTTCAATCCCTAGTGATATCCACTGATACACTACTATTGACGTGAGCACCTCCTACTCTACCCGCAGGCCTTTTACAATGGATTCTTGACCGATGCTTGCCAACCACAACTTGGTTGCAAGATTTCAGTGCTTGTGCAACTTCACCCCGAAGCCACAAGACTTTGACTCAATGAAGAGTATAGGGTCTAAGTGAACAATCAATGAATGCTCAACACAATATATGTTAGACCAAACATACAATGCTTAACTAGATGTAGATAATGCAATACAACATCCTAGTTATCAAATAATGCCTACATGTACACACATGAGGTCTCAATTAGTTGTAGAGAAATTCTAACAACCTAATTGTCAATTAAATTCACATAAACATTCATAAACTTGACTAGATGCACAAAGTCAACCTAATCATCAATTAAGCATACATGAATATTTATGGATTAGCTATTTAGGCATATATGACCTAATAATGCAAGCTATCACAAACAAACACAATCAAATATTCATGAACATTAACTAGTTGATTAAAACACAGTTTCTCAACCTAGTTATCAATTAATCACACATGAATATTTATGACCTAGCTTTTAGGCAAAAATGACCTAATCAATTAAGCTATCAAAATACAAACCCAATCATGTTATCAAGACTCATAAATATGCAATAATAGAGTCTAGGTATTTAATCATGCAATAAATACCTAATCTAGAGTAAGAAGAACAATAAATGATATTCAAAGAAGTTCTTGCTTACCTAGTCATGAAACAATGGAGACCCATACTCATATGATGTTGAATGATGCAAGATGGATATGGGTTTTGGGTTTGGAGAGTCAAAGATGCTTTCTTGAAGCTTTCTCTCTCTAGGAGCTCTAACCTCTCTCTAAAAATGAATTTTTGAGCTCTTGGTCGGCCAAGAAGAGAAGAGGAAGAATATATATGAAGCCCTAGATCAAACTACATCGTTTTGAACTTGGGAACCAGAATCCGGTTAAAACCGCTTGCTAGACCACGACTCAGGTAAGTGTCCAAACCGAGGTACACACAGCAGTGCACCGTCTGGACAACACCGGGGTTGGGACCGCTGTGCGTGCAAGTGCACAGGTCGCGGTCCATGCCGCGCATAACATACTGGAGCATACCGCTCCGTGAACCGCGGTGCAAGCAAAGCCTACCGAGCGGTCTAGGCCGCGCGAAAGGGAAAACTCCCTTTTTAACACTCAAGAAAAAAAGTCTATCTTACATGAATGTTGTGCAAGTGTGAAGTTAGTGAGATGCACACAATGAAGCACAATTAACATGTCAAACATGTTATCAAATAAGATACAATGCAAGATATGATATCTAATGTAAGCTAGTGAGTGTTTTAGAAAAGGATGCACACTTATGCAAACAATAAAGAACACAAATGCAAGATAAACAAAACATGCATGAAGTGTGTGTGTGCACCTAAACTCTTCAAGAGACAAAGTCAAGTGAATATACCTTTTGCTCTTGAAGTCATGGAGATGCTTGGAAGCTTGCCAATACGGACCTAAGCTACCCATTACACAATCATCCCCAATGTGGTGGTTTGTCATGAAATAAGCCAATCATAAAATCGAGGTCCTTACACTTGCTACTAGACGCCTGCCACCATAAGAAATTCCAACTACCCGCCAAGAACCACCAACTATTCTAGCCACCCGCCCAACTGCACCACCAAATTCACATGCCCCCCCCCCCCCCCCCCCCCCCCCCCCACAACCGCACCACCAAATTCAAGTGCCCCAACAACCACAAATGAAACTGAAGTCACATCAGCAAGGACAAGTGCACGTGCTCCTACACATGTAGTTGCACCGGCTCATACATTACAACCATTGTCTAGTCATTCGGCTGATCTAAATACAGAAGAAATAGAATCTTCAGAAATAAGAGGTTCTCCTCTTACTGAAAAAGACCATGCTGTAGTAAATATCTAGTTTTTGTTGTTATTTTATCTTTTTCAATTTTCAACAATAACACATTACTAAAATCTTGTGTGTTAAAATTTTTTATATAGAGTCTGCAACTAAAAACAAACGCGGTGTTACGCGAGGTCTGGATTTACATAAAAGAAGACGTTTAAGTGAAAGGATTGAGATAGATATCTCTGTAGATGTAATGCGTGCCATTGGAAAAAAACTGTCAGCTTTACATCACTGATGTAGGATGCATTGTTAGGAGATTTGCTCTGTTGCAAGTGAAGGGCTGGTCAAAAATTCCAAGGAACAAAGTTGAAACCCTAATTCTTCATGTTCGTGTAAGTGCAATGCATTTACAACTTTAATATATATATTTTATTATGTTTATTATGACTTGATTATTGTATACTTTATATTTGAGTTTTTAGGAAAAATTCAAATTAAACACCGAACCTCATGTGGATGTGGCAATTGAGGAGGATATGAAGCAAAGGTATACTAGATGGCGTTACACATTACACCAAATGTTTATTGAATGTCAAACTGTGGAACAAGCACTCTCAAATCCTCATGTGGAAGTGGATGTCGATGATTGGAAATATCTTGTTGAGTTATGGCAAGATGAAAGCTGGAAGGTTTATTTCTAAATTTAATATTTTTTTTTCAATTACTATTTTTCTTTGTTGTAACCAGTAAAGTTGTAATTTCAAAATAAAAGTCAAAGGAATAGGGACAACAATAGCCAAATACAGTTTACCCATTCTTCTGGGACAAAAGCATTCAGTCGTGTTAGATGAGAAAATGTAAGTGTTTTTAATTATTTTATTTTTATTCGTTAATATTAATATAAGAAATTTATTCCCAAATGATTAATGATATTGTTCATATGATAGCGAAATCCTAAGACTGGAGTCTTGCCTAGTCGTATTGACACGCTCAAAAGCTCACTCGATATGATGAAGAAAATAAGAAATGGGTTGATGATGATGCTAAAAAGGCTTACGTAAGTGTTCATTTATACATAATAAGATTTGTTATTTATTTGATGTAGGATTAAACGAAGTTATTATTATTAATTATCTTTAATTATCAGTTTAGATATTAGGTTGGATTTATCCTTTAGATAATTCCTATTTATCTGTTGTTAGTTTTATCTGATAGTTAGGATTATCAGGTATTTTTATTTCTTTGTTATTATCAGTTAGAGGTTTGATACCTCATCACAGCTACTATAAATAGTTGGCATTATTTCAATGTAAAACATCAATTCAATAAATATTTCTTCAGTAAATTCTTTGTGAGTGTGTGAGTTTTTACAATTGGTATCAGAGCTAGATTCGAGGCTTGGAGGGCAGTAGGGTAGGATTCAGGAGTTGAGAATCCAGGAGTGGTAGGTGTATCCAAGAGTTGAGGATCTAGTAGTTCGGAGCAGCAGCCAGTTCCGCTGTACAGACCTCCACACAACCCACGGCCGCCGGAAAGTGGTCTCACTTGCCGCCGCGAGTGGACTGTTACCACCATCACCAAAATCTTCAGAAGACGACCGGGATCAAAACCCAGGTGTCGTTGACCAGATCCGATGAACTTTCCTGTGCATCGGAGTGATCCAAGGTTACGGTTCTTTTGGCTTTTCCACCGCCAAGATCCGTCTATCATTGACAGTTGTTGACCAGCTGAGGTTGTTGGCAGTCCCTTCCTTGACCGGAATAAGTCGTCGCCGGACCGAGGAAGTCGCCGGAATCGTGACTTGTAGCGAACCTGTGACCAGCGTCGTGAAGAAGTTGGAAGATCTGTTGGTGGACGAAAAGAAGAACTGGACAAAGTTTGATGCGTTTGATTTATTTGTTTTGCTGATTCACTGGTGTTCACATGCTTAAGCATTAAGGCCCTGTTTGGTGCGCATGATTGGATTGGACTATTTCATGGGATTGGATTGGATTAAGATGAGACTGAGATTAGATTGGATTGGACTGGACTGGATTGGATTGAATTAATATTATGTTGTGTTTGGAGAAACATAGGACTTGATTAAATTAATACGATGTTTTGTTTGGTAAAATAAGGGATTGGATTAAATAAAATAATTTTTTTAAAGGAAAATCATTATTTAAGAAAATAATAATATATTTTAATTATAATCTCTCTCCTCTCACCAGACTTTCTTTCTCTCCTCTCTTTCTCTTTTCACTCACTTTCTTCACTCATCACTCCTCTCTCTCTCCATCTCTTTCTCTCCTTCTTTTTCATTGTTTGAGAGAGAAAGTTGTGGACTGATTGTTGGAATAAGATGATGCGGACGACGAAGGCAACACGACGACGACGGCGACTACAGCAACGGTGACTACGTCAACAACAACGACGATTGTTGGACCGATTGTTAGGTTTTTATTTTTCAATTAATTTTGCTTCAGTTTGTTTCGAAAGAATTTGTGATCTAATTTGTGTTGTGATGAACAATGGATGCCTGAGAATATGAGATTCAACGAAAGAGGAGTTGAAATGTGATGAGAGAGGGATGGTGGGATAAATAAATGAGTGGGGCCCTTAATCAAAAATAATCTTGGGATTAATAGAGACAGGGAGGGAGGTAAGTATATTTTATCCCATGATCATGGGACCATTTTGATGTTGGGATTAATAGTCTAATGTTTTAGGCTATCACCAAATGCAGGACTGGGACTAAACTAGTCCAATCCCAGTCCAAACCCAGGCGCCAAACAGGCCCTAAAGGTGCGTTTAAAGGAAAGTAAAAGTCAAAGTGGTTGGCGTGTTGACTTGCTAATATTTACTGGTTGCTTTTGATTTTTGTGTGTTTTATTATTATTATTATTGTTTTGTTGGAAAATTACAATGGCCACCCTTAACAATAATAATAATAACACAATACAACCTCAAATATCAAAGTTTGACGGAAAAACCAATTTTGAGTATTGGAGGGTCTAGATGCAATTATTGTTTGAATACCAGGAGTTGTGGACTGTTGTTTCCGAGGGTATTGTTGGGCCAGCAGATGCTATAACAACCAGGAAGGATTTGAATGTGAGGTTTTTCATTAATCAGTCGCTGGATCCGGTGATTTTTGAGAAAATCGCACATACAACATCAGCAAAACGGGCATGGGACATTCTGATGAACACCTACAAAGGAGTTAAAAAAGTGAAGAAAGTTCGCTTGCAGACCATGCGAAGGCAGTTGGAGCTTCTCCAGATGAAGAAAATGGAGAAAGTTACAGATTACTTCTCACGAACATTGGCACTTGTTACCCAGATGAAGTCCAATGGTGAGACAATTTCAGATGTTTAGATCATGGAGAAGATTCTCCGAGCACTGACCGAGAAGTTTGAGTACAAGGTGACCTCCATCGAGGAGTCCAAAGATCTCCAGGCGATGACGTTGGATGAGTTGATGGGATCGCTCCAAGCCCATGAACAACGTCTGGATGAGAAGTCTGAGATCGAGGTGAAGGAAGCTTTGCAAAGCCAGTTGAGTCTTAAGAAAGATAAAGACGAGACCCGGAAGAATTCTGAGGCAAACTAGAAGCGTCAGAACTCACAAAATAGAAGGGGAGGTGCTTCCAGATCTAACCAGGTGAAAGGCGGAAGAGGCAATAACACTAATCAGAAGAGTAAATCTCAGATTCAGTGTTTCAGATGTAAAAAATATGGCCACTACAAGAATGAGTGCAAATCCAATGACAGAAATTTCCAGGCTAATGTTTTAGAAGATGTAGACTATTCAGAAATATTGTTGCTAGCGTGTAGTGTAGCAGTGAATGATGCCAAGTACAAATGGTTTCTGGATACAGGCTGCAGCAACCACATGTGTGGTAGAAAGGAGATGTTCTCAGAATTGGATGAGACCTTTACTTCAGAAGTGAAGTTTGGGAATGACTCAAAGGTGCCAGTAATGGGGAAGGGTAAAATCTCCATCTCTCTGAAGGACGGATCCAAGAATACCATCTCAGAAGTACTGTTTGTTCCGAGTCTACATCAAAATTTGTTGAGCATGGGGCAACTTTCAGAGAAGGGGTATGATATGCAAATCTACAGAGGGATATGCACCATCAACGACGAACAGAAAAGACTGATAGCAAAGGTAAACATGTCACCAAACCGTTTGTTTCCGCTGCATATTAACAGTGACACTTTACCATTCTTTAGTTCTGTAATCGGAGACGTGAGCTGGTTATGGCATATGCGGTTTAGCCATGTGAACTTTAGGAGTCTGAAGCTACTTTCTTCAAGGAAGATGGTTTCAAGATTGCCTGTCATTAATCCTCCTAATAGGGTATGCGAGACATGTGTTGTAGGAAAGAAGCACAGAGACCTATTTCCTACAAAGAAGACGTGGAGAGCCAGTTGGCCCTTGGAGCTAGTGCACTCAGACCTATGTTCCATGGAGACTCCGTCGAATGGGGGATAGATATAGGTATTTTATTACCTTTATCGATGACTTCAGTAGGAAGGCTTGGGTGTATTTCTTGCAGCAGAAGTCACATGCTTGTGATGCCTTTAAGAGATTTAAGGCATTGGTGGAGAATCAGTGTGAAATGTCTATCAAGACTTTAAGAATGGATCGGAGGACAGAATATGTTGTCTGCGATGGTTTCTTGTAAAAACATGGCATCAATCATCAGTTGACAGCGAGATATACTCCTCAGCAGAATGGTGTAGCGGAGAGAAAGAATAGAACAGTCATGTACATGGTCAGGTGTATGTTACACTTGAAGAAACTGCCCAAAGGTTTTTGGGGTGATGCAGTTGCTTGTGCGTTCTATCTATTGAATAGATGTCCTACCGGTAGTGTTCTCGGAAAGACTCCTTAGGAAGCCTGGACTCGACTCAAACCCAACATTAAACACTTACGAGTGTTTGGGTGTATTGCTTATGATCATGTACCTGATGCTTTCAGAAAGAAGCTTGATGATAAAGCAGAGAAGTGTATCTTCATCGGCTAAGGTCAGGTAACGAAGGGTTATAAACTTTATAATCCAGTGACAGAAAAGGTGATCGTCAGCAGGGACGTTACCTTTGATAAGCAAGGATACTGGGATTGGTCTTGCGGTAAGGGGAGCTCTTCTGACATTGATGTTAACCTGGATGAGATTGATGGTCATCCAAGAGATGATCCGGTTCCGACCCCAGTGGCTCCACCATCCCTGGTGAACCCACATCCAGCAGAATCTTCTGGTCGTCCACAACGTGAACGGGAGTTGCCAGCTCGTTTGCAGGATTGTGTTCTCAGTAATGATGATGATCCAATAGATGAAGAGTTGGTGAACTTTGCACTATTTACAGATTGTGATCCTATCACATATGAAGATGTTGCTCGTAATGATTGCTGGTTGAAAGCAATGGATGAGGAGATTCATGCGATTGAGAAGAATAACACATGGAAGCTTACTGATTTACCGGGTGGAAAGCAGCCCATTAGTGTTAAATGGGTGTACAAGACAAAATACAAGCCAAACGGTGAGGAGGAACGCTACAAGGCTCGTCTGGTTGCGAACGGTTACAAGCAAAAGCCAGGGATCGATTATTTCGAGGTGTTTGCTCATGTTGCCAGACTTGATACTGTTCGCTTGATTGTGTCTCTTGCTGCATAGAATCGCTGGAGAATCTTCCAGATGGATGTGAAATCTGCATTTTTGAATGAGGAGATAGGGGAGGAAGTCTACATACAGCAACCTATGGAGTATGTAAAGAAGGAGTATGTAAAGAAGGGGCATGTAAAGAAGGGGCAAGAAAATAAGGTCTACAAGCTGAAAAATGCCTTATAAGGGTTGAAACAGGCATCCAGAGCGTGGTATACATGCATTGACACATATTTTATCTAGCATGAGTTCCAGAGATGTCTTTATGAGCACACTTTGTATATCAAATCCAACTCCTGGGGAGATATTCTTATTGTGTGCCTATATGTTGATGATCTGATCATTACTGGAAATAACCCTGAGATGATTGCAGAGTTTAAGAGTGCAATGACTGGTCATTTCGAGATGACAGATTTGGGGTTGATGTCCTATTTCCTCGGCATTGAGGTGACCCAGACAGATGATGGCATCTTTGTGTGTCAGAAGAAGTATGTTGGTGATATGCTAAAAAAAAAGTTCAAGATAGATGGATGTAAGCCGATACTGACTCCAGTTGAAGAAAGGTTGAAGTTGCAGAAGGATGGGACTGGTGAGCGAGTTGATGCTACCATCTTTCGGAGGCTAGTAGGAAGTCTGAGATACTTAACTTCTATTATGCCTGATATTTCTTATGGAGTTAGGCTTAGCAGTAGGTTCATGGATTCTCTGAGGCAATCTCACTTGCAGGCTGGCAAGCGTATCTTGAGATATGTGAAAGGTATACAGGGTGATGGTATCTTTTACTCTTCCGCTAACAAAGTCGAGCTTGTTGGGTATACATATAGTGACTGGGCAGGTGATACGGAGAAGAGGAAAAGTACATCCAGATTTGCATTCCATCTTGGTTCTGGGGTATTTTCTTGGTCATCAAAGAAGCAACAGGTGGTTGTTCTATCAACAACTGAAGCTGAGTACATTGCAGCTGGTGGTGGTGCTACACAGGCTGTATGGCTACGTCGCATGCTTTCTGAGTTGAAGCATCAACAGGATGCTTCCACTGTGATCTACTGCGACAACAAGTCCACCATTTCTCTGACCAAGAATCCAGTCTACCATGGTCGAAGTAAGCATATTGACATCAAGTTTCACTTCATACGGGACTTAGTGAAAGACAAGGAGATCGTGATCGAGTACTGCCGTTCAGAGGAACAGGTTGCAGACATCTTCACGAAGCCGCTCAAAGTTGACATTTTTCAGAAGTTTAAGAAGTCTTTGGGCATGATGAGTTATGAAGGACTTGGTTTAAGGGGAGCTATGTAGGATTAAACCAAGTTATTAGTATTAATTATCTTTAATTATCATTTTAGATATTAGGTTGGATTTATCCTTTAGATAATTCCTATTTATCTTTTGTTAGTATTATCTAATAGTTAGGATTATCAAGTATTTTTTTTTTGTTATTATCAGTTAGAGGTTTGATGTTATCATGTTACCTCATCCCAGCTACTATAAATAGTTGGCATTATTTCAATGTAAAACATCAATTCAATAAATATTTCTTCAGTAAATTCTTTGTGAGTGTGTGAGTTTTTACATTTGATTGTTTAATTGACGTATTTGTTCTTATAATTATTATGTGAAGGATGAAATGGATAGGCTTCGTACAAATCCTCCAGAGGAATTACAGCATATGTCAGAAGATGAAATTTATGATCACATGCTTGGAGAGGCTCCTTCAGGCTATATACGAGGATTAGGAGCTGGCCACAAACCCAAACCCTCTTCTGGAGTGGCTACACGTAGATGTGCACAAGTTTAAGCAGCTACAAGAAGAGCCAAGGAAGCTGAGGCCCAATCTGCAAAACTAGCTGAGGAGTTAACAACTGTAAAGAATGAATTAGCTGAGATGCGTTCAAACTTGAATCAACAATTGCTTGACATTCAAGCTCAGCTTAGAGTTAGGGGTCGTTTGTTTTTTTCACTTAAAACTTAATGGGTCTGAATTGCACTATTAAGTCATTTTGTTTGTTTTTTTAAGTGGTCAAATAACTTAAAATTATCAAAAAACAACTTTAAAAAAAAAGTAAGAAATCCTAACTTTTAACTTAATTCTAAATCACTGGATTAAAATTAAAATATTTTCTTCCAACTCTATCCTCCCATAAAAGATATATTTCCAAATTTATCCTAATTTGATATGGTGTAGAATTCTTTCTTTTAAAGTATTCCTTATTTTAAACAGCTTTTAGAAAAAAAAAATCAAAACCCTAATCACTTCTCATACTGAAATCTTCTTGGGATTGAACAATTGAATTTCTCTCTTACCAAATCCTGGTAAGAACTCTTTAATTTTTTTATCTAACTATTCGTGTAGTGGTGAATAAACTTGTCTATCATATTATGGTGTTTATTATCAATATTGTATTATGATATTATTGTCATGATGTTATGAGATATTGATTTCTTCAATTATCCAATTGTTTTTCCTGCATATTTTGATACATATATCAATATTGTTTTTCACCATAATTTATATTTAAGTTTTTAAGGGCTATTGGATTAACTACTTCTAATTCCTAGATGTTGTTCCATGAAATATTGCCTCTCACTTCCTGCCCGTCTTTGGTTGTTGTAAACATGTATTATGGGATGTGAGAAAATTTTATTAAAGTTTATAAACTCGGCTCAACTCTATGAAAAGAAAATAGTTTCCTGTATTCATTCTTTGATTAGGGATGTAATATGTTCTTAATAGAAAAACAAGAAGCTAGCACACCAAATTAGATAGATTTGAGTGAGAAAACAAATAATCTAGCCCAAAAAAAAAACAAAGTAAAAGAAAGTGAATGGTGAGCAGTAAAAGGAAGAAAACAAATAATCTGTCCAAAAACAAAAAGGAAGACAGTATTGTTTTTGTTAAAGTTGTTTTAAAGTGTCAATCTTAAAAATTAATAATAATAATAATAAAGACAATATTGTTGAACGCTAAAAAAGAATAAATTTTAGACCAAATAATACATTTTACAGCAAAATTTGTTTAGTGCATTTTTAATACAAGTGTTATATGTTGTTGTAATGATTTTTTTATTATTTGAATTACACAGGATGCATAAATTTTTATTTGTGCTATTGTTATTTTTTGTGTGGATAATTTATACTTTAAAAGTTTATATAGATGGCTCAAAACGAAAGTTGTAGGGCTAATTGGTCTGATCCCACCCAAAGAAAGTATTTTATTGATCTTTGCCTCCAAGAAGTAAATAGTGGCTTTAGATCAGGAGGAACTTTAAAACCTAGTGCTTGGACGCGGATTGCAGAAGGATTGGAAAAAATAATTGGAAAAAAGTTTACCTAGAAACAACTTAAAAATGGATGGGACTACATGAAAAAGCAATACCTTACATGGACAAAATTGATAACAAACAACCGGACATGGTTACAACTCTGTGACCCAGACATTTGATTGGCCAGCAGAAAGATGGGACGATTACATTAAGGCAAATACTCTTTTAACTTCTTTTCATTAAATATACTTTTAGTTTATTACATATTTAGCTAATTAGTTTTTTATTTTGTAAAACAGAAATATCCAGACGCTAAACAATTTCGCACTAGGCCTCTAGCAAATTTTGAGGAGTTAGAAACATTGTTTTCAGGTGTGTCAGCTACAGGGACACACAATTGGAGTTCCGGTATGGAAGGAATTCCTGAAATAGGTAACACAACAGCTGCCTTTTCACCTCCAATATATTGTGATAGTCATGTTAGGTTAATGGAGGAAGATGAGAATATTCCAAAAAATCCAAATCCAGAACACACCTCTTTAAATCACCCAATTCAAGATGATGAGCAACCCACTGAGCAACCCATTGAGCAACCCACTGAGAAGAAACAAAAGAAAAGAAAATTTGATGAAACTCGTGAAGAAATTTGCAAGATAGTAAGCGTATTGGAGAAAAGTGATAATAATGGACCATCAATGGCAGATTGTTTCTCAATTTTGAAAAGGTTTTTAAATTATAAGGATCCATTATATTTCATAGCAACTAATGCTTTAAGCAAAAGGAAAGAGTATCGAGAGGTATGGATGCAAATGGATAGCGATGAAGAGCGACTTGGATGGATTCAAAGCTTGCAAAAATAAATTTAAAACTATTTGTTTTTTTATTAGTTTTTATTATATCAGTGATTCCAGTGTCATGTAATATTTGAACTAATTTACATGCTTGTTTATTTGCTTAGTTTTTTTTTCAACTGATTATTAATAAGTTTTATTGACTATGAATTGTGATTGAATTGACGATCTTGATGTGTTGTTTCTTTTATTTCTCATTTTTTATTTGTTTCTATTATTTTATTTTACTAGCATTTGTGACATACTTGTTTTATATGATAGATTTCTATGGAGAGTCCTTCTTCTCACTCAAGTAATTCTAATTCATTGTCATCAAGTGAAGATGATGATATGAATTTAGAGGCTATACCAGAGGCTAAAAGAGTTTTACGTAAACGTTTGATTACGTTATTATCTACTTTTATAAATGGACCATGTAAAAGGGTACCGACCTCTACATCGTCACTTACAGGTTCACTTTTTATTCAAGAGCTATTGAATGGTTCATCTATTACATGCGATGAATTAATGAGGATGCAGAAGAATAGTTTTATTTATTTGTGTCAAATATTTCGAGAAAAAAATTGGCTTGCTAACAGTAAACATGTGAATGTTGAAGAGAAAATTACAATGTTTCTGATAACTGTGAGTCATAATCTTCGAAATCGACTTATTAAAAATAGATTCCAGCACTCGGGTCAAACTGTGCACAAATTCTTTCATGAGGTTTTGGTTGCCATGATGAAGTTTTCCAAAGAGATGATAACTCCTCCTTCATTTAATGACAATTCTAATGGCATAGCTAATCATCGTTTAAGACAAATTTTTAAGGTATGTTTTCCTTTATCTATTACTATTAGAATAACTGTAATTGTATCACATTTACATTATTGTTAGATCAATTATGTTGGGTGCTGTAAGTGTATCTTCTCAAGTCTTAACCATCCATGATCCATGTTTTGTGCTTTTCTATCAGAATCACACAACAATAACATTAATGTATGGTGGATTGGTGATTGCATATATATATATATATATATATATATATATATAACAACAAAACATTGAAAATCTGAGATATAAATATTCCAATTTTGGTACTTATATTTATTCATCAGCAACCTATAATTCTATCTATAATTTTCTTTAAATTTAGTTGATAGATAGACCCTACAGCAACACCATAGTTATGATTATGAGACCCTAGGCATGTCATTCTCTGTTGTTTCAACTTTTTCCTTTATCTTTATCTTTTTATTTTTATATAAAAAAGAAATTGATCAGATACCATGAGCTGAGCAGTGAACATCTTGAAGTATAGTATATTGCTGGTATGCATCACATGGCATTTCAACCATTCAATAAATTCTTACGTATTAATTCCGGTTGAATAATTATGTAGGATGCTGTTGGTGCGATTGATGGAACATTGATTCATGCATGTATTCCACTTGATAAACAAGTACCATATAGGGCTCGTGGGAGAGGGGAATGTTTTCAAAATGTCATGGCAATTTGTGACTTTGATATGATTTTTAAATATGTTGTCGTTGGATGGGAGGGAACAGCACACGATTCAAGGATCTTGACCGAAACCATCCGTGATCCAAACCATCATTTTCCTATGCCACCAAATGGTAATAAAATATATTTAGATGATCCTTGTATATTTTTATGCACACTCAAGAATTTACATATATTCTGCTATTAATTTAATTAATTTTTTTCAGATAAATATTATTTGGTTGATGCTGCTTATACACATACAAAAGGATTTATGGCACCATTTCGTCATGTTCGATATTGGTTGAATGACTTCCGTAGTGGTGGTAGAGCTAGAGGAAGAGAGGAGATATTCAACCACTACCATTCTCGAACGAGGAATGTTATTGAACGTGCTTTTGGTGTGTTGAAGGCGCGTTTTCCAATACTAAAAAGGATGGCACCATACTCATTTGGTATGCAGAGAAATATAGTGATAGCATGCATTACACTGCACAATTTTCTTCGAAAATTGTCAATTGATGATGAACTATTCTTGCAATATAATGATGAAGACATTCAATTGGACAATGATGATGCCAATCAAAATCAAACACCAAGCACAAACAATGAATTTAGAAGAGCCGATCAAGTGTTTATGCAACAACTCAGAGACCAAATTGCAGATCAATTTTTATAAACATTGATTAATTTGTTTTAATTGTTTTTGGAATATACATTTTTATTTAGAATTCAAACATTGTAGTAATAGCAATTTCAAAACATAGTCGAGGATGATAATATGTTATGATTGTCATAGTTGCAGCTATATAAAAACTTGTTGCTGCAGTTTTCGGAAATGACAGTGATGAAGAATAGTGAAAATCAACCCTTTGCAACAGCTTACCAGCAATGTATCTGATATATTTGCTCATATATCTTTGGTATCTGTCTATCTACTGTGTTGTTTGTCTGTCAAAGTGACATGTGTGCCCATCCATGGCTTTATGTGGTAGTGCCCAAGTTCCAAAAATAGTTGCAGCTATATATAATTTATCAACTATTCTTTTGGTGGTTGCATTCGATATTGAGTAGATTTCGTGACTTGAAGAAGTTATAGAATAATTGTTTATATATATATATATATATATCGACATAAATGTAAGAGTGATGCATGTTAAATTACTTCTTTTAATTAGTATGGGTATAAATGTAAAATTACTTCTTTTCGGACAATTTTAGTTTTAAAAAACAAACATGTTGACAGTACATTCAGATGTGAGAAAAAAAAACATATCATTCAGATTCAAGTTTCAGTCCCTATTCAGTCTTCAGTAAAATTCAGGACTGTTCAGTCTTCAGACAAAAAAACAAACGACTCATTAATCTCAAAATCTTTTTCTTTTTGTTCTATTAATTATTTTTCATGTGACAATAAATCTAAATAGAAATTACAATGTGTTTACTTAATAGAAAAACAATTCTATTTGTATATTGTTTTGACTGCTCATTGGATAGTTATTTTACTTTTGTTATTATGGACCTTAATTATATAGTTTCAACTCTCTATTCAAAATGAGAAGGTTTGTTTTTAAGCTTGTAATTAAGTTTATATTTTTTTTCTACTATTATCAACAAGAATAATTTCTTTAAGTCATTTTGGTTTTATCACGGATCGTTGTTAATGACATGTATTGAACTTGAATAATAAGTTGTATAATCTGAATATAATTTGTAAATACGTTATTATTGTAAGCTTTACGATTGTTATGACTCGAAATGATATAATTAGAGGTATTATTTGTTGTTGAAATGAAATAATACGTGCATGATTTTGTTTTTGGTCTTTTGGTGCTTCATTTTTGCATATTTTTGATCTTTGTTGTAATATTTTTTTTTTTGTATAATATATTTTTTTTTATTTTCTATTTTTGTTCCATTTCCTAATGCTCAAGTAAAAAGTTGGTGAAATGATATTTTTTATTTCCTATAAACGGGCAATATATGATTAATTGATTTTGTTTTCTTATTTTTCAATTCCTTTTAATTTTATGCTTTGATTTTGTTTTCTTAATCTAATTATAATAATTAGAATATTGATTACATAACTTTCTTAAAATTGTTACTACAGACATTTCTTTATAACAAAAATAATATTTGTTTTGTTTTGTTAGTTTTTATTTATTTATTTAATTATTTTGCAGGGAGATGAATATCGGTTTCTGTTCAGGGCATGCATCTTTCTATCATAGTTGGAGTAAAAGTACTTTATGAATATTTAATAGTCTCATGTTATCATTTTAGGATGCTATTTTTTTATCGTCATTGTTGGCTTATGTCAATGACTTGATCTTTTTGTCGTAATTGAAAAATCTATGTTGGATATATTTTGTCTTTCATTTAGATTTTTGGGAAGTGGATATTAAATGATTTTTACGATTGTATTGTTTTAAGATTCATAATTAATTTTAAACTTTAATTATGCATTTCGATTTTAAAAATTAGAGGTTAAATTTGTTATTCAATTTCCTTTTTTTTCCATTATTTGTTGTAATTATTATAGTAACAATTTAGTGACCAAAATATACTATTAAATGTCTTCGGTGACCAATTTCAATTATTTTAGTGACTTAAACTTTCATTATTAATTGTGGTCTTTATTGATATATGTAAATATAGTTAGTTACAAACAAAATTTTCATTACTAAAAAACAAATATTAGTGACCGAATGGAGTATATTTGTGACATTATAGACAAAATAATACTTAAAGACTAATAAATGGATTTAGAAACAAAATTTATTAATTTCCAGTGTTCAAAATATTAATTACTAATTGTAATATTGTTTTAGTCACCAAATCTTTATTACTAATTATACCGCTCTTTAGTAATGAAAAATTAAATAGCTAGTGACCAACGTTACATTACTAATAAAAATCTCATTAGTGACTGATAACAATATATTTGTGACCAGATTTTTATTTCTAAAAGATGATTGTGAGTGACAAATTCCTCACTAATACTATTAGTTTTTAAGACCAATTACATTATTTAGTAACTATATCTTTTACCTATAAGTCATAAATATATTGGTCACTAATTGTGATCTCCATTAGTTACTAAATATTTAGTTACTAATGTTTCGAATAATTAGTAACCAATATTTTGTGTGGTAGCTAATTATTTTTAGAGACTTACTGTAAGTCACTACTACTTATTGCTTTTTAGAACCAATTACTAGATTTAGTAACCACAATTTTTACTCATAAGTGATGAAATATTGGTCACTAATTGTGATCACAATTAGCAAACAAATTTGTAGTCATTGATAATATGGACAATTAGTAACCAATTTTTTGGGTGGTAACTAATTACTTTTTGAAACAGACTTTTAGTGTGGAATGGGAATGACAACGTTTTTGGTCACTACAATGAATTAGTGACGAAATTTTCCACTTTTAGTGACAATATTTTTGTTGCTAATGAGGTAATTTGTTGTAGTGTTGTACACAAATAAGATATGTATAAGCCGATAAGCGTGTGAAAACCGTATTTAATATTTGATTTTGTTCTGCCCAACACTTAATCTTTTTCAATTTATTAAGAATGAGAATAATTTGTAGATCATCTCGAGAAGCAAAATTATTATTTAAAGCCATTTTAGGTCCGCAATTTAGAAAAAAAAAATCTGGGAACATTCTCCTTAAAAACATATATATATGCTTTGATTTCCTTAGAAAACCTATGGATTGGAATTTTAAAACCTAGCGGTACAAGTGACTTATAGAAATCTAATGCAATGAATTTAATTTAATGAAATTGATTGAGTTCTTTGGGTGAAGAGAATGCTACATTTTATCACAAACAATTTTCCTCGACAAGAGGAAAAGCTGATTCCATCAATAACTACACACACCTCTGTCAATTCTCTCTTGAATATGATCAATGCTCTTCCTCTTATTAGACCAGGTGAATTTGGGACCAGAAAAGCCTGTAAGTTCCTCATATTTTGATTGGCTTATTTTGTTGACAAACCACATCGGGGATTTTCATGTAAGGGAGGATTAGGCCTCTTTGGTCGTGATTAAGCTTCAAGTGGCATCATCAAACTCAAGGGCATTTCAATAACTCATTGAAGAGAACTAGTTGCACACACTCACAACTCATGCATTATCATATCTCATATAAGTGTTGTGTGTTTCATGTTTGTGCACTTTCACTACTATATATCTCTTCATTCATGCTCATATCTTTTGTATCTAGGATCATTTGTTGAGTTTAAGTGTTATGCATTTTTTACTGTTGATCGATGTGATGAGTGTCGTGGGACCGCTGTGAATTATCACAGCGGTAGGCAACACAGTAGGTCACTGCTGTGTGACCACTGTGAGACTGTTGTGATAATTCACAGCGATAAGCCACACAGTGTGTCACCGTTGTGTGACTGCTGTGACATATCACAGCGGTGGGCAGCACAGTGTGTCACCACTGTGTGACCGTTGTGACTGCCTACAGCGGTAAGCACAGCGGTCGTACCCTGTTTTGCCCAAAACGGTGCAGTTTTATTTAGACCTGCTATATATACATTCTTATATCTTCCATTTCGTTCTATGAGCTTCCAAACCCATTCTTTCTCCATTTTTAAAGAGCTCAAGAGTGACTTGCAAGAAAAGTTAGCAAGATTGCTTTTTTCCTAACCAAAACCCAAACACCCATCATCCATTCATGAATCAAACATCATCTAGCTTCATCTAGGATGTTTTTCTTACATGGGTTTGCATCAAAGTACATGACTTGGTAAGTAGAACATCATCTCCATTCTTTCTTGTGTTCTAGTTTTCCAAGATGGCTCTTTTATGACTTATTTGCTTTAAGTTTGAGCCTTTTTACTTTCAATATGACATTTTTGCATGTTTGTTGAGTTTTTTATTTTGATAGCTATTGCATCTAGGTTTGTACTCATTTCATATAGCTAAGTTATATGTATGTCATATAGCAACATGATATCTAGGATTGTTTGAAGCCTTCATACATGACTAGATAAGCATAATATGTGTTGACCTAGCATTTATGCATTTAGAATATTTTCATATTTACTTTAGGTTGCATATATCTTCATTTAAGAGTTAAGTCTTGTATGTGATGTGGGTAGTGTACAAGCAAGAGCCTAAAATCACTATTAAAGGTCTGCCGGTAGCAAGAACGGATTAGTAACCGATTAGGTGTGATATGGTCAACCTAGGTTGTAATCGTTTTTAAAAATAGTGGATTTGAGGGTTCGACTGGCCTTAGGCCCGTGATTTTTTACCCTTTTGGGGTTTTCTCACGTAAAACAAATCATTGTATCCCTATTTTATTTTCCTCACTTAATCAATGATTGTTTGTTAGGGGTTGTTGTGATTAACTTTAACTAATCAATTCACCCCCCCCCCCCCCCCCCCCTCTAGGTTAGTTTTAATCACTCTTAGAGTATTTTCAAAGCCTAAATCCTCAAGCATACAATGATCCAAAGTATCACGGAAATTATCCATGAGAACCTGCTACCTGTCAGCTCCGCCCTCTTTCTAAGAATCCAACAGAATTTTATTAAAGTCACCAATGCACATTTAAGTGCTTCAAAATGGACCTACAATGTGATCTATTAGCAGCCACAGGGTGGCCATAAAAACATGTTAATTGCCAGGAAATCGTGTTGTGAGACCTGATCTTCACATCAACCTAGGCTCTCATGATTTGGCCCAATTTCTTTTTCCTTTAAGCCCATTGTCTCTATTGTGAGGTAAGCTTTTTTTTTTTTCTGAGAGAGCAGGCTTAGGCTCAAATTGTAGACATGGGCCTAAAGAAGTTGGGTCAAGCATTGCAGTGTCCAAAAATATCAGGCTCGGCTTTTCAAGAGGCTCTTGCCCAAATGCTCCTAATCTCAAATTGGCTTCCGAAGTTAGCTCACCTATACGCATTCTCTCATGCTATGTCCAATCCGTATGCATTTGAAGCAATATTAATCAGCCAACCTCTCATAGCGGAGAAGAAAGGTGGTGACTTCCTCGGTACCCAGTAAGTCCACTCGAAGGTTGCGTTTTAATGGTTCGTATACAGCTATGGTCACACGGACACGTAAGAAATAGCCAATCCCATCCTTTGATGTGCTTAAGTTGATGTCTCTAAAAAACACTCTGATCTCTTTCGTCATGCATAGTAAGGGAATCTGATGAATTTTGATCCAGAAATCTACCTTATTGAACACCATATTCAGAATGTCCCCAGATCCCTGTGGTTCTTCAAAAATGATCGTAGCCCTATCGAAAGTCCATGGTCTAAGGGTCTCTTTTTCCTTGATCAATAGGGCACTACATAATATGGCAATATCCTCTACATTCATGGTGGTCCCAACGTAGGCAGAAAGCAGAAGTGGTCTTCCTTAGAGCATCTCCCACCACATATCTATCTCTATCTCTAAAATAGGGCTTCAAAAGGGAATATTTCTCTCAGATTCATCTCTAAAAAATTTTCACCCCCACCACACTCTCTATCATTATCTATATCCCTATTTTTATTTATATCTTCAAATAATTTATATTTTCATTATTATTTTTTACTTTCTTTAATAAGTTATTGTTTACTTGCCGTTAAAAAAAAACTAAATTTTAACAAATATTATTTTTAATAACATTTGTACTTTTTTATATATAACAATATAATGTTTTATTAGTGCATGGACTTATAATAACTAATTTTTAGGTTCTAACATTTTTCAACTAATTTTCTCAACTTACTTATTTCTTTTCTAACATTTTTCAACCAATTTTTCCGACTACTTATTTCTCTTCTAACTTTTTCAATTAGATTTTTATAATCTACTCTTTTTCACCAAAATTATAATAAAATAATAATTAGATTTTCATCAAATTCTATGTTTTTTAACCAAAATTATAACAAAATAATAATAATTAGAATTTCACCAAAATCTAACTTTTCAACAATTTTCTGGCCCTACTTAGTTACCTAATTTTCTCTATTTATTAATGTTATGTTGCTATTATTTATGTTTTTTGTTATTTGTTTTCTTTTTTCCAAACATATTTAAATATGTTTATGTTATTGTCGTAATTTTCATTTGAAAGTCTTAATGTATTTATTTTATTGCTAATTTATAATAATTAATATGAAAATAATATAATGTATGGTAAGAATGAGTAAATTTTGATTAAAAAAAATTATTATTCAATATTCAATATTAGTCTTATTTTAAAGATCTAGATGAAACATTTTTAATTGTATGATTTTTATGATGATAAAAGTTATAAATTAAAACTTATTATATAATAATTGAATTTAATTAAAAAAGTAAATATGGTTATGGGGTAAAATGGAATAAAGAAAAGTTAAAAAGTGGATTTAGAGTTTCAATTTTTGCAATCTAAATTTAGAGTACCATACAATGAAACTCTATTTTAGAATTTTTACTCTAAACACGGAACTCTATATTGGAATTTTTACTCAGAAATAGAGTACTATGGGAAATGCACTTAGGTAAAGGTTAGAGCGAAACTCTCACCATAGGTTTAGAGAAAACCTAAGAGGCAGAATGTACTTGTACAGTTGTACTCCCTCTTATTATCTCACTATTTATAAATTTTATATAACTTTTAATTTTAATCAATTCAATTCTCTTCTATAATCATTAGACATAATCTTTTTATTTTTCTCTCTCTCTCTCCTTCTCCAAGTAAATAATCTCATGCTACACTTTTTATGTCATTGTTGGTTGTTCTTAATTTCAATTCAATTCTCTTATATCATCATTAGACGCAATCATCTTTTTATTTTTTATCTTTCTCTCTCTCTCTCTCTCTCTCTCTCTCCATGTAAGTACTCTCATTGTACACTTTTTATTTCATTGTTGGTTATTCTTAATTTCAATTCAATTCTCTTCTATCATCATTAGACATAAACATTTTATTTTTATCTTTCTCTCTCTTTGTCTCTTCCTCTCCAAGTAAGTAATCTCATGTTACACTTTTTATTTCATTGTTGGTTGTTCTTAACTTCCATTCAATTCTATTCTATCATCATTAGACGCAATTATTTTATTTTATTTTTATCTTTCTCTCTCTCTCTCTCTCTCTCTCTCTCTCTCTCTCTCCCTCCCTCCCTCCCGCTCCAAGTAAGTAATTTCATGCTACACTTTTTATTTCATCGTTGGTTATTGTTAATTTCAATTAAATTCTCTTCTATCATCAATAGACACAATCTTTTGATTTTTATATTTCTCTATCTGTCTCACCCCATCCAAGTAAGTAATCTCTTGCTGCTCTTTTTATTTTATTGTTCGTTGTTCTTAATTTCAATTCAATTATCTACTATCATCATTAGATACAGTCTTTTTATTTTTATTTCTCTCTCTCTCTCTCTCTCTCCCCTTCTCCAAGTAAGTAATCTCATGTTACATAATTTATGTCATAGTTGGTTGTTCTATATTTCAATTCAATTCTCTTCTATCATCATATATTAGGCACAATCTTTTTATTTTTATCTTTCTCTCCCTCTCTCTCTCTTTCTCTCTCCTCTCCCTCTCCATGTAAGTACTCTCATGGTACACTTTTTATTTCATCGTTGGTTATTCTTAATTTCAATTCAATTCTCTTTTATCATCATTAGACGCAAACTTTTTATTTTTATCTTTCTCTCTCTTTCTCTCTTCCTCTCCAAGTAAGTAATCTCATGTTACACTTTTTATTTCATTGTTGGTTGTTCTTAACTTCAATTCAATTCTCTTCTATCATCATTAGACGCAATCTTTTTATTTTAATTTTTATCTTTCTCTCTCTCTCTCCCTCTCTCTCTCCAAGTAAGTAATTTCATGCTACACTTTTTATTTAATCGTTGGTTATTCTTAATTTCAATTCAATTCTCTTCTATCATCAGTAGACAATCTTTTTATTTTATCTTTCTCTCTCTGTCTCTCTCTGTCCAAGTAAGTAATCTCCTGCTACTCTTTTTATTTCATTGTTCGTTGTTCTTAATTTCAATTCAATTTTCTTCTATCATCATTAGACGCAATCTTTTTATTTTTAGCTTTATCTCTCTGTCTCTCCCTCTCTAAGTAAGTAATCTCCCGTCATTTTTTTTTTTACTTTTTTGTTTCAAAATTTTAACTTGAATCAATTATTGTTAGATCTTTTGAAGTAGGAAGTTTGTGGACCTTATTAAAACAGACGGTTGATGATTATGCTTGAGGGTACTTAAAAGTAATCGAAATATTAATGTTTTGTTGGAGTGGAACCGTGGAATTATATAGTAATGTCTAAGGGATATGTGTTGTGAGTTGCATTTGTTTCTTCTTGTCTTGTAGTAAAATTGTGTTTTTCTGCATTGCAGGTGATTTAGGCTTTTTCCAATGGGTGCAAGTTCGATAGATGTGGAACGGGAACTCACTCCATTCAGTGGGGTGGTGCGGACTGTGGTTTTAGTTGGAAGAAAGGGCAATGGAAAGAGTGCAACAGGCAACATCATTCTTGGTACAAAGGCCTTCAAGTCGAGGCAAAGTTTGGCTGGTGTTACCTGTACTTGTGAATTGGAGAGAACTGTAACAAGCGATGGACAAATCATTAATGTTATTGACACTCCCGGTATGACCAGACAAAGTTGTAATTTCGTATATCTATTTTGTGTTTGAGAATTTTGGTTATCACTAGCTTCTTCACTCTTTTTTTCATGCTTGTTAATATGTTAGTGGTAAATAATAAACTAACATGATGTTCTATCGCAGGATTCTTAGATTCTTCTGTTGAATCTGATTTTATTGGCAAAGAGATTGCCAGATGTATTGATTTGGCCAAGGGCGGGATCCATGCAGTCCTTGTAGTTTTGTCAGTTAGGACTCGTTTTACAAAAGAAGAAGAAGCTGCGATACTCAGCTTGCAGACACTCTTTGGCAGCAAAATTGTAGACTACATGATTGTAGTCTTCACTGGAGGGGATGAACTTGAAGAAAATGAAGAAACATTAGAAGGTTATTTGGGTGGTGATAACTGTCCAGAGCCTTTGAAGGTTACCTTCTGAACCGCAACATGCTTTGATAAAATTTATTTTACTTTGTTTTCATAATGTAGGATTTATTGGATCTCACTCCATTCACCCTTCTCTTAAAAAAATCATTTTATAATTTTTTTTAGAACATTTTGAATCTTTGCCGAAATCGTCGAGTGGTGTTTAATAACAAGACTAATGATAAAACCAAGAAAGCTGTACAAGTTAGAGAGCTTCTTTCTCTTGTTAACATGGTCATATCACAGAATGGTGGGCAGCCATATACAGATGAGCAGTTTACTGAGTTGAAGGTCAGTTTGTTCGTATATATTCTTTGTCAACTTCTATTCAGTTTTTTCCCAACAAAATATCTGACATAAAATTCCTTATTTGTAACCAGAGGCATAGGTTGAGTCTTCAAAAAGAGGTTGAGTCACTAGAGGGAAAATCGAATATGGAAATTCCAGAGCTGAAAGAGAATATGGAAAGATCTTATGATGATAAGCTGAAACGAATTACTGAAATGGTATTTTTTATACTTATTGTTATTTGAATATATCACTCGCTTTTGCGTTCAATTCTATCATTAATTGTGATGCCAAAAGGGGTAAAGAGTGCAGCTGCATGCATCCTTAACCCTGGATTGTTGAGGATAATAATAATCCTTTTGATTAAAACTATCTTTACAAGTCGTGTACGTGTTCACTGTTTGTGTTTTGACGACAATAACTCGTTGGATGTTTTGTCTACTTCTCTGAACTTTTTTCTTGCTGAAATTAAGCTAGTCATTAGTAGTTCCTGGCAGTGGTTTGCTCATCTTAACTTATGCTTGTTCAGATGAAGCACAAGTAAATACTGTTCTGGTTCACATCAGTGGCGGTATACAAAATTTTTGTTTCAGGAGGATTTTCTTCTCTTTTCATCCTCTTTCTGCTCTAAATCTTGGCATAAAAGTTTGAATCTATTTTTAATATTTATCGTTTTTGGTTGATCTGTCCATTTATTTAAATATTATTTTATATTGATCATTTATCTATCTGCCGAGCACTATATATTTATTGTCACTCTAGGTTGTAAATGGTATTCTACTCATATTGATAATTTGTCACTAGGTTGAGTTGAAACTCACGCAAACAACTACTAGGCTTCAACAGCAATTGGCAGAGCAGCAAGCTACAAGACTGAAGGCACAAGAGAATGCACAAATAGCTCAAGAGAAGTCGAATGATGAAATCCGTAACCTTAAAGAGAGTCTTGAAAGTGCAAAGAGAGAGACTGAGGAGCTTAGTAAGAATAAAGACGATAAACCCCCACCCCCACTCCTACACCTACCCATAACCCTACACCTACCCCCACGGTGTGCTATTCTTTGAAGAGTAGCTAAAGTGTTTCTTTCCCTCTATTCCTCTTTAACCATATATGCTCTTGTGCATTCAGACGTTTTTAACGCTTCTATCCATATTATGTAAATGTCAACAATTCGAGTTTAGATTGCAAATTTAAGGATATATATATTTATGTAACACACACACACACATATATATATATATATATATCTCTTATTGACACCATATGAAATTTATTTGTCAAGCTGCATCGACCAATCCGTACCCGAAGAATTTACTTCAACCTATGAACCTTATCATTGTTCGATTCTGATTCTCTATAGAAATGCCAGGAAACGAGGGTTTATCTTGTACGAATGTAGACGATGCCTTCAATGATCGGACAATGCATGTTTACTTTTAAATATTCTGAAAATCTTGTATGAGGTAAATCAAAGACTACGTACCCAAGACTACCTGTAAGTTGGGAATTGCATTAGAAATAATTGTATTTTTAGTGTTAACATGATTTGTTTATTTGTTGTAGTTAAAACGCTACTGTTATATTGACAGTCTTTTTCTCCTTAGTGCATTGCATATAGGCAATAAATTATGGATAAGCATTGACAGTGCGCATACGCACTCATATATATTTATCAGTGCGCACTGAGGTGAAAATTTCCGTTATCAAGTTGAAAGATTAACCTAAAGAAAATGTGAATTGTAGGGATCTTTGGTGATGACGTTTGTACTTTAAAACGTTCTTAATTTCATTCAGATTCATATTAATCATTAAATAAATTGCATTAAAAAATTAGACATCTCTCAACCTGAGAAATAATTTTCGTCTCTGTAGATTTAATTATAATAATTAATAAGTTAAGTTAAATAGGGCAATCCTTATTTCCTTACTATTCTAGGAATCCTTAAACAAGTTTAAACATGATAAAATATCATGACTGGTTGCCAGTAATAGTTACACACAAAAATATGTCCATGATAATTAATATCCTTATAAAATGCTACATTTTGTGATCATATCTCACACAATATATGGTAGAGAATGATAATATATATATCATCATTCATCATAGATTTATTCTTGACTTGTTTTGACATGCCTTACCTGCATATACAAGGAGAGACGGAGAGATGATCAATTCAAAATTGTTTTCATTCTCTTGGATGAGAATAAATATTATATATATAAGAAAATAAGATTTGTAAGGAACAATTACTTTTTGGAAAGATTTCAAAATAGGGAAAAATCAAGAATCATCTTCTAAAGAGTAAGAAATGATGTGATTAATTACAAGAATAAAGGAAGAAAAAATAATGATACTAAAAAATTCGAAAGACAAAAATTAAGTATTGTGATAAAGTACATTGATGAATTTTATCTTGAGCATTTGAGTGTAGTTGTTTTATAAACCGAAAACATCCCAAGTATTGGCATACTTGCATTGGGTGATACATTGTTATTGATTGATATATTTGAGATACTAGCATGCATGTGTTGTCTTTGCTTGGTATGTATGGATTGCAACTCAACCACTTTTCTAGCAGAGTATACGTTTGTGGGTGTCGTAACTGTAAACCCTCAGAAGACAAAACTTCTCTATCTAGGGATCGCCTAGTAGTTAAAAGGTTTGTGGCACGTGCCAAGTGCCATCGTGTTTCCTACGAAAGTGGACTAGCCTAGTATATATATTTTTATGTTTTTATGTGTTTTATTGTTGTTTGTTTGTTGTTTGATTTTCATTTTTAGTTTTGTTTGAGGACGAGCAAAAGATAGGTTTGGGGGTATGTGATCGGACGATAAATATACCTAATTGATGTCCCCATTTCCTAGCTTTTGTTCTCGTTTTCGAGCATGTTTTTATATATAATGTGTTGTTGGGCTTTGTGTAGGTACATATTCCCTATTTCATGGTTTTGAGCTTAACAGATTAGTTAGGAAGCAAAATGAGCCAAAAAGAGAATATATTGGAAGTATTTAGAGTTGTCGTGGCCTCGCCGTCGACCCAAACCGCGGTGTGATTCGTGGTCAACCATGGCAAGTTTCCATGGTGGATCCACCGTTGAGCTAGAATGCTACATAGAGACCACGGCACAGGTCAACTGTGTTTTCCAAAGGTTAGTAGGCTGAAATTGTAAAGTGCCCATGTAGAACACCTACATTTTGGGGTCCATAACTCCCTCCTCATATTGAACTAAGTGTCATACCACCTATGTTTAGAGAGCCCCAGAATTCTACTTTCCATCTGTTTTTACGGGTCATAATTCCAGGTTTTCTTGAGGGAGTTATGATTGTTTCCATAATGGTGCGTGAGGCTGGAAACCAGACCGTGGCAGAGAGCTTCGTGCAGAACACTCAACTTTCCGGGGGGTATATCTCCCTCTTCAGATCGAACCACAATGATTTCTTTATATATTTGGAAAGCCCCATAAGTCTACTATCAAGCAGCTTTTACGGATAGTAATTCTGAGTTTTCTAGAGGGAGATATGGCCGTTTTCGTATCAGTACGCGGAGCTGAAATTTCTTTACAGCAGGCAAGGAGACTTGCGAGGTGACCATTATGCTCGCCTCGGAGGCTGGAAAGGCCAAAATGGTCCTTTTGCACCCCAATTTGTCCCTAAATTTTCCCTAACTATAAATACATCGCTTTCCTCTCTTCTCTTCAGTCCAAGAACAGAGCATCCCTTCCATTTCTTCATCTTCTTCATCAATCAAGAGAGAGAGAGAGAGAGAGCTTGTAAGAGCTTCCATGGAGGTTTTCCTCCATTGATGTCTCTCCCATACCATTTCTACCCATCACCCACCACATTTGAGAGTTGATTTCAAAGATTATGAGTGGTCTTTGGACCAAATTCGAGCCAAGCATGGATCAAAGGAGATGGGCACATTTTGGAGGGATTCTCTATTTGGGTTATCTCTTTTATCTCATCTTTGTATTTCATGTTTTCCTTACTGGTAATCCCCATTTGGAAATATTTGTAAACCTATATTTATGCTTATATATAATTTATTGTTCTTAAATTCGAATTGGGTTTTGATTTGTTTTTGATATTCATTGATAATCTCTTGTAGTGAATGGCATGTGTATGGATGATTGGAAATTGATATGTGGGTTTCAGTTGTACCTCGAAGGATGACCAATCTGGGTATGACCGTAATCACTTAGCTCCTAAGAATAGATGAAACTTGTTTTATGCATGATCGTGCTACAATAGGTTTTGGCTATATGTTCATATGCTTAATGGTAGGGATTAGAGGCACATTGCTCTTCCATGACCCTTTTGGGGAGTGATTAGTGTTTTGAATCCCTTACTAGAGATTAGAGGCACATTGCTCTTTCATGACCCTTTTTAGGAGTGATTAGTGTTTCAAATCTCTTAATTAAGAGAACAAGCCTTCAACTTGAATTGAATGTGCTTAATGCCTAACCATCGCTTATATGGACTTATGTTGGTGAACTTGTAAACTCTTGTGTAACCATTATCTTGCATCTCTCATATCCACCCTTTTGTTATTTCTAATTTAATCACCATTCTCTCCCCTTCATATTCTTTTGCTTATTTTTACTTTCTTTTCATTTTCCTTGCACAACGCATTATGAACACATCGCACACACACCATTCTCACCACATCCGCATTCTATTTACATTGCTTTCTATAAACACTAAAACATGAATCGGTTGACAGATACCACCTCCCTATGGACGATACCCTAGCTTACCGCTTTACTTGGTTTCAAACTTTAGAACACATTGCGTAGGAACTTTTAGTATAAATATCTTTTGATAATCACAATTTGGTGAAAACACAAAAAGCGAGTATCAATTATGCATATGATTTTCCCAAAAGTTAATTGGATACCTCAATCAACCTGGGAAGCAGGAAACATAAAGCCAAAACCTACTCTAGTAAAAAGGTCATGCATAGAACAAGTTTCACCCATTCTCTAGAGCTAAGTGGTCAAGGGTATGCCCGGAATGGTCCTCCATAGGCACAACCAAAAACCCACAAACACTTAAATTGATCCTAACATGGCATTTCGACCTTTCAAAGACATACAAATAGTCATGGGATATTTGATTACACTACTAGAAAAAAGGTGTTTTATGATGGTTAAAAATCGTCATAAACGTTATTTTATAACGTTTTAAAACCATTAACGAATCCAGCGTCAAGAGCCAATTAATGACGGTTTATATTTATGACGGTTTTTACCCGTCATTAAATTATGACAGTTAAAAACATTCATAAATCTTAAAACATTTTTAAAAAAATCGTTGGATATATATATATATAATATAAAAGCTGACCCTCACAATGCCACGTGTCGCCGTGAGAGGGCTTTAGATTTAAATGCTATATATTTATTTATGTTTCAATATATATATATATATATATATATATAATCTCCTATAATAGGGCTATCAATTAATTTTTTTTAACTTAAAACATTAATTAATTGTTTTGTCTATTATTAATCTCCTATAATAGGATTATTAATTGTTAGGTTTTGGCTCGTATTCTCAAGTGAACCCGATATTAACCAAACGAAACTCAATTGATGTGAAACTTCCTGGAGACGTGGGATAACGTTTGGAAGTTGGAGATGGTGTTTGAGGGAGATTTGAAGACCAAAGAAGAACTGAAGAATCGGATTCCGAAAGGAAACGCGGTGCATTCCAGGTGACTTGTAATGGTGTAGGGAGCGGGTGGCCAACCGTGACCGGAACCATAGTCAATCATAAGCATGCGTGAAACGGGAAATATTCAGCGGAAAAGGAAAGTAATTCTTCTAGAAGTTCTTGTGCTTATCGGAAAAGGAAAAAGAGTTTGTCTTCATGAAGAATAGGAAAGTCATGTACTTGAAGGAAAAAGGATTTCTCCTTAACAAGAAGACTTGTCATAAATAGGAAATAGTATACATGTAGAACAAGTAATTTTTGTATGTTTAGGAGTAGGATTTCCTTTTATCTTAAACTCCCTATAGTTAGTATAAATAGACCTTGTAATTAGGTTATTTTGTGTGGAGTCAAAAGAAACACCATGTAACATAAGATAATGGTGAGATCCGGGTGAGAGACCTAAGGGAATATCCAGGGAGGGATATCCAAGGGAATATCAATGGATAAAGTATGAGATCCGTGGGTGATATTCAAGGGAGACCTAGGGGACATTGTGGGATTCTTAGTGAGCATCTTGTGAGCGTTTGTGAGCTGGGAGTCATGATGTAAAGCTCGTTATGAGCTTGGGGACTTGGTAAAGCTCAATGGTTTGGGGTTGAGGTGTGAGAGAGAATCATGGAGTATATGGTTGTAACAATTTATCATATAGTGGAACTTTCTCTGTCGTCCTGACGGCCCGTGGTTTTTTACCCGATTTGGGTTTTCCACGTATATTTTGTGTTGTGATTAGTTTATTTTCTCTCATCTTATTTTTCTGCTATTGACGTTAATTGCTATAAGTTACGGGCAAATATTAGGTATGTCGTTTCCGCGATCATCGGTTCAAATCCTTAACAATAATTAGTTTTTTTTAGCTAAAACATTAATTAATTATTTTGTCTATTATTAATCTCCTATAATAGGACTATTAATTAGTTTTTTTAACTTAATCATTAATTAATTGTTTTGTCGATTATTATTATTATTATTAGAAGCCTTGATCATTAATCAGTTTTTATTAATTCATTTCAGTTATGGTTTAACTAAACAACCCTTTGTGTTACCAAGAGAGAGATAGAATGGTGTGTGAATCGAAAAAGTTGATGTGAAGAGTTTTAGTATTCTTCTTCTTAAACTAATTTAATATATAATTAAATTAATAATTATTTAAAATGAAACGGTTGGCTGTTGAGTTATAATTTTGATTCCACATGGTGACCGTTCAGTGTCCAGTGCACTTATATACAATATAGCACCACCCCTATATATTAGGTTGGACACCTGAAATATTTCTTCACACCAATTTTCATATTCAAATTCCACATATCGTAAATACTTCTTTCATAAACAAACTCTATCAAAAACTGCATTTTTTTTCTTAAACATCCATGGCTTGCAATATCACCACCGACCACCACTCCATCAGTCACCGATAAGTTTGTCAATCTTCTATTCATATCTCTGTAATTGCCTTTACATATATCTTTTTTGTTTTTTTATACTAAACAAACTCTATCCAAAACTGCATTTTTATTTTCTTGAACATCCGTGGCTTGCAATGTCACCATCGGCAACCACTCCATTAGTCACCGGTAAGTTTATCAATTTCCTATTCCTTTCTCTCTGATTGTCTTTACATATATATCTTTTTTGTTCTTTTTTTGTTTAAGGTCATTTCATGTTTTTTTTATACTACTCCACTATTGACTATTTTGTCTCCTTTTTTTTAAAGGTTTATTACGTATTTGTTGAAATGTAGGTGAATTGTCACGATACAATGCATAAATTGTATTAGATAAAATGTTTATTCAAAGATTGAGTAAGCAGTTACAATAAAGAGAATATTAACAAACTACATAAGAGGTCAGGAGATGGCGCTGCAAAGCACATGGATAATAGTACGGTTGCAAGACCAATCAGTATGAAGAGTTAGAATTTAGGAAACCGTAGTTGATGTATTTTTCAATCTAATTATTTTGAAAAAATTTTAAGCATTTTTTTAAGGAAGCTTAGTGACAACATTTGGGGAATATAATGAACATGAATTAACAATCATGTGTTGAAAAAAGGATTCTCTAGATAGTCTTGGTTAATGGTATAAATATTTATTAAAAATTAGTGCAGATTTCTCGCAAATTTATTGATAACTTATATATATATATACTTTTGATTGTTTTTAATTATTATGATTTTTTAACCCGTAAATCAAAAATCAATAGTTAATCAAAAGGCAATCTCACAATTAATGAGATAATTTACTTAACTAATTCCATAAAAATCAATAAGTAATCAAGAAGCAATCCCACAACTTATGGGATAATTCTCTTAAGTAATTCTGTAATTGATTTTTAATTAGTAAGCACTACTAATTAGTTATATATATTGTAATATTTGGTAAGTGTAAAAGCCAAGCTATAAATTCTTATTTATTTATAGAACTGGTTCATGATTTGTTTTTTCATTATCCCATTAATAATGGGATTGGCTCTTGATTTTTATATACTAATTATTAAGGATTTAATCGGTAGTATATTTAATTTTTAATCTGTAAATCATAAATCAATAAGTAATCAGTAGATAATTCTCTTGAACAATCACATAATTGTTTTTTTTTAATTGTTCAGTATTATTAATGAGTTATATAATAATAATAATAATAATTGGTAAGTTTAAAAGTCAAACCATAAATTCTTATTTATTTATGAAATTGGCTCATCATTTATATTCATTATCCATTAATAATGGGATTGACACTTTTTTTTATTTACTAATTGGAATTTGTTTTAGTTATTAATTGTAATAATTTTTTATAATAATTTTTTTAAAATAAAATATCTATGGGCAATCAATATGCAATCCAATATGTAGTGAAAGATTCTCTTAACCAATATCATAATGGATTTTTAATTATTAATTTTATTTTTCAAATATTACATTGTTTAAGTTTAAAAGACGAGCCATCATTTTTTTGCCAAATTTTGTTTCAATGCAGTCCTGTGCCGTAAATTATTTTTTTCCAAAGCTATTAAGTAGTTATTAATTCTTATAATTTGTAATAATATAATTCTTTTTTCCTAAATCAAGAATATATATATATATATATATATATATATATATATATAGGTAATCAGGAGGCAATCATGTAATTAATGAGATAGTGTATAAATTATCTCAACCAATCTCATAATTAATTTTTAATTATTAAATATTTTTATTTGAAGTATACTTATTTGGTAAATTTAAAAGACAAACCATATTTTTTTTAATAATATAATTGTTTTTCCTAAATTAAAAATCTATAGGAAATCAAGAGGCCATCAAGAAATTAACGGGATAGTGAATCAATTTTCTTTACCAATCTCATAATTGATTTTTAATTATTATGTATTTGTTTTAAGTATTACATTATTTGGTAAGTTAAAAGACAAACCACTATTTTATTTTTTGCCAACAAGCTATAATTCATATTAATTAGTTTTTTTTTAAGTATTGTTAATTACATTAGTTGTAATATTTATAAAAAAAAAGAATTGTTAATTAGTTATCTATATAATATATGTTATAATATTTGGCAAGTTATTAATTGTAATATTTTTTAATAATATAATTTTTTCTTAAATTAAAAATCTATAGATAATAAAGAGACAATCACGTAATTAATGAAATGCTGAATAAATTATTTTTACCAATCTCAATTTTAATAATTAAGTATTATGTTTTTGAATTATTATATTATTTGCTAAGTTTAAAAGACAAGACATAAATTTTTTTTGCCAACAAGCCATGAATTTGTGTTAATTAGTTTTTTTATTAGAGCATCTCCAATACAAATATGCATTTTTGAGTTTCTAATCAGTGCCACATCAGCATTTCTATTCACTATGGGCCCACTTTTGAATTTTTTTTAGAGAAATGTATATTCACATCTCCAATGCAATTATCTAAAGTCAAATATGTATGTATTTTATAACCAATCATAATAAAACAACTATTACATTATCTCTCCTCTTTTATTTTACCATTAAATGAGCTTTAATATTATTGGTGGAAATAGTTAGAAATCCTAGTCAGTATTTCTAAGAGAGTTTCTAGAATTAGAAACTCAACTTCATATTCTCTAACTTTTTTTTTGCCACATCATCTCCATATTCAACTTAGATAATTGCATTGGAGAGAGTTTTTCTAACTTTTTTTAGTATCTATCCTATGTGGCACTCCATTTTCTCCAAATGCATAATAGCATTGGAGATACTCTTAAGTATTGTTAATTACATTATTGTAATATTTCAACAAAAAAAGTATTTTTAATATATATTATAATATTTGGTAAGTTATTAATTGTAATAATTTTTAATAATATAATTGTTTTTCCTAAATAAAAATTATATAGGTAATCAAGAGACAATCACGTAATTAATGGGATAGTGAATAAATTCTCTTAACCAATCTCATAATTGATTTTTAATTATTAAGTATTTTTTTTTAAGGAGTACATTATTTGGTAAGTTTAAGGGGCCGTTTGATATGGGGTAATCAAAATAATCTGATTCCTGGGAAAGTTAAACACAGTAATGTGATTCCTGGGAAACCTGTATACTTGTGTTTGGTTGTGCATAGGAATATTGTATCAGATTCCTGGGAATGTCAGATAACTGTGTTTGGTTGCACATGGGAATTTTTTTTTTCTTCTGAATAATTTTTTAATTGTTAATAATCATTTTTTTTCATATTGATTATAATATTTATTTTTAAAAAAAATATTAGATTTATCATATAATAAATAATTTTGAAATTAAAAAAATTTCAAATTACAAATTAATTTAGATTATAATCATAAAAGAAAAAATCGATCAAAGGTAAACATAGAAAGCAAAATTTGAAACAAGTAGAAAGTTAAAAAAAAAACAAAAAAAGTATCATAAACAATAAACTGTGAATGATATACAACCCCATACAATATTGAAATGTAAGCATAAAGAAGAAGAAAAAACAAAAGCTCAAACTTAATGATACAAGAAGTTAAATATGCAACTCTATAGACATAACATCTATGAATGTCGATTTCCCAGCCATTTCTCAAACATTTCTCTTGCCAAGTTGTCCCTCCAAGTGGTTCAAGCATTTGATATTTCAATGTGAGTGTAAAAATCACTATTCATGTCCTCATCTTCATTATCACTGTCATTTCCAACAATTCTTTTCTTTGTAACCAAATGAAGACGAGCCATATCTGTACGTACAAGTTTAAACCAATGAAAATTCTACAATAGTTTGAGCTCTTAAAGAGTTTAAAGTTTCTATTTAAACCAAGTAGTAATGAATATAATGCTTATAAATAGAAGACATAGAACACACATTCTTTTAAGTTTGCAATTCATATAGAAGACATAGAACACCAAAGCTACTGTCTCTGCAATTCATATAGGAGATATAAATGAAGCATGTAGCTTTTGTCTCTGCAATGCAGAGCATACCAGTGGTGATTTTTGAAGCCACACATTTAATAATTAAGAAGAAATTGATCAACTCCCATTAGTTAATTAGTGAGATAATAAACTATATGGCAACTTCAACACTGATATGTAACATTAATTAGCAGCAATTAACAAGAAGCAAAAATCAAAATGGAATGACTCTACCAACTTGGAATAATCTAACTAAAGAAAATCATCTCAGCCTACTTGTGTACTTGACCATAAATCTAGTCTTCAATGAAAACTGCAAAGTGAAACAATTTAAAAAAAATTCCATCCATGAATTACAAACAAAAGCAAGAAAAATGATCTGGGGCTAAAAGATTTCATATATAAAGAGATTTTATACTCCAAAATTCAGTTCCCAACAACAATATACACCATTGCATTCTTATCACACATAAAAACACAATCAACTAAAGAGACATTCAACAAATAATAAAAACAGATCTGCAGCATTCAAACAAACTCTCAATTACCTTACAACGCATATAAATAAATATACTGATTCAATAACTTTAAATGAGACTTGCCTTGAAGATTGAAGAAGCAAAAAAAAAAACAGACAAATTTGTACAAATTTAGAAATTGGAAAATGAGATTGGATCTTGAAAGAAGAATTTGCGTTTATTTTTGTGTAGAAAGTGCTTTTATAACCGAGATCGGATCTGGATACTTTCACACCACAAATCGTTGATTTCTTATATATAATAACGGAGGAAGCACTATCTGCTCTCTTCCGTTAATCGTTGTCACTTGTCCAAATCCCATTAAAGCATCCAAGAAAAGCAATCGAAAACAGAAAAGAAGAAAAAGTGAAGCATGAAACTGCAGAGAACAAAATTAAAAGCAATCGGAGAGATACATACCTTAACGGAGAGAGTGGGTTCGACGGAGAGAGAGGGCGGCGAGTTGGATGGAGTCCGGTTGGTTTGACGGAGAGAGATGGAGGCGAGTTCAACTCAGGTGAAGAGATGTGAGAAGCAAACGATTCTGGTGTCTGTTAGGGATAGATTTTTTTTTTAATTTATATGTGGGTCCCACAGTGGGAATCAGATGGAGGGTAATCTGAAACCCACCTGTTGGGATGGGTTTCACATTACCCCTTTGAAGGGTAATGTGATTCCCATGGGATTCACTTTCCCATGTTTAAAAAAATCCAAACCTTCTAACAAACATGAGAATGTTATCAGATTCACATTCTCATGTAAGGATCACCCCATACCAAACGGCCCCTAAAGGATAAGTCATAATTGTTTTTTCCAACAAGCCATAAATTCATATTAATTAGTTTTTTTTAAGTATTTTTTTTTGAACAATATCTTTATTAAGGGCCACGAAGACCAGAACCAAGCCAGCAGAAGAAAGACAACAGTGCAAAGCACAAAAGCAAAAAACCACCCACGAGCATCACCAGACCACACCCCACCTGGACAAACACACACCAGCCAACCTGCAAACTACAGACGCATAGAAACCAAAAAGCAACAAAAAACAAAACCAGGGCTAAACAATCCTAAACAACCGCACAATCGAGCAAACAAAACAGCTGACAGACAACGGGGAAACCATGCACCAAACATCAGGTCCTCCATCCGACAATGAAGTCCCCACACCAACTCGACCCCTTCTTTGCCAGCATATCCGCGAAAGAATTGGCCGCTCTGGGATTGAACTTAATCGAGATATTACGGCTAGAATTTACAATTCGACGAATATCGTAGATCATGGTCACATGACGAATGGATCCAAACCCTTCGTTGTTTACCCAAGAAACCGTAACCTTCGAATCACTTATGATCAAGACCTCTTTCCCATATGTTAGCTGATAAGAATTGCACAACACACACGCTTTGTGAATAGCTAGGATTTTGGCTGTGTTAGAATCTTGGCATCCAATGTTCTCTGAGAAAAGACAGAGTATCTGACCTTGGCTATCCCTGAGCACACCTTCAATTCCGGCCTCACCGGGATTCCCCCTTGCGGATCCATCTACATTGAACTTTAACACTCCCTCAAGGGGAGGAGACCACACTGCAGAGGCCACTTTTGTCGCCTTTTCCAAGTCCACACAACATTCTCTGATATTAAGAAGGAGAGAAGTAACTGTGTCCTGAGAACCACATCCAAGGTGTTTGAACCACCATACCATGCGAAACTTCACCATATCAATAGCTTCTGCAGCCTCCACCTTTTTCTTGTTAAACAGAGCTTGGTTCCTAAACTCCCACACCGTCAACACCACTACAAAGAACAAGGAATTCCAGGCTCTTCTTTGCCTCACCGACGGGGTCATACCTGGCCAACCTTGAAACCACTCCTTTACCGTTTTAGTTGCACAGCTGCTGACCTCCCATATGGCCATGCAATTATGCTAAATTTTCCAAGTCCACAGGCAATGTAAGAAGAGATGATCAATCGTCTCATCACATGTGTTGCAGAGGTTGCACAACATGCTCTGATTCTGGTGAAGACCATACCTTTTCAAAAAGTGTTTGTTGAGCCTTGTGTAGGTACATATTCCCTATTTCAAGGTTTTGACCTTAAAAGATTAGTTGGGAAGCAAAATGAGCCAAAAAGAGAATATATTGGAAGTATTCAGAGTTGTCGTGGCCTCACCGTCAACCCAAACTGCGACGTGATTCATGATCAACCATGGAAAGTTTTCGTGGTGGATCCTTCATCGAGCCAGAATGCGACACAGAGACTGCGGCACAGGTCAACTCTGTTTTTCATAGGTTAGTGGGCAGAAATCGGAAAATGCCCATGCAGACACCTAACTTTTGGGGTCCATAACTCCCTCCTCAGATTGAACTGGGTTTCTTACCCCCTATTTTTAGAAATCCCTAGATGTCTACTTTCCAACGGTTTTTACGGATCGCAATCCTGGGTTTTTTAGAGGGAGTTATGATCGTTTCCGTAACGGTGCGCGAGGCTAGAAACCAGACCGGGGCAGAGACTTTGTGCAGAACACCCAACTTTTTGGGGGGCATATCTCCCTCCTCAAAACATGATGAGTTCTACATATATTTGGAAAGCCCCAGCAGTCTACTTGCCAGCTATTTTTACGGATCGCAATTCCGGGCTTTCTAGAGGGAGATATACGTGTTTCCGTAACAGTGCGCGAAGCTGATTCCATACCAGTGCGCGAGGCGACCAAACCTACTTGCCTCATCAACTCACCTCAACCTCTGCCCAAACACATAGCAGGCGAGGTGACCTTACAAGGCGACCATTTTACTGGCCCCGTAGCTCGCCTCGGAGGCTGGAAGGGCCAAAATGGTCCTTTTGCACCCCAAATTGTCCCCAAACCTTCCCTAACTATAAAAACACTCTTTCCTCTCTTCGCTAAACACACAATAACCAAACATCTCTTCCCTAAACTCTCCCCACTTCATCTTCTTCATTTCCTAAGAGAGAGAGAGAGAGAGAGAGAGAGAGAGAGAGAGAGATAGAGCTTACATGGATGTTTTCCTCCATGGATGTCTCTCCTATACCATTTCTACCCATCCTTCCCCACATTTGAGAGTTGATTACAAAGATTAGGAGTGGTCTTGGGACCAATTTTGAGCCAAGCATGGATCAAGGGAGATGGGCACATTTTGGAGGGATTCTCCATTTGGGTTTTGTTTCCTTTATCTCAATCTTTGTATTTCACGTTTTCTTTTATGTGTAATCCCCACTTGGGAAATATTGTAAACCATTTGCATTGTGAACTTATGTATGGTGAACTTGTTGCCCATTGTGTACCATTATCTTGCATCTCTCCTATCCACCATTTTAGTATTTCTCACTTAATCACCATTCTCACCTTTCCATATTCTTTTGTTTTCATTTGCATTGTTTACATTTCCTTTGCACGCACCACACAGCATTATGCTTACACCCCACACACACCATTCTCACCTATCCGCATTCTATTTACATTGCTTTCTATAAACACTATAACAAGATCCGGTTGACGGATACCACCTCCTTGTGGAACGATACCCTCGCTTACCGCTTTACTAGTCTTTTGCTAGTTTAGAGCACATTACGTAGGAAACTTTAGTATAGATATCTTTTGATAATTCGCAATTTGGAAACGACACAAAAAGTGAGCTATCAGTGCGCGAAAGTAAACTGTATAATGTGTTTGTTCTTCGGAAATGGAAAACTTGCAACTTGTAAATAAAACTAATCTAAACTAAGCTAAACATAACACAAGGGGGAATTGATATGGAAATGTACTAGGAGATTGATATAACCGTTCTCGTAACACTGAATGTACTAACTAGTCGCAATAAGCATTTCAATCCAATTTAGGGTTGTTTTAAGGTGTGTAAATTAAGACCAAGGTTCTACCCATTACCCCCACAAGGTCATATGTAAAGTAATGGTCATCACCTCATATTTCTCAAAACTCTAAGCCAAAACAACATAGCAAGGTCATGCAAACATTGTCTTTCTCAATTACCAATCTAATAAGTGACATTATGGTGGAAAAGGTCAATCTCACCAAAACCCACTTTCATAAATAATCTACATTACACACATACATCACTTGAGGTCACAATATAACATACATGGTAGAGCAAACACATATATATCAAGTAAAAGAGACTAATGTTGGATTGAATTAGAAAATAGACCAATTAATTACATGAGTTATCAAATATGGTTACATCAATCCCCTAAGTAAGATTTAGTTAAACATCAATGGAAAATAAACAAAGAAGAGAGAGATGTAGAGAAAACTCATCAATGTCATGTGAGCTTCCTCTTGTTCCTTGAGTTCCTTCTCCTCCTTGAATGAGCTTCCAAAAATGGTGATTGATGATGTTGGAAAAATGTGTGTGGAAGAATGGTGGAAGAATGGATATGATTTTTTTATTTTTTGGGAGAGGAGCCCCCTTGTGTGTGTTCTTGTTTTTGAAAAAAAGAAGAGGAAAAGCATACATATGGAGGAAATGTGGGCTGTAAAGAATGGTACAAAAGACCATTTTGCCCCCCTTTGTCAGCGAGGCGACTAACGGAGGCGAGCTGTCATGTCGCCTGGATTGGTCGCCTCAGTTTCTGGACCATTTCTTCAAAAAGGGCAACTTACGAGGCAAGGGTGGAGGTGACTGATTTGGTTGCCTGAATAGCTCGCTTGGACCTCTGGGAAATTCCTCAAAAGCAGGCAGTATGCGAGGCGAGGATGGAGGCGAGCTGGCTGGGTCGCCTGGAGCTTGGCGAGCTTGGGTTCCATGGCTCGACTTCGAAGGATTTGGAGGCAAGCAAAACAAGTGCATGGAAGGCTGCAAACAGCGGCATTGTGACCGGAGGAAGGTTCGCCGTCGATCTGGGTGGAGAAACACCGGAAAAATGGCCAGAAATGATCTGCTGACTAGAGAAGACGACCTGACGTCAGCATGAGGTGTTGGGGTGCATTCTGCAGATGGCTGGGGTGTACGCAACGTAGCCCGAACAGACCTCACGGGGGTGCAATTAGATATGGGCTGGGGTGCATTTAATAGCCCATAAGCCCACATTTGAAACGCACCGTTTCATATAATGACGTGGCGCGTTGGCTGGTTAATTACATTATGGGGCCCTATTTACTTCTTTAATCATATAATCTTGTTGGTGTAAAATCGTGTTATAATATACTCACTCGCAAGTGCACGAATCGTGAAGATTAGCACAGTGACAAGTAAGGATCGTTCCCACAAGGAAAAGAGATTTATTAATTAAAACTAATTCTAATTAAAGTTAAATTAAAGTAATCAAAGATTTGTTGATGATTTAATTAAACTAAAACTAAATTAAATTAAGCTAAGAAAACAATTAAAAAGAATATGGTTGTGATCAAGAGAAGGAAATACTAGGTTATCAATGATCCCCAATTATGAACACTCAATGTATGGAATTAATTTGAAAACAAGATTTAATCAATTCTAGGGTTCATTCTTTGTCTTTAATGTGACTATTACCGTATGGTCATGAGATGAGTCACGTGCTCCCAACCACTATTCACCCTTGGTCTATGGTGTGAACAGTGATCGAAAACCCTTTAAGCGCAAGAATTAAGAACCAAATTCTATACTTTGCTTGGCCTATGCTAAAGATAAAATTCATTCATTCAAAAGAGCATTAATCAAGATTAGGTTTGGTCTATACTCTAACTCTAATTCTCAGATAGTCTTAACCCTAAAATCATGCCAAATAATTATCCACCCTTGGTCTATGGTGTGAATAAATATTAAAACTAATGAGGATTAAGCAATTAAGCATAATGAATAAATCAAGAATTAAATTGATAAATTAATAATTAATCCAAACATGAGCATTCACAAGAGGTTCACATTGATTCCCTAGTTATGGGATTAGTTACACATGTTGAAAATAAAAAGAGAAGAGAAAGAAAAGATAAAACCCATTAAGATCTCCAATGATGAATTCTCCTTCGTCTTCTAATCGTCAATGTGTAAAGATGGATGAGTGTGTGGTGATGTATGGTGATGGAGTGATGGGGGACGGCCCCCTTGGTGGCTTGGGACCTCCCTTGGCTTCTCTCCCGAAATTAGGGTTCACAAGGGTTTAAATAGGCTTTAGATGACAAGTCAAGTCCTTAAACAACAAGGAAATTGGTTCCCTTTTGGAACTCTACCTTTTTGGGATTTAATTCTTTCCTAATCCACTCAAATTGATTACTTATTGAAGGATGATAAGGATTATGTGTCAACTTGCTTTCCAAGAATCACACTCATGTCCAAGAAGGTAATATTTCCCGTTCCGACAACTTGCAAAATAAATCCCGTCACTATTTGCGGAATTATGACTGATCTGACTATCGGATACTAAAACGGGCATAACTTCTTCTAGGAATATCGGAATTACGATCCGTTAAGTGTACCACAAACCCAACTTCCGGGGCTTTCCATTCATAGGTATTAGGACACATAATTCAATTGGAGCTGAGAGATATGGGCCCCGCAATATGGCTGTTATGCACTGGCCGAATCAGCCTTTCCCGGAATGATGTGCGGCATAGACCGCGGTTGAGGTTGATGCCTGGGAAGCGGTATGGACCGTGGAAAAGAACAGAAAGCCTACTGAAATGTACCGCTGGACGTGCCGAGGTGGAGGTCGTGCATGAAGAGAGACCTACACAGCGGTGGATGACAGCTTTGCTCTTTTTCTTCACATTTAAGCTCTTTTCCTTGAAAATACCTTCAAACACTTCATCTAAGGAATGTGACCTATACATGCTCAACAAACACATAAAATACCTAATTTCACCCAAAAATAAAGCACAAATAATAGGAAATGAGGACCTAAAATATGTATAGAAATAGACCGATCAAATCTTCAATAGTTTTCTTCAAATTTCACTTTAACCTTTGGTTCTCCAAAATGACACAAATGCCCCTAAAATTGGTTCTTTTCTCCACTATAGTCTAAAATACCCCTGATGAGCTGAAATACTTGAAAAACACTTGCTTCCAACATTAAACACCCAGAATGCTCGAAAAACGGTTACAAATGTTAAGTAAAGGGAGCGCAAAATGTGAACATTTAAAGCGCGATCATCTAGCTTCAAAAACAGAGTCGTCAAATGCCATAGATGTAATTCGCATTGACTCTAATTCTCACAAGATGTCACTCATATTTCACACAGAACCTAGGCAAATACACTCATCAAATATATGCGAATGGAGTTTATGCACAAGAAATTTCAAATTATTATCGCATATGAATATATAATATAGAAAAACGCTTCAATTTATGCAAAGGATCTCATAAAGGGAATCAGACATTAAGAACAAGAAAGAGCACATGTTTCTTTTACCCTTAACCCAATATTCCCAAAAGATCAATTAGGACTTTAATTTGGTTGTAATGGGGCCATGGGAGAAGGTTAATAAGAACAGGGAAAAAGGTAAGCAACAAAACTTGGAACCATATAGAGAAATTCTTTTGAAAATCTTCAATACTCGGTTGAATTTCTTCTAACTTTATCTTCATTTAACTTGCATCCAGGTTTCTTGAAACTTTCACGAACATACTCTTTCCCTTTTTCACTTTCATTAGATTCATTATCTCATTCATTCTTTTTTTTCGTCTTTTTTTTCTTTTTTTTATCAATTTAGTTTTTTTTTTTTCATTTGGAATTAGATGAGAAATTATACAACAAATACATAATTTCCAACACCACTCATACATTGCATAAGTGTGGCTTCTTTCTTTTACCATATATGTACATTTCACGAACCACCATTTTTTTTTTTTGCAATTCACATGTCTTCGAACCCTCTTCATCACTTCCTCAATATATTCCCAAGCTATAAGGTATGGCTAAATATTAAGGCTAACTGGGTTTTCAGTTAATGTGGGTGATGAAAGAAAAATGCTTACAATGTTTGGCTTCAAAATTAGCTATGGAGCACACACACAAAGTTGGAAAATATTTAAGGCCTTTTTAAGTGAGTTTAAGCACACATTGCCTATGTTACTTCTAATGGTTCAACAAAATCAAGAGTAATTCCACATGTGATATCTTTTTTGATGAATGTTCTTTAATATCCAATGTATAACCTAATGAGATAGATTTCTAATTCTAAGAACCTGATAAGTGTTTAGGAGTAGAAACAAACAAACCCTCTAATATGTACACTTTCTAGCTTAGTAAACTCACAAGGGTAGTCTCCACTAGTAATCATGACAATCCAACTAAGCATCATATCCACCATCACATCAAGAGCATGTTATAATTTGTAAAAATACAATGCAATACTCTAAGTGGCAAGACTTTAGTCTAAGCTCAGTGATTAGAGCATACACTTACGTCTCTAAAGGCAAACCTAAGAGCATATCGAACTTGGTTATTTTGTAGAAGACAGACTCAAAAAATAATTATCTATATTTGTTTTTTGAAACCAACTTATTTTGAATTGAAAATTTATTTCCCTGCCCCCAAACCAATTGTAAACATTATCCTCATTGTTTCCTCAACATAATAACCACAAATACACATGCACATATAAAAAGATTCAGGAAATAAGAGACAATATCAAATAGTAAGGGAGAGATTACACATTGTTGGTTCCGTAATACCTTCAAAAAGAATAGAAATAAATAAAGAAAACCAGAATAATAATAATAATAATAATAATAATAATAATAATAATAAGTTAAACATACAAAATCAAAGTCTATGGAACAAAAATGACAAAGACCCAAGCAAATTGTACCGTAACAAGCATAAAAAGGAAAAAAAATAAAACAAAATCAAAATTCAAGACACAAAGAGACGAAATAACTTAAAAAACTGAAACTGACCCTAACATTTGTTTTTTTCTTTTTAACTAACAACCTAACACTAACAGCAAAATAAAATAAAAATAAATAAAAAGTAAAGAAAAAAAAATGACAAAACAATGGATCAACCATAATCATCCAAAAGAATCTCTTCTAATGTCAAGTCTAACTGTGAAGTTTTCCCAACAAATAGCAAAGGTGTAGACTCAAGAGATAGAAAAGATTTAGTTCCAACATTTGGTCCATCACTCACACAATCTCCCTTAATTCCTCTGTCACACTGAGCTAATTTCTTTTTCAATTAGTTATCATCAAAATATTCTAAGAATGGATCATGATATGCATGATCAACCATGTTAATCTCACTTACCTCTTCTTGCTCTTGAAGTTGTTCACTAACATTAAAAACATTAAGCTCGACAGTCATATTCTCAAAAGACAACTCCAACACACCATTACGACAATTAATTATCGCATTAGATGTAGCCAAGAAAGGACGACCCAAAATCACAGGAATTTGCCCACTAGTGTTCATTACAGGTTGAGTATCAATAGCAATGAAGTCCACAGGAAAATAAAATTTATCAACCTTAATCAGAACATCCTCTATGATTCCCCTAGGAATTTTAATAGACCAATCAGCTAACTGGAGTCTCACTAGAGTTGGTTTTAGCTCCCCTAATCCTAATTGCACATACACAGAATATAGCAACAAATTAACGCTCGCCCCTAAATCAAGTAAGTTCTTTTCAATCACATGAACACCTATAACACAAGAAACAGTAGGACATCCAAGATCCTTAAACTTGATAAGAATTTTCATTTGGATTATGGAACTAACATGCTCGGTCAAAAATGCCTCTTTTGGAATATTTGTTTTTCTTTTCACAACACAGAGATCTTCAAAATTTTGGCATATGCAGGCACTTGCTGAATAGCATCAAGGAAAGGGATGTTTATGCGAACTTGCTTAAACACTTCCAAAATATCATTATGTGGTGTGCCTTTCTTTAATGGAACAAGTCTCTGTGGAAAAGGAGCTCTAGGAACATAGGGTGTAGTAGGCAAATCTGGCTCTAGTGACTCCCTAGAAATGAGTTTCTCAACTATGTTCTCTTCACTAGGCTTACGACCAGGTCTCTCAATTTCTTTCCTCTCTCTAGGTACACTCACATGATTATCAATTATATTACCAGGCCTAAGAGTGGTGACAAATTAAACTTCCTCATGATGAACATAAGAGACAGGTGACAATCCTACCTCATATTGACCTTTTGGATTAGGAACTGGCTGACTTGGAAGTTTTCCTATTTCTCTGTCTCCTATGACAGTGGCTAATTGACCCACTTGAGTTTCAATCTTCAAGATAGCTTGCTGGGTAATTTGCTTAAATTGCTGTAAAATGTCCTCTAAGGAAGGTTTCCTTTGAGGGACATCAAAATGGGGAGTAGACTGAAAACTAGGACGATATGATGGAGGAGCAAATTGTTGCCCTCCATGACTCATTGGAGACTGGTTTTGCCTCCAAGGAAAATTTGGGTGATTCTCATAAGAATTAAGTGCATTTTCTTGCTCAACATAGCTCTCAGGATAGGTTGAGGATGGGTTAGCACATGAAGCACACACCTCACTCCTAACACTATTGGTTGTGTTCATCTTTTGACTCAAAGCTAATGCTTCTACCTTCCTATTAAGACTCAATAAAGCACTCATCACATGTACATCATCACTCACCTCATACAACCCCCATTTCTTTAGTACTTGTATTGACCTCTCCACTTGGGTAGAAAAATCCCACTACTGAGAATTTTCAAACAATGTCTCTAGGAATTCCCATGCATCCCTCTCCCTAAGGTTTAAAAATGCCCCGCCATTCATAGACTCGATCATGTGTCGGTTTAACATGGTCAAACCATTATAAAAAATTTGCACGAGTCTCCAAACCTCAAAACCATGGTGGGGACATTTTAAAAGTAGGTCCTTTAAATCTTTCCCAACACTCATAAAAATTTTCACCTTCTTTTTGATAAAAATCAGAAATTTCTCTCCTAAGGGTATTAGTTTTGGCCATGGGGAAAAACTTAGTTAAAAACTTGTTAACTAATGTGTCCCAACTAGTGACAGATCTAGGAGCTAGGGAGTTCAACCATGCTTTTCACTTATCTTTCAATGAAAAGAGAAACAAACGAAGCCTAACTGACTCATCTGAACAATTTTGGAAACGGAATGTAGAACATATATCAAGAAATTCCTTAATATGCATGTATGGATCCTCTCTATCTAACCTATAAAAAATGGAAGAAGTTGAATTACAGCTGGCTTAAGTTCAAAGTGTGTAGCCGCAGTTTCCGGCAACACAATGCAAGATGGATGATTAGCTGTAACAGGTGAGAAGTACTCCCTAAGAGTTTTCTCATTAGGTTCTACGATCACTGCCATGTCAAAACTAACCAGAAAAACCTAAACAAATGCCTAGATGATTTATGTTGTCGAACATAAAAATTAAAGAAAATAGAAAGTGAAAAAGAAAGTAACAAAATATATAAAAACAAATAAACAATAGAATGGCACAACAGGACCTGACGCAACAGCAAACAAAAATAAGAAAGAAAAAATAATAATAATAATAATCAAAGACATAACAATAAACTATACAACCTGACACAAACTAAAACAATAAAAATACTAATAATAACGAACTAACAAAGACAAGGCTACGGTCCTTTATTTTTTTCTGTTTTGTTTTTTTTATTCAAACAATAAAATAAAACATAAACTATAACCAGCGAAAGGATTAAATAAATCTAGATTAAACTAATATTTCAAGCAATCCACGGCAGCGGCGTCAAAAACTTGATGTGCTAAATTTTGAAAAATAAATACTCGCAAGTGCACGAGTCTATTGTAAAATAGTTAATGCGAGTATGAGGTCGTTCCCACAAGGAGTGTGGAAAACTAATCGAATATAAATTTAATATAATCTTAACCTAGTTAACCGATCGAATGTGATGAATTAAGACTAAAATTAAACTAAACTAAAGCAAATAATGTCAAAAGCAATCAATTAAAGAATACTAAGGTATCTGAATCCACCACTGTTTAACTTCACAATTTCAAGATAATCTATCAATTCCCCAAATTAGAGTGACAATTAAAAATCAATTTATTGTCTACCCATGAATTTAACAATAAACACATTTAACAAAAATCTTTTGTAGGTTTTTCTTCGCTTAAAAATATAACTCCTAAGCATTCTATGTATCCAAACTTATGAAAAACAAAGAATCAAAGGAAGTTATAATAGACTTTATAAAACCAAGCATTGATTGATTAAATACATACCTAACTATCAAAATTACATGATATTAGAGATGAAAGGGTTTAATATTCAAAAATCAATTGAAGCAAAAACCATAAACATTAAAGAACAAACCTTCGGGAATTAATAAAAAATCTATAAAAACTGTTACATCAAACATGGTTTCATCCTCTACCCTAATTGAGAGAAAACTAAAACAAAAATACAAAGAAGGGGGAGAATAGAGATTAAAGATTAGATGTTCAACAGCTGCTTATTGCTTCCTTTTTATAGGATAAGAATCCTTGAAAGAAAGGAAATCTAATTCAAGTAGGAAAGTGAATTCCTAAAACATTGTCAATTTCTAGCTCTGTTTTGGCCTAGAAACAACTCGAATTTGGAAATCCTTGTGAAACAAGAAATTGTAGATCTCAGAATCTTCTTTCCATCGCATCAACAATCGTAACAAACGGATAAGGGAATCAAAAGATATGGGCAAAACACTGAAGCTGCATCAGAATAGGAAATATAGCACGAATTTGACTCTCGTAGTTCTTTTTCCTTCTTCAAAATGGCAAGTTGTTTCCTGAATGAAAAGATACACATAATAAGTCTTTTAACTTGATAAGGAAAAAAAAAACAAAAGCAAGTTTATTCACATTAAAATATTAATTTTATTCCCAATGTCATGAATTTCTTCATAATAATAGAAATACCCACATATATGCTTAAATGCAAAAATAAACCTCAAACAAGTACAAGAATGTCTATTAAACACAAGGAAAATGAAGCAATTTTCAGCTATTATCAATGTAGACTGAATATTATTGAAATTTTAGATTTAGATTCAAAATTGGGTTGTATTTTGCTGAAATTATTTTTTATATATTATGTTTTCTTAAAAAAAATGTAAGCCTAAATGCCAAAAAAAGCAACTTAAAGGCCCACAAAATTAAAAAACATACAAAAAAACCTTCAAAGCCTAATAAGCCCAAACCGAACTGAACCAAACCGAGATAAGAGTGTTTAGTTCAATTCGGTTTTCAGGTTCAAAATGATTCAAACCGATTCACATTTTCTTTTTCTTTTTTAAAGGCAAAGATTTATTCACGGCCAAAGCCAAGAAACACCCAAAAAACTGAAAACATGCAGCAAGATGCAACACCAACAAACCATAAGAAGGCCCAGAAAACAGACCGCATCAAAAAAAAAAAAAAAACAAACACCAGGCAAAAGCCATAACGGAAACAGAGAGAACAGGACAGGAACAGAACAAACAAGAGGGAAGGAAAACAAACTACAGGGCCAAAGTAGGCGAACATCAAACACTCCAGGATAAAGAGTCTCTGACGCCACGAGAGCCCCTCTTTGCCAAATTGTCTGCTATGGAGTTGAAGTCCCTTGGACCAAAAATTACTGACATGCTCCCTCTACAGTCCATAGCATTGCGAATTTCATAGATGGTTTGCAAGTGAGCAATGCTGCTTTGACTATCATTATTTATCCATGAAACTGCCACCTGCGAGTCACTCACAATCACAATAGATTTGCCACTCAACTCAGCTCTTGTCTTGATTAATTCGCAAGCTCTCGCTATCGCCCAAATTTCTGATGTGATGGCCTCGTGAATGCCTATGTGTTATGAAAAAATGCAGCAAACCTTCCCTTGGTGGTTACGAAGAATACCACCGATTCCCGCGGGTCCCAGTGTGCCCCTCGCCGCTCTGTCCACATTAAATTTTAGGACATCAGCACCCGGAAGGAACCATTCCACAGGTTTAGGGAGCTTTCTCTTTCTTGATTCGGTGCACCGTTCCGTAATGTTAAGCAAGATGAGAGTCACTGGATCCGTTGAACCATCGCCCAGAAATTTGAACCACCAAGCTACTCTGAATCTAACCATATCCTCTGCCTGATCAGCATTGATCTCCCCATCCCTGAAATTTTTGTTATTCCTGGTATCCCAAATTGTCCATGTAACCGCAAAGAATAAAATTCTCCAAGCTCTCTCTGAGTTGTTATCGAAACATAACCCACCCCAACCAGGCCACCAGTCACTCAAAGACCTAGGCAGAACAGCATTCACGCCCCACCAATTCATACAAGAGTGCCATAACTTAAAGGACCAATCGCATGATAGAAAAAGGTGGTCGATGGATTCCTCTTTCTCCCAACATATGGGACAGCTCGTGCTGCCTACAGCATCCATGCCAAACCTGCATAACACCTCTTTAACAAGAACTCTACCATGCAAAAGTTGCCACACAAACAGCTCTACTTTAGGCGGACACACCCCTTTCCACACCCTAACAAAATTCACCCTATCACCAGTATTCACTTCTTCAAAGCATTTCCTAAAAGACTTGACAGTAAAACTGCCATTAGGATCATGAAGACAACCAATTGAGTCCTGGATCATTTCTCTAATGATAACATTTTCTAGACAAGTCTTAAAGCATCCCCACTGGTGAAGTTCCCAGTCAAAAAGGGCTCTTCTCAAAGAACCTCCCATTTCCTCATCCCTCCATTTTTAAACCAGAAATCTCTAAGACACCCAGATTTATTAATCTCGAGAGTGTAAATCCTGGGAAAAGCAGTCTTCATAGGGGTTATTTCCACCAAAACATCCTCCCATAGCCTAGCTTTGTCACCCCTTCCCACCACCACTCTTAATCCCTCCTGAAGAAAACTTGCCGTCGAGGAACCCTGCTTGAACAAATTACCTACGGTCTTCACAAAAGTCGAACCACTTGCACCGCGATTCCAATCCCATCTGAGCAAATCTTTCGAAACACCATATTTAGTGCAAATAATTCTTTTCCATAAAGGTGCCTCCTCTGAACCGAATCTCCATGCCCATTTGGCTAAGAGACCTTTGTTTTTGTGTAGAATCGAGCCAATACCCAAACCGACATACTCTTTTCTTTTACAAAGGACTTCCCATTTTATCAGATGAATTTTCTTTTTCTCACCCCCATCTCCCCAAAAGAAATTCCTCTGAAGTTTTTCAAGCTTGAGAGCTACACCCACAGGCATCTTGAAAACAGACATAAAGTAATTTGGGATACTAGGCATTACCGATTTAATCAGAATAAGCCTTCCTCCTTTATTAAGGAAAGACTTTTTCCATGGGGCAAGACGTCCTTCCACACGTCTCACCAATTCCGCCCAAAAGATCGTAAAGCAGGGGCGTCCCCCCAGTGGCAATCCTAAGTAGATAATGGGAAGCGAACCTCTTGCACATCTGAAAGTTGTAGCCTAATCCACCTCGCTTTCTCCTTCATGCCCTACCCTCACCACACAAGATTTACTAAAATTCAGCTTTAGACCAGACGCCGTTTCGAAGCATCTCAAAATTCTCCTGGCATTTGACAGGTACTCCTCCTTCAGTTGGAGGAAAAGCATTGTATCGTCTGCGAATTGAAGGTGTGTTACATGTATCGCCTCCCCTCCGACTACAACACCTTTCACCATTCCCTTCTCAGCTGCTTTTCTGAACAAAGCACTCATCCCTTCCACTACTATATTGAAGAGAAAAGGAGAAAGAGGATCACCCTAACAGAGACTTCTTTCCATTCTGAATTGTGTTGTTAGACTTCCGTTCACCAAAACCGATAGCTCTGGGGTCGATATACAACTTGCCATTCATTGCCTCCATTTCCTCCCAAAACCCATTTCCGTTAACATGTCATCCAGAAAAGAATGATCCAAGCTATCGTATGCTTTCTTAAAGTCCACTTTTACCAGTAGACCACCCTCTTTGGATCTCTTCCAAAGGTGAATGATCTATTCCGCTACTATAAAACTATCAAGAATTTGTCTATTACTAACAAATGCCGTTTGAGCTTCACCTATTACCGACCCAATAATTCTCTTCATCCTGTTTGCGAGAGTCTTTGCCAAAACTTTGTATAATGAGCTCACAAGGCTTATTGGTCTGAAATCCATCATGTTTTGAGGTTTTACACTTTTGGGGATCAAAGCTATGAAAGTCTTATTGAGCTCTTTCACCACTGAGTCGTTACTATGAAATTCGTCTGAAAACTTCATAAAATCACCTCCCACCACATCCCAGTTAGTCTTAATGAAATTTAGATTGAAACCGTCCGATCCGAGTGCCTTGCTTCCTTCACAACTTGATAGAGCAGCCCACACCTCTTCCTTGCAGAATGTTGCCTCTAACATCTCTCTATCCAACACAGAGAGTTTCTTAAGCGATAAGCCTCTAATGGACGGCATTCTCTATCTCATGTTTTTATAAAACGACTCAAAATAACTGGCTACCCCTTCCTTAATCTCGTGGGGAAGAGACTTTTTGATGCCCCCAAAAGAAATGTCCTAAATATAATTATTCTGTCTTCTTCCATTCGCCACGCTATGGAAGAATCTGAAATTCCTGTCCCCTTCAACTAACCATTTGATTCTCGACTTTTGCCTCCATTCTTGTTCTTCTATCCGTAGAATTTTCCAGAAATCTGCTATTATTTTAATTCTCTCATGTCTTAGAGAAACAGACCATCCCTCAATTACCGCCCTCTCCTCTATCTTTTCCAATCTGATCTCACAATCTTTGGTCGATAGTCTCTCCTTTATTTTTTCCCCTACCCATTTTTTGATAACGTCCTTTGATGCTTTCAACTTGATCTTTAATCTATGGCTACTCGATCCTTTAGCCTTGCATCCTTTCCAAATTTTCTTAACCTCAGACGATAGAACCTGATCCTTCAGCCACCCATTAAAAAGTCTGAAAGGCCTAGGACCTCAGAATTTTTTAATGCCACCTAAAGTGATAGCGCTATGGTCTTATATGGATCTCGAAAAACCTGTTTGAACTAGATCAGGGAACCATAAGAAAAATTCTAGAGAAACCAAAAATCTGTCCAATCTTGCCCACGAACCATCCTCCCGATTATTAGACCATGTGAACTCCATCCCCCTCAGGGGGGTATCAATCACTTTTTCTTGAAGAATGAAACTATTAAAAGCTCTTGTCGACCACTTGTTGAAAACCCCTCCCCTCATTTCCCTTTCATGCAGCACTGTATTAAAGTCGCCTCCCAACACCCAAGGCATCGGAAACTTCTGCTAAGTATTAAGAAGGAAACCCCATAAATCTCTCCTCTCCTCTCGCTCTCGATGTTAGGGGTATACACGTTACAAAACACTACTTGTTTGTCTTGTATTAATAGCTTTCCTACTAGGATAATAATACATTTATTAGAAATACAGTCAGTCACTGTAACCATGTTCTCATTCCACAAAGTAATCAGACCGCCAGCTGACCCTATTGCCTCAACTCCTACTCCTTGAGACAAGAGGTTACCCCCAATATTCCTAATAATTTTCCTGTCGAAAACGTTGAGCTTTGTCTCCTGGATAAACAAGACCGCTAGCTTTTGCGCTCAGACCACACTTCTAACTTTTCTTCTTTTAATCTCTTTACCCAGTCCTCTCACATTCCATGACATAAATAACATGAAAAAGGAAAGAACCCACACAAAAATGAAGAACTGAATTAGTGTTGCAATCTAACCTTATCCTCTCTTTCTTTGGCTGTCACGAATTCTGTTATTTCCATCTCATTTACGAGAAAATCGAAGCCCAAAGCTGTCCCTGTTTCTATTATCTTGGTTACCTCCTCTTCTAGGTTCCACTCCTCATCAATATTCGGTTCCATCTCATTATTATTAACCCCCTTCTTATCAGTCATGTCTTCTGGAGAAGTCTGACTTTTCTCATGGATATGGAGACCTATTTCCACTTCTTTCTCTATCACCTTCGTCATCTCCACTTCTAGATTCCATTCTGCTCTCCTTTAGAAGCCAACGCTCTAGTCTCCATTTGACCGCTTTGTGTTATAACTTTCGATCTTCTAGTAGTCATCGGATGTGTCTTGAGGTTCGAGTCTAAACCTCTACTTCTATCTTTTTTGTTTTTGGGCAATCCCGACTCACCCCTGTCAGCTCTCACATCTTGCTCTGTTCTAACCAGTACCACTCCGTTATCCAACCTTTTTTGAGAGTAGTCAGCCGTATTATCAATAGTGACCCCATCTGCTTCTATATCCTCTTCTCCAGATCGATGATTGTTCGATTCTGAATCCTGATTTCTCAGATCAACATAAAGTTTTATCCCCTTCTCTCTTCTTCCTTCGTTAGTCAGCACTGCATCAGACTTGTGTATTTCCATCTGATTCCTATTTCCTCCACTAGAGCACATCGGTACATCTGGCCTCTCCTCTTGACCCATGTAATTACCAAGCGGCCCAACTTGGCCCAAGCTCATTGGCTCACTCTCTGTGATCGATCCTGGGTTCGCATTATTCATGGGCTTGATCATGTGTCCGGCCTGTCTGTGCATGGAGCATTCCCCCTTTAGAAACTTTGGGCCGAAAAAAACCATGTCGTTAGGCCCATTTTCTGATGAACTATAGTCCTCCCCGCTACTCTCCCTTTTGTTACTCGCCCTAACTTCCCCAATCCTGATGTAACCTTTACAGTTCGAACTCCTTCTATTTTTGTATTTCGGTTTCTAAGTCCATCTTCCTTTCCCTTTATCCAACAGCCTACTTTTCCCACCTACCATCCTCTAATTTGCTTTTGAGTAGCTGGCAGAATGGGCTTTCTCCTCCTGCCCTCTGAAACTAGCATGCCTCGATCCTTTCTTCCTAAAACTATCTCCTATGATGTGACTCCCTGCTACTTGACATCCAAAGCTTTTCATCTGTTATTGAATTTGAATGTTCTCGACTGGAGATGCCTCATTCTTTAAACCCAGATGTTCATCCACCCACTTGTTTGAGACTTGGTCGGAGCTTTCTACCATCCTCACCGTCGCTTGTCTCTTTCCTACTTGCACCTTGATAACAGACGAGATGTTCTTGTTTGAGCTCCCAAGACCATTATTCTGCCTTTATCAAACCTACATCTGCTTCTAGTGTCTTCATCTATCCATACTAACTCTCCCACATGATTGCCAAGCTCCTTGAAAAAAGATATGCTCCAGCAATTCAATGGAACACCATAGACATCTATCCATTTCAGAGAAGTTGATAAAGCGAACTCCTCATTCCAATTGGACATGGACACAAAATAATCTCTCCAGAGAAACTCATTATTGATAAAACCATCTCTATCCCACTCTGAGTCAAATGTCCATACGGTGCCTTTACCGCCCAGATATGCAGTCGAGAAAGCACATCCTCTAGATTCCAACTTCATGTTAACAGGTTCAAAACTTCCAAAGTCCTTTAACCACCCTATAGCACTTTTAGAAAGCCAGGCCTCATCCTCACTGGATCTATACCAAAACATGGATTTTGTAAAGCTATGTTGTTTTGGATTCTTCTCTAGGTATGGTCTATATTCTCTGACTGACTTTACCACCTCTGCATAAGAATGGCCCACATGACTTCTTGCACTTCTCCCACGCCTCCGGTAATCGACTCCATCTTCCCTTTTTTTCCCCCTTTGTCTAGCATCCCAACCGCGTCTACCAACTTCTGTCATTCGGCGTTTGTTCCAATCGCGGTCTACTAACTTGGTGCTTATCGCCCACCCATAAACATGCATCCTATCCACCCTCTAAGCCACTTTTCTCGCCTCCTCTAAAGACCAGAAATGTATGAAAGCATAGCTACTGCGCCTGAGTTTATGTTTTGTAGAGAGGTAAACATCCCTCACCCTCCCGAAGGGTTTGAAAATGCCCCACAGCCCTACTGAATCTACCACTGGGTTGATATTATCCACATATACCGAGATCAGACTCTCTCTAAAATCCTTCCTTAGTCCCCATTCTGCCCCAACCTCTTTCCTAGTTTTCTTCATAACTCACAGAGACTTCTCTCTAAACATCCCGATTCACATTTTCAAAAACCGAATATATGTCTGTTTAATATGGTTTTGGCCAAAACCAAACCAAACCGATCCATGCACACCTTTACTTGGAGATACAAATGTAGGGTACCATTAGAGCACATAGAACTCTATTTTGGAATTTTTAATCTAAAATAGAATATCATAGGAGATGCTCTTAGGAAAATGCTAGAGGGAAACTCTCACCTTATGTTCAAAGAAAACCTAATTAAGAGGCAGACTATAGACTTGTACCCTCTCTTATTCTCTCACTACTTATAATTGTTATATAACTTTTAATTTCAATTCAATTCTCTTCCGTCATCATTAGATGCGGTCTTTTTATCTTTATCTTTCTCTCTCACTGTCACTCCCTCTCCAAGTAAGTAATCTCCTGCTACACTTTTTATTTCATTGTTGGTTGTTATTAATTTCAATTCAATTTTCTTCTATCATCATTAGACGCAGTCTTTTATTTCTATTTCTCTCTCTCTCTCCCTCTCCAAGTAAGTAATCTTTTATTTCATTGTTGGTTGTTCTTAACTTCAATTCAATTCTCTTTTGTCATCATTAAACGTAATCTTTTTATTTTTATTTTTATCTTTCTCTCTCTCTCTCTCTCTCTCTCTCTCCCTTTCCAAGTAAGTAATCTCATGCTACACTTTTTATTTCATTGTTGGTTATTCTTAATTTCAATTCAATTATCTACTATCATCATTAGACGCAATCTTTTTATTTTTATTTTTGTCTCTCTCTCTCTCTGTCTCTCCCTCTCCAAGTAATCTCATGCTACATTTTTTATGTCATTGTTGGTTGTTCTTAATTTCAATTCAATTATCTTCTATCATCTTTAGACGCAATCTTTTTTTTTCTTTCTCTTTCTTTCTCTCCCTCTCCAAGTAAGTAATCTTATGCTACACTTTTTATTTCATTGTTGGTTATTCTTAACTTCAATTCAATTCTCTTCTATCATCATTAGACGCAAACTTTTTATTTTTATCTTTCTCTCTCTTTGTCTCTCCCTCTCCAAATAAATAATCTCATGCTACACTTTTTATTTCATTGTTGGTTGTTCTTAACTTCAATTCAATTATATTCTATCATCATTAGACGCAATCTTTTTATTTTTATTTTTATCTTTCTCTCTCTATCCCTCCCTCCCTTTCCAAGTAAGTAATTTCATGCTACACTTTTTATTTCAATGTTGGTTATTCTTAATTTCAATTCAATTCTCTTCTATCATCAGTAGACGCAATCTTTTTATTTTTATCTTTCTCACTTTGTCTCTCCCTGCGCCAGTAAGTAATCTCCTGCTACTCTTTTTATTTCATTGTTCGTTGTTCTTAATTTCAATTTAATTCTCTTCTATTATCATTAGATGCAATCTTTTTATTTTTATGTTGATCTCTCTGTCTCTGTCTCTCCCTCTCTAAGTAAGTAATATCCCTTCACTTTTTTTTTCTTTTTTTTTTCAAAGATTTAACTTTAATCAATTATTGTTAGATCTTTTGAAATAGGAAATTTGTGGACCTTATTTTTTTTTTTTGAACAACAAAAGGTTTATTCATCGGCACTAGGCCGGATAGGAAAAACAGAGCGGATAGCAAAAACAGAGCAAACAGGAAAAACAAACAACCCATACAGGCACGCAACAGCCTGCAACCACCCTAAACGCAACAAAGAAGCAAAAAGAAAACAAACAAACACGCCAATTTAAAACAGACGGTTGATGATTATGCTTGAAAGGGTACTTAAAAGTAATCGAAATATTAATGTTTCAATGGAGTGGAACCGTGGAATTATATAGTAATGTCTAAGGGATATGTGTTGTGAGTTGCATTTGTTTCTTTTTATCTTGTAGTAAAATTGTGTTTTTCTGCGTTGCAGGTGATTTAGGCTTTTTACGATGGGTGCAAGTTCGATAGATGTGGAACGGGAGCTCACTCCATTCAGTGGGGTGGTGCGGACTGTGGTTTTAGTTGGACGAAAGGGCAATGGAAAGAGTGCAACAGGCAACAGCATTCTTGGTGCAAAGGCCTTCAAGTCGAGGCAAAGTTTGGATGGTGTTACCGGTACTTGTGAATTGGAGAGAACTGTAACAAGCAATGGTCAAATCATTAATGTTATTGACACTCCTGGTATGACCTGACAAAGTTGTAATTCCATATATCTAATTTGTGTTTGAGAATTTCGGTTATCACTAGCTTCTTCACCTTTTTTTTTTTCATGCTTGTTAATATGTAAGTGGTAAATAAACTAGCATGATGTTCGATCGCAGGACTCTTAGATTCTTCTGTTGAATCTGATTTTATTGGCAAAGAGATTGCCAGATGTATTGATTTGGCCAAGGACGGGATCCATGCAGTCCTTGTAGTTTTGTCAGTTAGGACTCGTTTTACAAAAGAAGAAGAAGCTGCGATACTCAGCTTGCAGACTCTCTTTGGCAGCAAAATTATAGACTACATGATTGTAGTCTTCACCGGAGGGGATGAACTTGAAGAAAATGAAGAAACACTAGAAGGTTATTTGGGTGGTGATAACTGTCCAGAGCCTTTGAAGGTTACCTTCTGAACCGCAACATGCTTTGATAAAATTTATTTTACTTTGTTTTCATAATGTAGGATTTATTGGATCTCACTCCATTCACCCTTCTCTTAAAAAAATCATTTTATAATTTTTTTAGAACATTTTGAATCTTTGCCGAAATCGTCGAGTGGTGTTTAATAACAAGACTAATGATAAAAACAAGAAAGCTGTACAAGTTAGAGAGCTTCTTTCTCTTGTTAACATGGTCATAGCACAGAATGGTGGGCAGCCATATACAGATGAGCAGTTTACTGAGTTGAAGGTCAGTTTGTTCGTATATATTCTTTGTCAACTTCTATGCAGTTTTTTCCCAACAAAATATCTGACAAAAAATTCCTTATTTGTAAACAGAGGCAGAGGTTGAGTCATCAAAAAGAGGTTGAGTCACTAGAGGGAAAATCGAATATGGAAATTCCAGAGCTGAAAGAGAATATGGAAAGATCTTATGATGATAAGCTGAAACGAATTACTGAAATGGTATTTTTTATACTTATTGTTATTTGAATATATCACTAGCTTTTGTGTTCAATTCTATCATTAATTGTGATGCCAAAAGGGGTAAAGAGTGCAGCTGCATGCATCCTTAACCCTGGATTGTTGAGGATAATAATAATCCTTTTGATTAAAACTGTCTTTACAAGTGGTGTGTTCACTGTTTGTGATTTGACGACAATAACTCGTTGGATGTTTTGTCTACTTCTTTGAACTTTTTTCTTACTGAAATTAAGCTAGTCAATAGTAGTTCCTGTCAGTGGTTTGCTCATCTGAACTTATGCTTGTTCAGATGAAGCACAAGTAAATACTGTTCTGGTTCACATCAGTGGTGGTATACAAAATTTTTGTTTCAGGAGGATTTTCTTCTCTTTTCATCCTCTTTCTGCTCTAAATCTTGGCATAAAAGTTTGAATCTAATTTTAATATTTATCGGTTTTGGTTGATCTATCCATTTATTTAAATATTATTTTTTTCTTGGTCATTTATCTATGTGCCGAGCACTATATATTTATTTGTACTCTAGGGTGTAAATGGTATTCTACTCATATTGATAATTTGTCACTAGGTTGAGTTGAAACTCACACAAACAACTACTAGGCATGAACAGCAATTGGCAGAGGAGCAAACTGCACGACTGAAGGCAGAAGAGAATGCACAAATAGCTCAACAGAAGTCAAAAGATGAAATCCGTAAGCTTAGAGAGAATCTTGAAAGTGCAAAGAGAGAGACTGAGAAGCTTCGTAGGAAACCGTGTGCCATTCTTTGAAGAGAAACTAAAGTGTTTCTTTCCCTCTATTCCTTTTTAACTATATATGCTCTTGTGCATTCTTAACGCTTCTATCCCTATTATGTAAATGTTCACATTTCGAGTTTGGATTGCAAATTTAAGGATATATTTTTATGTAACATATATATATATATATATGAATATCTTATTGATGTACACCATATGAAATTTATTTGTCAAGATGCATCGACCAATCTATACCTGTAGAATTTACTTCAACCTATGAACCTTATCATTGTTCGATTCTGATTCTCTATAGAAATGCCTAGAAACAAAGGTATATCTTGTACGAAGGTATATGATGCCTTCAATGATTGGAAAATGCGTGTTTACTTTTAAATAATCTGAAAAATCTGGTACTATGTAAATCAAAGACTACCCAAGACTACCTGTAAGTTGGGAATTGAATTAGAAATAATTGTGATTTTAGTGTTAACATGATTTGTTTATTTGTTGTAGTTAAAACACTACTGTTATGTTGATACTCACACATGTGAGGTTGAAAGATTAACCTAAAGAAAACATGAATTGTACGGATTTTTAGTGATAACGTTTGTACTTTAAAATGTTCTTAATTTCATTCAGATTCATCTTAATTACTATATAAATTGCATTCATAAAGTAGACATCTCAAGTCTCAACCCGAGAAATAATTTACGTCTCTCTAGATTAATTTTATTATAATAAGTTAAATATGGCAATCTTTATTTCCTTAATATTCTAGGAATTCCTAAACAAGTTTAAACATGATAAAATATCGTGATTGGTTGCCAATAATAGTTACACACAAAAATATGTCCATGATAATATCCTTATATGATGCTAGATTTTGTGATCAGATCACACAATATGTGGGCATGAATTATCCTATGTGTAAGGACCTCTATTTTGTGATTGGCTTATTTCATGACATACCATGATGGACGATATTTATACCTAATTGAGGTCCCCAGTTCCTAGCTTCTCGTTTTCGAGCGTGTTTTAGTATATAAGTGTTTGTTGAGTTTTGTGTAGGTACATATTCCCTACAATAAGGCTTTGAGCGTAAAGATCAGCTTGGGAGTCAATATGAGCTTAAAGAGAACAATCGGAACACTTCAGAGTTGCCACGGTCTCACCATCAACCCAAACCGCAGCGCGATCCTTGGTCACCCACTGCAAGTTTCCGTGGTGGATCCGTCATCGAACCAGAACCCGACACAGAGACCGCGGCATATGTCAACTTTGCCTTCCAGCAGCTCACAGGACAAGTCCAGATGGTCCCAGGAGCCTCGACCTCTGTAGGACCAACAGCGCATGACTCGGCACCCTAAAGAAGGAAGTGTCACGGTCTAGCTGCCGCTGTCTACCCAGACCGCGGCACTTGACACAAATCTGTCGCGGTTGCTGCCGCTACCTCACCCAGATCTCGACACACCTGATACCAGACCACGGCAGGTCGGTTTTTGGGCAAAATTTGGAAGGCAAACTCGTCATTTCAGCCCCAATTCGTGCCATATCTCTCCCACGTTATAAATTCATCCTTTCCTCTCTTCTCTTCAGACGAACACAACAGCAGCCCTTCATTTTTTTTCATCTTTTTCACAAATCAAGAGAGAGAAGCTTCCAAAACTCCCATGGAAGTTCTCCTCCATCGAAAGCTCACCACCAACCATTTCTACACATCCTACACCACATTTGAGAGTAGATTGCATGGAGAAAGGAGAGGTCTTAGACCAATTTCGGGCAAGCAAAGGATGGAGCTCTTAGAGGGATTTCTTCAAGGGTTGTATCTCATTTACTCACCCTCTTTGTATATCTTGTTGTCTTTTATGTGTAATCCCCACTTGGAAAATATTTGTAAACCAATTTGTGCTCAATTTATGTGTTGTTTGTTTTTACATTCATTCGGTTTTGATTTGTTCTTGCTATTATTGATAATCTCTTATATTGATTTGCATGTGTGTGGAGATTGAAAATTGATATATGTTTATGAATGGGATTAGGAGTAGATTAACTTAATTGTAGGAGTAGTTGTAATCAAATACCCCATTTGTGTGGTGTATGCCTTTTGAAGGTTGTATGGACAGGTTTAAGTGTTTGTGGGTTTCGGTTGTACCTCCATGGATGACCAATCCGGGTATAACCGTAACCACTTAACTCCTAAGAATATATGAAACATGTTCTATGCAAGACCGTTTTTGTTATGATAGGTTTTGGCTTTATGTTCATGTCCATAATGGTAGGGATTAGAGGCACACTTGCTCTTTTTTTTTTAAACCAACCTAGAAAAATATTATTGAAAAGAGAAGAGTACAAGAGCTAATGAAAACGGAAAACAGGAACTCCTCAAGAATCAAGGTGGAGTTGTTTAACAATATAAGAAGGCGGGTTATCCCACCAAACATAACCTGAAACTTTAAGACATTCATTTGCAAGAATGTCAGCCACCATGTTTCCTTCCCGGAAGGTATGCGTGATCACAAAGTGCATCTTATTAATCAAGTGTTTAGAATGAAGCCATAAATTACGAAGTCACCACGGAGGAGAGTAATTGGGATTCAAAAAATAAGAGATAACAGCCATGGAGTCCGTTTCCAACCGAAGCCACCTCCAACCACGATCAAAAGCAAAGCAGATTACATGAAGAACAACCTGCATTTCAGCCACAAAAGAGGTGCAGACACCTAAGTTATGAGAAAAACCACCAATAAAGCTTGAGTTCCCATTATGAAAGACACCTGAACAAGCACCATCCCCTGGGTTTCCTTTATTGTAGCCATATGTGTTGGCTTTAATCCACGAATAGGAAGGAGGACGCCAAACACAAGAGGTAATGCAATGAGATTTACGAAGATGAGGTTTAACTCCAAGTTTGTTCATGAGAGAACTATCTGCATAATGCATGTAGCCAGGACAAATAGAACAATTAAGAAGAATTTTTGCCTTGAGGTTAGAAATTATACGATCCACAGAAGGAGCTTTGTTAGGAAACCGATGATTACTCCGAGCTTTCCAAATATCATACACCACCTAGATAGAAGAGCTAATCCACATATTATAAATCTGAAGAGAAAAAGACTTAAAAGTAATGGTGTTCCAGAGAACAACAAGAGTGCCTGACAAGGGGAGAGAAGTGTTAAAATGAGAGGCAAGCCAACACCACAACTGTGTAGCAAAGCTGCAACCATTAAAAAGGTGGTGAGTAGTTTCCTCATAGCGAAGGCACATAAGGCAAGCTGAGAGAGCACAAAAACCTCTTTTACAAATGTTATCATCTGTAGGCAACTTTCAATGAAAAAGACGCCAAAAAAGGAATGAATTCTTTGGAGTGATGAAACACCTCCAAAAAATCTTACTCAAAGTGACTTTCGGCTTGAAACCCCGAACAAAATCATAAAGCTCGGCAAACGAAGGGGTACTAGAGCGAGAAAGCTCCCAAACAAGTTGGTCCTAAGCATTATTAAGGGGAAGGAAAACCTTACGAATCATATCAGCAACATGTGGAAACCCGGAAATAAATAAAGCAAGGATACACCAACAACCATGAGAAATAAAAAAAGAAACTGTCGAACTCAAACTGCTACAATTGCCATGATAATTGACCAAAGAAAGAATTGAGCGATCCAACCATTTATCCTTTTAGAGGTTTATAAATAAGCCATCACCAATAAGCCACCTAGAGTGCTGAGAAATGGAAGGGAAACAATCCCTCACTGTAGAGACGATGGAAGACTTCATAGAAGAACCAACACCCCCTTTTCTAAGAAAGCTACACCGAAAATAAATACTCTAAGTGGAGTTGCCTGTGATCGAATCCCAACAAAATTTAAGATTATCAGTTTTGTTTAAAGAAATCAGATCACGAAGACCCAAGCAGCCCTCATCCTTCGACAGGCAAACATTCACCCAAGAGACTGTCACCAACTAGCGAGTCTCAATATTACCAGACCAAAGAAAATTACAGCAGTATCTGCGAAGATTCAGAAGAATAGATGATGGAATTTTATAAATACAAAAGCAATGAATGAGCATTGACTGGATGACAGATTGGATCAGTTGAGCACGACCAGCCATAAAGACAAGATGACCTTTCCAGCCAGCAAAGCTTGCTTTCACACGGTCCAAAAGAGGTTGAAAATAGACTCCCTTAGGACTGCCGTGAAAGACAGGGAACCCCAGATAAACAAAGGGAAAAATCTCTTCCGTAAAACCAAGAATACTCTCTACAATAGCCTTCCTAGCAAGAGAATGTCGCCCAAGAAAATAACTACTTTTGTCACTGCTCACAAGTTGACCTGAAGCAACACCATAAGAATCAGTGAAATCCTTTAAAGTATTAAGGGACCTACTATCAGCCCTGCAGAAAATGAATATATCGTCTGCGTATAACAAATGGGTCGGAGGGAAACAGCCTTTCGAAGCTGTAATAGGCTTGAGCAGACCATTGTGAAAAAAGTCCGAAAGACCATGGCTAAACGCCTCATCAGCAAGGCAGAAATGTAATGGAGACAAATGATCTCCTTGACGAACTCCCCTAGAACACGTAAAGAAACCTTTCGGAGTGCCATTAACAAGGATAGACAATCTGGCAGAGTGTAAAATTACTTTCACCCAATTGATGAAAGTTGAATGGAAACCAAATCTAGAAAGAGCTCCAACAAAAAATCCCAACTCATAGTATCAAAAGCCTTTTTGTTATCAATCTTAAGACCCACATTACCCCCAAAAGCCTTACGATCCCGCATCTGAACACCTTCAGAGACTAAGGCAACACAATCAGAAATACTATGCTCTTTAATAAAGGCAGCTTGATGTGGAGAAATAACTTTTGAAGCTATTTTCCTCAACCTATCAGCCATAATCTTTGGGATAATTTTGATAAAGAAATTTGCCAAGGCAATAGGTCTGTACTAAGTGATCAGAAATTTGCCATGACCTTTGGGGAGTGATTTGTGTTTGTGAATCTCTTAATTGAGAGAACAAGCCCTTAACTTGAATTAGAAGTGCTTAATGCCTTATGTTAGCTCTATGTTTTAGTGCTTAATGTGTCGTTGATCTTAAGACACCGTTGCTCTATCCATGACCTTTGAGGAGTGATGATTTGATTTCAGTATTCCTTAATCAAAGAATGATTCATAATAATAGATGATTTGGTTTCGGAATCCCTTAATCATGAGAACGAGCCCATAACTAATAGGATGTCATTCATTGCCTAACAACCATTATTTGTGCACTTATGTATGGTGAACTTGTTGCCTATTGTGTGATCATTCTCATGCATCTCTCATATCCACCCTTTTATTATTAGTCTCTTTAAACACCATTCGCACCCCTCCATATTCTTTTGTTTTTATTTGCATTCATTTACATTTCCTTCGCACTCGCACACACACACAACACCTCAATATGCATACACCTCACACACACCATTCTCACCACATCTGCATTCTATTTACATGTTTTCAATAAACGCTAGAACTCGATATGGTTTACAGATAACACCTCTCTACGGAACGATACCATCGCTTGCTGCTTTACTTGTTTTCAAACTTTAGAACACATTGCGTAGGAACTAATATAAATATCTTTTGATAATCGCAATTTGGAAACGACACAAAAAGGCGAGTATCAAATTGATATTTATATTAGTTCCTACGCAATGTGCTCTAAAGTTTGAAAACAAGTAAGCAACAAGCGAGGGTATCGTTCCACAGAGAGGTGTCATTTGTAAACCGTATCAAGTTCTAGCATTTATTGAAAACATGTAAATATAATGCGGATGTGGTGAGAATGGTGTGTGAGGTGTATTTGATGCAGTAAATACTGTTCAATAAAATAGAAGTTCGTTCACTGGGATCGGGAGTTTATTGTCGAATCTAAGTTAATTACTAATCTAATATAGTGCACGGAAAAGTAATTGCATAATGTGTTGGTTGGTAACAAATGAGTTCTCGAAAATGGTAAACTTGCAAACTTGTCACTAAAATTAATCTAAATTAAGCTAAACACAACACAATGGGGGAATGATATGGAAATGTACTAGGGAATCGACATAACCGTTCTCGAAACACTCAATGTGCTAAACCAGTCTCAATAAGCATTTCAATCTAATTTAGGGCTTGTTTTAAGATACTAAAATTAAGACCAAGGTTCTTCCCATTACTCCGACAAGGTCCTGTGTGAAGTAATGGTCCTCACCTCATATTTCACAAAACTCTAAGCCAAAACAACATAGCAAGGTCATGCAAACATTGTCTTTCTAAATCACCAAGCTAATAAGTGACATTAAGGTGGAAAATGTCAATCACACCAAAACCCACTTTCATGAATAATCTACACTACATACATACATCACTTGCGGTCACAACATAACATACATGGTAGAGCAAACACGTACTAATCAAGTAAAAGAGACTAAATTCGGATTGAACAAAAGAATAGACTAGTTCATCACAAAGAGTTATCCAATAAAATTACATCAATCCCCTAGATGAGGATTAGATACACATCAATGGAAAATAAACAAAGAAGAGAGAGGTGTAGAGAAAACCCATCAAGGACATGTGAGCTTCCTCTTGCTTCTTGAAGTTCCTTGTTCTCCTTCCTTGAATGAGCTTCCAAAAATGGTGGAGAATGGTGGGGAAATGGAGAGGATTTTTGGTTGGGAGAAGAGCTTCCTTGTGTTGGCTTGTTGGAGAATAAAAACAGAGGAAAGGCATATATATATATATATATATATATATGAGGGAAATGTGGGCTGTAAAAATGGGCAAGAAAAGACCATTTTGCCCTCCTTTTCCCATGAGGCTACTGACTGGGGCGAACTGGCAGGTCGCCTGGCTTGGTCGCCTCAGTTTCTGGACATTTTCTTCAAATCGGGCAGCCGGTGGGACGAGGGTGGAGGCGACTGATTTGGTCACCTGAATAGCTCACCCGGAGCTCTGGGAAATTCCTCAAAACCAGGCAGTACGCGAGGCTAGGATGGAGGCGAGCTGGCTGGTCGCCTAGAGCTTGGCTAGCTCGATTTCCATGGTCGATTTTGAAGGAATTGGAGGCGCATGAAACAACAACATGGAAGACTGAAAATGGTGGCATTGTGGCCGGAGGAAGGTGCGCCATCGATATGGGCGGAGAAGCACAGGAAAAATGGCCGGAAACGAGATGGACGAGGTCGGGTCAACGTCGGGTTGAAGACGGATCCAGGTAGGGTCACGCAGGTCCAACGGGTCGGCTGGCTGGGGAAGACGATGACGTCAACATGAGGTGTGGGGTACACTCAGTAGAAACCTGGGGTGTATGCAGCGTAGCCCAAACTGATCTCTTAGGGGTGTAAGTAGATCTGGGCTGGGGTGCATTTAGCAGCCCATGTGCCCACATATGAAACGTACTAATTCATTAATGACGTGGGGGGTTGGCTAGTAAATTACATTATTCGCCTCTAATGTCTTCTATAATCACAGAATCTTCAATACTATTCTCCATATTTCACTTTAGCCCCTGAATCTCCAAAATGACACAGATGCCCCTGAAATTGGCTCTTTTCTCCACTATGGTCTAAAATACCTCTGATGAGCCGAGATACCTGAAAAACACTTACTTCCAACATTAAATACCTAGAATGCTCGGAAAACGATTACAAAAGTTAAGTAAAGGGAGCGTAAAATGTGAACATTTAAAGTGCGATCAGTATTCATATTGCGGTGTTGTGTTTGTGCGAGTGCGAAGGAAATGTAAATGAATGCAAATAAAAACAAAAGAATATGGAGGGGTGAGAATGGTGTTTAAAGAGACTAATAATAAAAGGGTGGATAGGAGAGATGCATGAAAATGATCATACAATGGGCAACAAGTTCACCATACATAAGTGCACAAATAATGGTTAGGCAATGAATGACATCCTATTAGTTAGGGACTCGTTCTCACGATTAAGGGATTTCGAAACCAAATCATCTATTATTACGAATCATTCGTTGATTAAGGAATACTGAAATCAAATCATCACTCCCCAAAGGTCATGGATAGAGCAATGGTGTCTTAAGATCAAAGACACATTAAGCACTAGAACATAGAGCCAACCTAAGGCATTAAGCACTTCTAATTCAAGTTAAGGGCTTGTTCTCTCGATTAAGATATTCACAAACACAAATCACTCCCCAAAGGTCATGGCTAGAGCAATTGTGCCTCTAATCCCTACCATTAAGCATATGAACATATAGCCAAAACATATTCTAGCAAAGGTCATGCGTAGAACAAGTTTCATCTATTCTTAGGAGCTAAGTGATTACGGTTATACCCGGATTGGTTATCCATGGAGGTACAACCAAAACCCACAAACACTTAAACCCATCCATACAAGTTAATTTTGACCTTCCAAAGACACACACACACAAATGGGATATTTGATTACAACTACTCCTACAATTAAGTTAACCTACTCCTAATCCCATCCATGAACACATATCGATTTCCAATCTCAACACACATGCATATCAAGATAAGAGATTACTCAATAATAGCAAGAACAAATGAAAACCCAAATGAATATAACAACAAAATCACATATATTGAGCACAAATTCTGTTTACGATATTCCCCAAGTAGGGATTACACAATCAAAAAAATATGAAATACAGATAGAATGAGTTTAAAGGAGACAACCCTTGAAGAAATCACTCCAAGTGCTCCATGAATCCTTAGCTCGAAATTGATCAAAGACTCACTCCTATCTCCTTGCAATCAACTCTCAAAAGTGGTAGAAGATGTGTAGAAATGGTGGTGGTGAGCATCCTATGAAGGAGAACCTCCATGGGAGCTTTAAAAGCCTCTCTCTCTTTCTCTCTCTCTCTCTCTTTGGAAATGAAGAAGATGAAGAAGAAGTTGTTGCTGCTGTGTTTTTTTTTTCTCTAAAGAAAAGAGAAGAAAATGGTGTATTTATAGTTAGGGAAGATTTAGGGACGAATTGGGGTGCCAAAGGACCATTTGGCCTTTCCAACCTCCGAGATGAGTGCCAAGGCGAGCAAAATGATCGCCTCTCACGTCGTCTTGCACACTGGTAAGAAATTTCATCTCCGTGCACCGAGACGAAAACGCACATATCTCCCTCTAGAAAAACTGTAATTATGATCTGTAAAAACCGCTGGAAAGTAGACTTCTGAGGCTTTCTAAATATATAAAGAAATCATCATGGTTCGATATGAGGAGGGAGATATACCCCCCGAAAGTTGAGTGTTCTGAACGAAGCTCTCTGCCACTGTCTGGTTTCCATCCTCGTGCACCGTTACTGAAACAATCATAACTCCCTCTAGAAAACCAGGAATTGTGATCCGTAAAAACCGCTGGAAAGTAGACTTCTAGTGCTTTCTAAAAACAGGTGGTACGAAACCCAATTCAATCCAAAGAGGGAGTATGGACCCCAAAATTTAGGTGTTCTATATGGGCACTTTACAATTTTAGCCCACTAACCTTTGGAAAATAGAGTTGACATGTTCCACGGTCTATGTGTCGCTTTCTGGCTTGACAATGGATCCAGCACAGAACTTGCCATATCAACAGAAGTTGTCACACAAAATGGCAAGGACAATAAATGCAATTAACAAATGCAATCAATAAGTCTCAATCAACAATATCTAAATGCAAAGCATGTAGATTTAGTTAGAGGGTAAATATGTCCTAAATGCAAGCTATCAACAAACATACCCCAAACATATCATAACTTCAAATGATATACACTAAATATGAAGATTTACTAACCTAAGCAATAAATGACATGTCTTGATAAGCTAAAACAATAAATGAGCAAAGATATTAGTTATACTTACCAGGTAAAGACATTAATGATGACCCATGCTTGAATGATGCTAGAAATGCAAGATGAAGATGGGTTGTGGGGTTTGGAGAGTCAAGAACAAAGCTTGAAGCTTTCCCTCTCTAAGAGTTAGTCTCTCTCACTAAAAATTGGTTCTTTGAGCTCTTGAAACGAAGTGAGGAGGAAGAAGATATATTTATAATAGCCCTAGATGAAGTGAGGTCGTTTTGAAAAAGTAGGCACAAATCAGGGTACTGAACGGGTCCAGTGAGTGGGTAGAGGACCCCCGCATTACCTGCGCAAAAGAGAAACCCGAGAAACAACATACTCGATGCACAGGTACTGCACGGGTAGGGTACCCGTGCACAACCCGAGCAAAAACAGACCAGGGAAAGCTTAAGGGCACTACGCGGGTACTGTATAGGTAAGGGACCCGTGCACAACTCGCACACTGGAGAAACCCGAGGAAACTCAGGTAGAGATGCACATTTTCCCCCGGATCCCCAAATCCCCATGTCCCCATCCCCATTTGGGAAATTTTTTTTAGGGGGGAATAGGGAATGGGTTGGGGATGGGGATGGGGGGAGGTCCCCCCATCCCCATTTCCCCCATAAATATATTTAAATGGGGATGGGGATAGGGTGACCTCTTCCCATCCCCATTTCCCCATTTCCCCCAAAACATATATAAATAAATAAATATATTATATAACACTTTATGATTTTATTATGTATTTGTTATGCACATGTTATGATTTTATTATGTATTTGTAATGCACTAATTGATTTTAGTTTATATTTGTAATGAATTTTTTTTTAATTTGTAATTTTTAATTAATGGGAGAATGTGGAAACGGGGAAACGGGGAAATGGGGGAAAATGGGGAAACGGGGAATAATAGGGAAAAACGGGGAAAACGGGGAACTGGGGTTGGGGATGGATATACCTCCCCCTAAAATTCCCCATCCCCATTTTCCCCAAATGGGGAAATGGGGGGGGGGGATGGGGGAATGGTCTGGGAAGTGGGGATGGGGATGGGGATGGGGGGACCTATATCCATCCCCATTCCTCAAATGTGCATCTCTAATCTCAAGGTCAGTGCGCTGGTACTGCGTGGGTAAGGGACCCGCACACTAGAGATCTTTAGGGAGGTCACTCATCGCACTAAGAAAAACACTTCATCGTGCATGCGCAGACGTTTACGATCAAGTATCGGGAAACGAATAACACCACACAAAAACAACACCTAAGACTAAGAATGAAGTGCAAGTGTGATTGTGAAATGAATGCACACAAGAGCAATAAGGAATAAATGCATAACAACATAAATGCATGTAGGTGTGTGTGTGTGTGTGTGTGTGTGTGTGTGTGTGTGTGTGTGCAACAACAAATGCATGTCAATACAAATACATGTAAGTGTGTGTGTGCAACTAAATCTCTTCAAGAGTTAAGCACAAGTGAACTACCTCTCTTGAAGCTCTTTGGGATCTTGGAAGCTTGATGATGAAGAAACATAATAAAACCTAAGCTACCCATTACAAATAATCCTAATGTGGTTTATCATGAAATAAGCCAATCAAATATAGAGGTCCTTACAATCTCCCTCTTTGGCTATTTCTTGACAAAAACAACCACTCACAAAATAATCCTCACAAAACAAATAACAAAGTTATTGGTCAACAAAGTATATTCTACGTTACAATAAGAAAGGCCTAAGATCTAAGTCTTCAAGGTCTTCAATCTTTTTGTAGATCATCATATCTACACACAATAGCAAGAAAGCACTTTCCAAGAACAAGTGCATGTGAGGAGAACCAAAACAAGCATTTGTATTAACAAAATTAATACAATCAATATAATGTAGTGCAATGCAATGCTCCCCCTAAAAGGTTACTCTCTCCCAAGACTACTCCTCAAAGCATAAAAATGCTCCCCATATATTACTCAAGACTCCTCCCCCTTTTTGTCATGAGATAGGCAAAGGAGCTCCCCCTACCGGGTTGCTTTAGCAAAGAGAGATATTCGCACAAAAGATGATTGCATAGTCATATACATAAACTTTATACAACTTAAATATTTGAGAGAGATTCAAGGAGTTTTATTTAAAGAAAAAAAATGTGTGAAATTGTTGCTTTGCATACAGGACATATAGCATTCAAGTTCAAGCAATGGTATTTGGCAAAGCAAACATCAAAAGGGTTTCCAAAAGAATTGAAACCAGTTTGTACCCTTTTGTCATAAGCAAACAAGATATAGTTTTTTTTTTCAAAAGATATTTACAAGTTAAGAGTAACTATATCAATCCTTAAAGGGAAACCAAGACATTGGATCAAGAGATACTATTAGATTTTTCCGGATAAATATCTGTATGATAGTAGTCTTGATTAACCATTAAGAAGAGAGAGAAGGCTAATTTGGATATGAAATCCTTATTGATTGAATGGATACTAGATCCTTATTGCTTTAAGTCTTCTCATTTGCTTTCACACATATCTTGCATATAAGCAATCAAAAACATTTCATACATATCATTTTAAGAATGTCATAAAAAATCAAGTTCAGATGTCATAGAGATAAATTATAGGTCATTCAAATGTACTTCCCAATCAAATCTCCTAGTCCAAAAATGCATTGTTGAACCAAAATATGACATGGATTACAAACAAAGCAATGGTGCACACTTATTAAAAAAATACCATATAAGCATATATGTGCAACCAAAATCTCAAGCAATTATCAAAAGAGCATAAAATAAATCAACTTTTTGCACATAGCAAATCATGCAAGTTCGCTCTCTTTGCTTGAGCTCCCCGAATGGGGTCAATTCCAACCAAGTCAATGGGAGGCATGAGCCCCTATAGACCTACCAAGTCCAATGGCCCTAGTTGCATCTATGGAAGTCACATGGGCACTAAGGCAAGTGGTTTCATTCTTCTAACCGACCTAGGTTCCATTTTATCATTTTTAGTGGTCATAGACATGCTTCTAAATTCCCTAGGTTCATGTAAACTTGCCTTATTTTTCAACCGTTTTTCTTTCATGCTCCCTACCCTACACCTCTTGATGTATTTAAAGCAATTTGGTCTTAAGTGACCAATCATACCACAATAATGACAAGTAGGTACAAAGTAAGAATTTATACCATAGCATTGAGATCTCATCGATGCCTTGCCATGTTGATGAGGTTGTCTTTGATTGTGCATCGGTTGACTTCTCCTTGGAGCTTGAGCCGATTGGTTGCACTTTTGTAGTCTAGCTTGTTGAGGTCGTTGAGCTGGTTGATTTTGCCTTCTTGGTTGGACATGTTTCTGTGATCACCTCATTTCTTCATAGTTGGCTTGTTTGAGGAGGTGATTGACTTCTCAAGTACTTGTCCTTTCTTCTTGGATTGCCTAGGCTTTGGTTGAGTTGCCAAGGCTTATGTGGACTTTCCTAAAGTGGAAGATTGCTTGGATGAAGCTTTGCTCTTACCTTGAGCTTGAGGTTGCTTGATCTTGGCCTTTTTCAATTCTTCAAGATGCCTCATCTCTCCATCCTTGAAAATCTTCAAGGTGATGTCTTTGTTGGCAAGCTCATATGTCATTGCCTTCATCTTTTGGTGGCAATCTCCAATCTCCTTCTCATATTTGGACATATCAATCATGTCCGTCTTCAAGGAGTTATCGATGGAAGTCTTCATCGGATGTTGAGATGAAGGAGGCAACTTAAGAATACATTCCTTCACAAAAGTTATCTTGTCCAAGGATGGCGTGGACTCATCATCTACAAAGCCAAGCCATCTCTTGTCATTTGGCTTATTTTCAATGTTTAACATTTGGTCAAGCTTTTGCAAACTTCAAGTCACCTTAGCAAGTGTATTTCTTGTCTCTTCAAGTTCCTTCACCAATATCACTTCATTCACTTTAGCAACTGACACTTCCTCATCTAAGTGAGTCACTTTAGTTCTTAGTTAGAGATTTTCTTCCATCAACCTTAGAACTTCATCCTTTTTCTCCTTCAAATATTTTTGAAGGTAGTCAATGAACTCTTGATAATTCCCCACATTATCACTTGAGTTTCCAGCGCAAGTGCTCTCAAGATCAAAGCTTCTCCCAATTGAGCTACTGTAGGTCATACCATCAAGGCTAGCTTCTATCAAGCTTGCTCTTCTTTGGTCTCCACTCTCTGAGTCGCCCTTCTTGAATCCAACAAGTGACCAACATTTGGTGACGGCTTTAAATTCTTCATGGTAGGAGACCGGAAAGGCACAGTAGTTGTTCTCACTCTCAACCGAGCTTGTAGAACCTCTTTCAACTACTTCACCTTCGCTATCACTCCAAGTAGCGATCATAGCTTCTCCTCTTTTCTTGTTCTTCAAGTTATCACACACGGAGTCAATGCGGCCACAACCACTACACTCAAGGCATTAGTCATCTATCCTTGAGGATTTATCCTTACTTGTTTCATCCTTATTTAGTAAGGTCAACTTCTTCTCCTCCTTCACTTTGGAGGTCATACCCTTCTTGTGAGATTTCATGAATCTCCTAAATCTCTCCACCATGAGAGTCATCTCCTCATCGGAGTCATTTTCCTCGCTCTCAACTTTAGAGGTCAAATCACCCTCTAATATCTCAATGCCACTCATAGTGATTAAAGAATGAGATGAATGCAAGTGAATGCAATGAACAAAATGCTCACAAATTCAAGACACACAAACAAGAGCAAGGATCACTTAAGTATGTCTAGGAACCTGTTCTGATACCAATTGAAAATACAGCTCGAGCGTGTGTCTAATAACCTAGAGGATGGGTGAATAGGTTTTAATCAAGTTAATTACCAATTTTTATTAATTAGTCAATATTAAAAAATTCACCCCATAAACAAACATACAAAATCAAATATAAAATGCGGAAATTATATAACACTTAATTTTCACGTGGAAACCCTTCAATAAGGGAAAAACCACAAGCTAACCACTTAGCCATTCCGATCCTCAAATCTACTATTGTAATGATGTTTACAACCTAGGTTGACCTCTAGTCACACCATTTTCGGTTAGTAACCCACCACTACTACCCAATGGACTTTTATAGTGAATTCTTGATCACTTTAGTTGCCAACCACACCCTGGTTGCAAGACTTCACTTGCTTGTGCACTACACCTTGTAGTTACAAGACTTAACTCTCAAAGAAGAGATAAACAACCTATGTGAATATGTAAAAATATTCTAAATGCAATTAATGCTAGGTAACACTAAATGCTTATCTAGAGATTTCAAGATAACAATAAGTGCAAATCCTAGATATCAATGTCTATATGAATGCTCATAAAGACCTAACTAGATATAGATATGCAAGTCTAAAATCTAGTCATCAAACAAAGTCATATCAACACAAGTTGTCATACAAAATGGCAAGGACAATAAATGCAATTAACAAATGCAATCAATAAGTCCTAATCAACAATATCTAAATACAAAGCATGTAGATTTAGCTAGAGGGCAAATATGTCATAAATGCAAGCTATCAACAAACAAACCCCAAACATGCCATAACTTCAAATGATATACAATAAATATGAAGATTTGCTAACCTAAGCAATAAATGACATGTCTTGATAAGCTAGAACAATAAATGAGCAAAGATGGTAGTTCTACTTACGAGGTAAAGACATTCATGAAGACCCATGCTTGAATGATGATAGAAATGCAAGATAAAGATGGGTTGTGGGGTTTGGAGAGTCAAAGAACAAAGCTTGAAGCTTTCTCTCTCTAAGAGTTAGTCTCCCTTACTAAAAATGGGTTCTTGAAGCTCTAGAAACGAAGTGAGGAAGAATAAGATATATTTATAACAGCCCTAGATGAAGTGATGTCGTTTTGAAAAAACAGGCACAAATCAGGACACTGCGCGGAACCAGTGCACGGGTAAGGGACCCGCTTACTACCGGTATAAAAGAGAAACCTGAGAAACAACATACTTGCTGCACAGGTATCGCACGGGTAGGGTACCCATGTACAAGCCGTGTAGAAACAGACCCGAGAAAGCTCAAGGACACTGCGCGGGTACTGTGCGAGTAAGGGACTCGCGCTCAACCCGCACACTGGAGAAACCCGAGGAAACTCAGGGTTAGTGGGTGGGTACTGCGCACAACCCGCACACTAGAGACCTTTAGGGAGGTCATTCATCAGGCTAAGAAAAACACTCTATCGTGCATGCGCGGACGTTTCCGATCAAGTATTTGGAAACAAATAACACCACACAAAAACCACACCTAAGACTAAGAGTAAAGTGCAATTGTGATTGTGAAATGAATGCACACAAGAGCAATAAGGAATAAATGAATAACAACACAAACGCATAACAACTCAAATGCATGTAGGTGTGTGTGTGTGTGTGTGTGTGTGTATGTGTGTGTGTGTGTGTGTGTGTGTGTGTGTGTGCGCAACAACAAATGCATGTCAATACAAAAGCATGTAATTGTGTGTGTGCAACTAAATCTATTCAAGAGTTAAGCACAAGTGAACTACCTCTCTTGAAGCTCTTTGGGATCTTGGAAGCTTGTTGATGAAGAAACACAATAAGACCTAAGCTGCCCATTACAAATAATCACAATGTGTTTTGTCATAAAATAAGCCAATAAAAAATAGAGGTCCTTACAATTAAAAATGAGAATAATTTGTAGATCATCTCGATAAGCAAAATTATTATTTAAAGCCATTTTAGGTTCGCACTTACGAAAAAAAATCTAGGAAAGTTCTCCTTAAAAACATATATATATATATATATGCTTTGATTTCTTTAGAAATCCTATGGATTGGAATTTTAAAATATAGCTGTACAAGTGACTTATTGAAATCTAATGCAATGTATTTAATTTAATGATATTGCTTGAGTTCTTTGGGTCATGAGAATGCTACATTTTATCACAAACAATTTTCCTCGACAAGGGGAAAAGTTGTTTCCACCGATAAAAACACACACCTCTGTCAATTCTCTTCTGATTCCTAAATATGATTAATGCCCTTCCTCTTATTAGACCAGGTAAATTTGGGACCAGAAAAGCCTAAATCCTCAAGCCTACATTGATCCAAAGTATCACAGAAATTATCCATGAGAACCTGCTTCCTGTCAGTTCCGCCATCCTTCTTAGAATCCAACAGAATTTCATTAAAGTCACCAATGTACATCCAAGTGCTTCAAAAGGGACAAAGAATGTGATCTATTAGTAGCCACACGGTGCCACGGTGGCCATAAAAACCTATTAATTGCTAGGAAATTGTGTCGTGATTTGGCCCAATTTCTTTTTCCTTAGAGCCCATTGTCTATGTTGTGAGGTAAGCTTTGTTTTCTGAGAGAGCAGGTTTTGGCTCATATTGCAGGCATGTGCCCAAAGAAGCTGGGTTAAGCATTGTAGTGTCCAAAAAGGTCAGGCTTGTTGAAATTAACTACAATGTGTGTCTAATTAACCTAGAGGGGGTGAATAGGTTTTAACGAAATTAATTAACAACTTTTCGGTTAATCAAAGTTAATCACTCAACCCCTAAGTACCAATGTAAACAATCATTGTCATAAGAAGTGTGGAAAATAAAATAAACACACAATGATTTGTTTTAAGTGAGAAAACCTCAATAGGGTAAAAACTCACAGGCTTAAAAGCCACTCGAACCCTCCAATCCACTATTTACAATTGCGATTACAACCTAGGTTGACCACATCACACCTAATCGGTTACTAATCCGTCATTGCTACCCGCAAGCCTTTAATAGTGATTTTAGGCTCTTGCTTGTACACTACCAATGGTACATACAAGACTCAACTCTCAATAGAAGAGATATGCAACCCAATGTGAATATGAACATATTCGAAGTGCACAAATGATTGGTCAACACATTTGATGTTTATCTATTAATTATGACATTTAAAACATTCCTAGATATCATATTTCTATATGGCATGCATACAACTTGGCTATATGAGATAAATAGCACTTCTAGATGTAATAGCTATCACAATACAACAACCCAACAAACCAACATACAAAAACCTCAGCTTGTAATTAGAATCCTAGTATTAATGTAAACAAGTCATAAAAGAGATTTCTTGTTAAGCAAGAACATGAAAATGGATGAATATGATGTTCTACTTACCAAGTCAATTATGTAGATGAAGACCCATGCTTAGACACATCCTAGATGAAGCTAGATGATGCTGGATTCATGAATGGATGATAGGTGTTTAGGTTTTGGTTAAGAAAAATGAAATCTTGCTAACTTTCCTTGCAAGTCACTCTTGAGCTCTAAAAAAAGAAATAAGAGAGAAAAGAACATATATATAGAAGCCCTAGACAAAGCTACGTCGTTTTGGAAAAGTTTGCAAAAAGACAAGCAAAACTGACGTAATGCGTGGGTCCATGTGAGCGGGTAGGCACCCGCGCAATAACCCGTGCACCATTGTGATAACACATATTGCACCAACGGCGGTGCCACAGTGGTGACCTACTGGAAAACATATCGCTGTGATAATTCACAGCGCACCAACAACGGCGCCACAACGGAGCAAGTAGAGACAGTAAAGTGCGGGGGTCTTCTCCCAGCCAGTGCACGGGTCTCCTACTAGCGTACCCACATGCTCACATGCAGGGTTTTCCAAGGAAAACATGCAATAGAAGAACACACAAGAAAACAAGAAGGCACAATGCAAGATAAATAGAGTATGCATGAGAAAAGTGTGTGTGTGCAACTAAATCTCTCCACATAAGAGTAGAGTCAAGTAATCTATCTTCTTTGAAGCACTTGGAGTCCAAAGCCTTGATGATGGGAGATCTTCAACTCCTAATCTACCATTTACAATATTTTACCCCAAATGTGATTTTGTCAACGAAATAAGCCAATCATAAAATGAGACACTTACAATCTCCCCTATTGGCTATTTCGTGACAAAACCAACACTCACAAAGCAACCTCACAACAATAAAAAATAAGTTGGTCAACAATAATATCAACATTACAATAAGCCCTATAATCTAAGTCTTGAACATCTTCAAGTCAATCCAAGGATTGTAGAAATATCCAACCTACACACAATCAACAAGAAAGTACCTTCCAAGACCAAGTGTGTTTGAGGTGCTTTTAACAAAAACAATTGCAATTGTTATAGCAAATTAACTCAATACAATCAAATAATGTAATCATGTCATTCTATGCAATGCAACATGCTCCCCCTCAATGATTACAACAACTCTCCCAAAGAATAAACTCCCCCTACATGGTCAATCTCCCCTATGCAACTCCAATATGCTCCCCCTAAACTTCACACTACTCCTCATTTTTGTCATGAGATAGGTAAAGGAGTATCCCCGTAATAGGTAAGCACTTGGCAATGAGAGCTTATGGCACAAAAACATATGCATAATCATATAAGCAAATTTATGCAACTCAATTAAGTAAGAGAGATTCAAGGAGTTTTATTTCATGAAAATTGTGTGAAAGAATGCTTTGCATGCAAGAAAAGTTGCATTCAAGATAAAAAAAAAACATGGTATTTGGCAAAGCAAACATCAAAGGTTTCCAAGAGAATTCAAACCAATTTCACCATTTGTCATGGAATTAAGCAAGATATAGATTGTAAGATAAATTCAATTTAAAGAGCAACTATATCAAACTTTATAAACAAAACCAGACATGAGCAACTTTGAACCTTTTTTGATTTTTCCGGGTAAGATACCCGTATGATAGTAGCCTTGTTCGACTAATAAAGAGAGATAGACTTTGGATTATAAAATCCGTTAAATGGATACAAGATCCTTATTGATTGAAGTCTCAACATTTCTTTCACACACAAATTTTGCATTCATTTTTAAAGCATTCAAGATTTTCTTCATGCAAATCAATTCAAAGCATGTCATTCATAGAATCATCATGTCATGGAGATCAATCATAGGTCATTCAAATGTACTTCCAAAGTAATTTTCCTATTCCAAAAATGCATATTTGATCATAAATAAGAAATGGATTGCAAGTAAAGCAAAGTTGCACACTTATTAAAAAAAACATATAAGTATATGTACAACCAATCATCTCAAGCAATTAATAAAGAAGTATAAAGATTATTATGCCAATTTTCTCTCTTTGCTTGAGCTCCTCATATAGGGTCAATCACCAAAAACTTCAAGACATATGACAAATCCCAATAGACCTACTAAGTGATTTGAACCTAGTTGTGTCTAAAGGTTTAGTGAACAAATCCGCTAGTTGATCATTTGTGCCAACATGTTCAAGTGCAATGCATTTGCTTTCAACTAGCCCCCTAATAAAATGATGTCTTATGTCTATATGCTTATTTCTAGAGTGATGAATAGGATTTTTGCACTCATGTTATCACAATAAAGGGTTAGAGTACCTTGATCAAAGCCATAATCCACAAGCATTAGCTTCATCCAAAGGTGTTATGTGCTAGCACTCCCTACGGATATGTATTCAGCTTCAGCTGTGGATAAGGAGATGGAATTTCGCTTCTTGCAAAACCATGACACCAAGTTGTTCCTTAGAAAGAAGCAACCTCCCGATGTACTCTTCATATCATCACAATTTCCTGTCCAATCTGCATCATTAAAGCCAACTAAGCTAGCATTAGTGTCAAAAGAGTACCATACCCCATAGTTGGATGTCTCATTCACATATCGAATGATTCTCTTCACATATTAGAGATGGGACTCATTGGGATCTGCTTGGTACCTAGCACGCACACCCACACTAAAGGCTATATCGGGCCTACTTGCAGTCAAGTAAAGCAAACTACCAATCATGCCACGATATAGGCTTTGATCCACACTTTTCCCACTAGCATCCTTGCTTAATTTCAAAGTGGTACTCATGGGTGTGTCACAGTGTTTGGCCTTCTCAAGGCCAAACTTCTTCACTAGGTTCTTATCATACTTAGCTTGGGATATAAAGATCTCATTATGCAATTGCTTGATTTGCAAACCTATGAAGTAATTAAGCTCCCCAAAAAGACTCATCTCAAATTCATGAGACATAGCATCAACAAATTGTTGGACTTTGGATTTTTTGGTGGAGCCAAACACAATGTCATCAACATAGATTTGAGTTATGAAAAGCCCATCTTTGTTGCCTTTGATGAACAAAGTCTTGTCTACACTAACTCTAGAGTAGCCATTGTCAACAAGATAGAAAGTGAGGCGCTCATACCAAGCCCTCGATGTTTGTTTCAATCCATATAAAGCCTTCTCGAGGCGATATACATGATTGGGGTTGTAAGGATTCACAAACCCCTTGGGTTGCTCAACAAACACTTTCTCTTACAAGAAGCCAATGAGGAAGGCACTCTTAACATGCATTTGATGTAATTTAAACTTGTGCACACATGATATGGATAAGAGAAACCTTGTAGACTTAAGATGGGCAACCGGAGCAAAAGTCTCTTCAAAATCGACACCCTCAATTTGAAAGTATCCTTATGCTACAAGTCTAACCTTGTTTCACACAATGTTGCCATTCTCATCCGACTTGTTCCTATACACCTATTTTGTTCCAATGACATTGGTGTTCTTGGGTCTAGGAACTAGAGTCTAAACCTTATTTCTTTCAAATTGGTTTAGCTCATCTTGCATAGCAAGAACCCAAAACTCATCATTCAAGGGTTCATCAACCTTTTTAGGTTCAATTTGAGAGGTGTAACAAGTATAGCTAATTGACGCCTAGTCCTAACACCCTCATTCACATCTCCAAGAATGTCATTCTTGTTGTGGAGATGCCTAACCCATGGAGCAGGTTCTTTAGAGTCCAATGATGGATCTCTATCAAGAGGTTAAATGACCTCTTCATTAAGGTTTGACTTCACACCAATTGAAGTCTCACCATTCTTCTTCAAAGAAGAATCATCATTCACAATAACCAATTGATATATGATAACATTAGATGATTTCATGACACTTCGAGTTTTTAAATTGAAGACTCTATAGACCTTACTATTTAGGGCATAACCAATGAAAATTCCCTCATCACTCTTGGCATCAAATTTGCCAAGTTGATCTCGGTCATTAAGAATGTAGCATTTGCTTCCAAATGAGTGGAAGTAGCTCACATTTGGCTTCCTACCCTTCCATAATTCATATGAGGTTTGACTAATGTCGGGCCTTAGAAAAACTCTATTTCCTATATAACAAGTCGTATTGACGGTCTCAGCCCAAAGATTCCTAGGCACATTGTTGCTAAGCAACACCACACGGGACATCTCTTGAAGGACCATATTCTTCCTCTCTACAACCCCATTTTGTTGAGGAGTTCAAGGAGCTGAGAACTCATGGGAAATGCCAAAACTATTACAAAAGCTTTCAAAACAAGCATTTTCAAATTCCTTCCTATGGTCACTCCTAATTCTTTTAATGCTTTTAATGTGAGAGTTCTTCTCATTTTGAATTTTGGTGCAAAGCATTTCAAACTTTTCAAATGTTTCAGATTTTTCTCTATGAAAATAAGTCCATATAAATCTAGAGAAATCATTAACACAAACAACAATATATCTCTTGCCACCGAGACTCTCAGTTTGCATAGGACCCATAAGGTCCATATGTAGGAGCTCTAATGGCTCATTGGTGGTGAGATACTTGCCTTTCTTGTGCATGTTTTTTGTTTGTTTTCTTTATTGACAAGGTCCACAAACACCATCAATTTTCTTCCCAAGTTCGGGAAGCCCACGCACAACTTTGAACTTATCTAAGATCCTCAAATCTCTATAGTTCATGTGGCCACGCCTTTGGTGCCACAACTCAATTTGCTCACTTTTGGACACATTGCAAGAGAATGTGCTAGCTTCAAGACAATAGCAATTGTCAATATATCTTTTTCCTTTTGACAAGGTTTGTTCATTTGATTTCAAAATAGAGCAATCATTTCTATTAAACAAGACCGACAGTCCATTATCATGAAAATGAGAAATGCTTATAAGATTGGCTTGCAAGCCATTAGCAAATAAAGCATTTGACAAGGAAGGTAATCCGGGAATGGAAATGATTCCTTTCCCTATGACTTTCTTCTTAGATCCATCACCAAAAGTGACAAATCCACCATCCTCCATGACAAGAGATTCAAAGAAACTTTTGTTTCCAGCAAGTATTAGAAGCATTTGCCTTCAAGGCAATTTGAGCTACATGGCAAACATATTCATTATTTTTAATCCACCAAGATGAGACATTTTCTTTCCTAGTGGTCATGAAATCATTGGCTCTAGATCTCCTAGGAACATGCATTTTAGCTCTAGCCTTATTCTTTTCAATCGTGCTTTTAGTTCTACACATTTTAATTAACTTGGAGCAATTTAGTCTAATATGACCATCAATGCCACAAAAGTAACATGTAGGAATGAAGTAAGAGGTCATACAATTCCTTTGTGAGTAGAAAGGGGCTTTCCCATGTCTTTGAGCTTGCCTTTGGTGTTGGATTGGTTCTCTCATCCTTTGTTGTTGAGTTGGAGAAGGTTGCTTCCTTGGTTGAACTTGCATGAATTGCTTCTTTGCTTTGTGGTATTTGGGTTGTGGAAAGCTTGTTTGATGTGCTCTCATTGGTTGAACTTGAGGTTGACTCCTTGGTGCCACCTTAACTTGGACATTTTTAAAGCACTCTCCTAGATCAATTTTCTTCCTAGGATGTTGGGGAGGAGGAGTCTCTTTGATGTCCATGCTCTTGACAAACACCGTCTTGCTTGAAGTTGAGGTCTCATTGTCATCTTCAAACCCATACCTCTCTTGTCACTTGGAACCTTGCCAACTCCCAACATATGGTCAAGCTTCTTTGTGTCTGAATTCATCTTAGCAATAGTTTATTTTGCTTCTTCAAGCTCCTTCTCGATCAAGGCATTATTTCTTTTAGATATCTTCACTTCTCCATTTAAGTGAATCACTTCGGTTGATAGCTTGAGGTTCTCTTCTTTTAGTCTTTGAAACTCTTTCTTCATCTTCAACCTTTGGCTTTGAAAATGCTTAATGAACCTCTCAAGGTCAATAACTTCTACTATTTCCATTTGTAGAGTGAGATGAAGAGCTTTCATCACTTGAGTCAACTTCACTTTGTTCTCTTCCTATTGGTCATCTATTTCTTCCTTACTCTTGAGAGAGAAGCCGTTGGTGCGATGTATGTTATCACAGCGGTGCGCGGGTTATTGCGCTGGTGCTTAACCGCGCATATGGACCCGCGCACTACGTCAGTTTTGCTTGTCTTTGCAAAATTTTCCAAAACAACATAGCTTTGTCTAGGGCTTCTATATATATGTTCTTTTCTCTCCCATTTCATTGTTTAGAGCTTTAAAATTCATTTTTACTCCATCTTTAAAGAGTTCAAGAATGACTTGCAAGGAAAGTTAGCAACATTGCATTTTTCTTAACCAAAACCCAAACACCCATCATCCATTCATGAATCAAGCATCATCTAGCTTCATCTAGGATGTGTCTAAGCATAGGTCTTCATCCACATAGTTGACTTGGTAAGTAGAACATCATCTTCATCTATTTTCATATTCTTGCTTAACAAGAAACCTCTTTAATGACTTGTTTGCATTAATACTAGGATTCTAATTACAAGTTGAGGTTTTTGTATGTTGATTTGTTGGGTTGTTGTATTGTGATAGCTATTGCATCTAGAAATACTCTTTATCTCATATAGCTAAGTTGTTTGCATGCCATATAGCAATATGATATCTATGAATGTTTTAAATATCATCATTAATTTCTAGATAAGTATCAAATGTGTTGACCTAGCATTTGTGCACTTCAAATATATTCATATTCACATTAGGTTGCATATCTCTTCTATTGAGAGTTGAGTCCTGTATGTATCATTGGTAGTGTACAAGCAAGAGCCTAAAATCACTATTAAAGGCATGCGGGTAGCAAAGACAGATTAGTAACCGATTAGGTGTGATGTGGTCAACCTAGGTTGTAATCCTATTTGCAAATAGTGGATTTGAGGGTTCGAGTGACTTTTAAGCCCGTGAATTTTTACCCTATTGGGGTTTTCTCATGTAAAATAAATCATTGTGTGTTTATTTTATTTTTCGCAATTCTTATGACAATGATTGTTTACATCGGTACTTAGGGGTTGAGTGATTAACTTTGATTAACCAAAAAGTTGGTAATTAATTTGGTTAAAACCTATTCACCACCCCCCCCCCCCCCCTTCTCTCTAGGTTAATTAGACACACATTGTAATTAATTTCAATTGGTTTCAGAGTGGATTCCTAGACATACTTAGGTGATCCTTGCTCTTTGTGTGTGTGTCTTGCATTTTTGCATTTGTTTGTTGCAATTCATTTGTATCTCATTCATAATCCCCAAACACCATGAGTGGGAAAGGTGGTGGACAAGAGGGAGCCTCAAGCACAAGACCCCATTGCTAAATAGGGTGAACTATGCATTATGGAAAGGCAAGATGGAATCCTATCTTTGCCGAATAGATGACCGTGTATGGATAGCAATTGAAGACGGCTACACTCCTCTAACAATGACCGCCGATGATAATAGTGAAGTCTCCAAGCCTAAGTCTCAATGGAGCTCACAAGAATTTGAAGCCTCCAAGTGGAACAATAAGGCAATACATGCCATTTTGTGTGCCATGGATGACAACCAATACAAGTTGATCCAAACAACTAAGAATGCTAAGGAGGCATGGGAGATTCTAGAGACGGCTCATGAAGGAACCGAAGTAGTCAAGGACTCCAAGATTCAAGTCCTTCAAATGCAATTTGAGACCATTATGATATAGGAGAATGGAGGAGGATGAATGCTTCAACGAATTTCAAGTGAAGTTGATGGACATAGTCAATCAAAGCCATCAACTTGGTAACCCTTATTCGGATAGGAGGATCAAGCAAAAGATTATGAGGTTGCTTCCGGCAAGATTTGAGTCAAAGGTGACAGCATTTGAGGAGAATAGTGACTACAAGAACATGAAGCCAAGTGAAATTATTGGAAGACTTCTAGCATATGAGTCTAGGTGGACTCCTACAAATACACCTCCAAAGAAGCAAAAGAGTATTGCCTTGAAGACCTTCAAGGTTGAGAAGGAGGAGGAAGACTCAGATGAGGAGATGGTCTTCATGGTCAAAAGGTTCAAGAAGTTTGTGAAGTTTGAAAAGAATGGTCTTGGATTCAAAGGTTAAGATTTGAAGAAGAAGACTTCCTTCAAGAAGATGGAGAAAACCCAAGAGAAAGACTCCAAGAAGGGCATTCAATGCTTCGAGTGTAGTGGATATGGTCACATTGCTCCTGAGTGTGCTAATTTGAAGAAGAAAAAGAAAGGAAAAGCAATGGCTGCCACATGGAGCAATAGTGATGACTTGGAAGAGAAAGGAGGATCATCTGATGATGAAGACCATGTGGTAAATTTCATTGCCCTTGCATCCCACAACAGTAACCTACTGGAAAACATACAGCTATGATAATTCACAGCGCACCAACAGCGGTGCCACATCAGAGCAAGCAAAGACAGCAAAGTGTGCGGGTCTTCTCCCAGCCAGTGTGCGGGTCTCCTACCCGTGCACCCACTAGCACACATGCAGGGTTTTCCAAGGAAAACATGCAAGGGAAGCACACGCAATAAAACAAGAAGGCATAATGCAAGATAAATAGAGCATGTGATGGCTCGCTTTTTGTGTCATTTCCAAATTACGATTATCAAAAGATATCTATACTAAAAGTTTCTACGCAATATGCTCTAAACTAGCAAAAGACTAGTAAAGTGGTAAGCGAGGGTATCGTCCACAGAGAGGTGGTATCCGTTAACCAGATCGTGTTCTAGTGTTTGTTGAAAGCAATGTAAATAAGAATACAGATATGGTGAGAATGGTGTATGTGAGGTGTGTGCATAATGTGGTGTGTGTGTGTGTGTGTGTGTGTGTGTGTGTGTGTGTGTGTGTGAAGGAATGTAAATGAAAAGGAAATTAATGCAAATAAAAACAAAAGAATATGGAATGGTGAGAATGGTGATTAAGTAGGAAATACTAAAATGGTGGATTGGAAAGATGTAGGATATGATCACACAAGGTTCCTAAGTTCACCATACATAAGTGCAAATAAGTGATTGTTAGCATTGAGCACATTCAATTCAAATTACGGGCTTGTTCACTCTATTGATAGATTCGAGACACAAATCACTCCCCAAAGGTCATGGTTAGAGCAATCATGTCTCTTGTCTCAACTAAGGGATTCGGAAACACTTCTCACTCCCCAAAGGTTATGGCTAGAGAAAGTATGCCTCCAATCCCTACCATTAAGCATATGAACATATAGCCAAAACCTATTCTAGCACGATCATGCATAAAAAAAGTTTCATCTATTCTTAGGAGCTAAGTGATTACGGTTATACCCGGATTGGTTATCCTTCGAGGTATAACCGAAATCCACAAACACTCAAATCCATCCATACAATGTGTTTCAAGACAAGAGATTATCAATAATAGCAACAACAAATCACAACTCAAATGAATATAAAACAACAACACATATATTGAGCACAAATATAAGTTTACAATATTTCCCAAGTGGGGATTACACATATGGAAAACAAGATATACAAGAGATGAGATAAAGAGATAAAACCCTTGAATATGGTCCCTCCAAGAGCTCTTTTCCATGCTTGCCCGAAATTGGTCCAAGACCCACTCCTAATCTCTTGCAATCTACTCACAAATGTGGTGGGTGATGGTTAGAAATGGAGGTGGTGAGCTTTCCATTGAGGAAAACCTCCATAGAAGCTTTGGAAGCTCTCTCTCTCTCTCTCTCTCTCTCTCTCTCTCTCTCTCTCTTATTGGATGAAGAAGATGAAGTGGGAAGAGTTTGGGAAGAGATGATCTCTGGAAAAATGAGGCATAAGGGGGTTTATATAGTGTGGGAGAGATAGGGTTTGAAATGGTGGTGAAATGATGAGTTTGCCCCTTTTTTACAGTGAGACGACTTGCAGAGGCGAGTAAATAGGTCGCCTCGCTAGGTCGCATCGCGCCCTGTTAATTTCACTCTATGCCGAGGCTAGTTGTTGAGGCAAGTAATCAGGTCGCCTAGTCCTCTGGTATGGAATCAGCTTCGCGCACTGTTACAGAAAAATGTATATCTCCTTCTAAAAAGCATGGAATTGCAATCCGTAAAAATAACTGGCAAGTAGACTTCTGGGGCTTTCCAAATATATGTGGAACTCATCGTGGTTTGATATGAGGAGGGAGATATGCCCCCCGAAAGTTGGGTCTTCTGCATGGGCACTTTACAATTTCAGCCCATCAACTTTTGGAAAACAGAGTTGACCAGTGCCGTTGTATCTGTGTCGCGTTCTGGTTCAGCGACAGATCCACCACGGAACTTGCCATGGTTGACCACGAATCACGTCACGGTTTGGGTCGACGGCGAGGCCACGACAACTCTGAATACTTCTAATATATTCTCTTTTTGGCTCATTTTTGCCTCCCAAACTGATCTTTACGCTCAACACCTTATTGTAAGGAATTTGTACCTACACAAGGCTCAACAAACACTTATATACAAAAATACGCCCGAAAACGAGAACAAAAGCTAGGAAATGGGGACCTCAAATAGGTACATTTATCGTCTGATCAGCATGCATGAGAAAAGTGCGTATGTGCAACTAAATCTCTTCACATAAAAGTATATTCAAGTAATCTATCTTCCTTGAAGCACTTGGAGTCCAAAGCCTTGATGATGGGAGATCATCAACTCCTAATCTACCCTTTACAATATTTGACCTCAAATGTGATTTTGTCAACGAAATAAGCCGATCATAAAATGAGACACTAACACTCAGCTTTTCATGAGGCTCTTGGCCAATGCTCATAATCTCATATTGGCTTCCGAATTTGGCTCACATATGAGCATTTGTTCGGAAGATAAATGTACCTATTTGAGGTCCCCATTTCCTAGCTTTTGTTCTCATTTTCGGGCATGTTTTTGTATATAATGTGTTTGTTGAGCCTTGTGTAGGTACATATTCTCTACAATAAGGTTTTGAGCTTAAAGTTAAGTCTGAGAAGCTAAAATGAGTAAAACAATGAGGAAATGGAAGCCATACAGAGTTATCACGGCATTACCGTTGACCCAGACAGCGGCGAGATTCGTGGTCAACCATGGCAAGTTTCTGTGGTGGATCCGTCGTCGAACTAGAATGCTATATAGAGACCGCAGCACATGTCTACTCTGTTTTCCAATGGTTAATGGACTGAAATTGTAAAGAGCCCATGCAGAACACACAAATTTCGAGGTCCATATCTCCCTCTTTAAAATGAACTGGGTTTCGTACCACATATTTTTAGAAAGCCCCAGAAGTCTAATTTCCAGCGGTTTTTACAGATCACAATTCTAGATTTTCTAGAGGAAGTTATGATCATTTTCGTAACGTGCTCGAGGCTAGAAATCAGACCACGGCAGAGAGCTTTACGCAGAACACTCCACTTTCTGGGGGCATATCTCCCTCCTCAAATCGAACCACAATGATTTCTACATATATTTGGAAAGCCCTAGAAGTCTACTTTCCAACGGTTTTTACGGATCATAATTATGGGTTTTCTAGAGGGAGATATGTGTATTTTCGTAACGGTGAACAAAGCTGAAATTCCATACCAGTGTGCGAGGCGACCAACCCTCACTCACCTCAACCTCTGCCCAAACATCACAGAAGGGGAGGCGACTTGGGAGGTGACCATTCCACTCGCCCTGGCACTTGCCTCAAATCCTGGAAAGGCCAAATTGGTCATTTCATGCCTAAATTTTATCCTTAAACTTACCCTAACTATATAAACATCTCTTCTCTTCTTCTCTTCAGACAAGAAAAACAGCAACCCTTCATTTTCTTCATCTTCTTCATCAGTCAAGATAGAGAGAGAAGCTTCCAAGAGCATCCATAGAGGTTTTCCTCCATGGATGTGTCTCCACCACATTTCTACACATCCTCTACCACTTTTGAAAGTTGATTGCACGAAGATAGTAGTGGTATTTGACCAATTTCGAGCTAGGGATTCATGGAGCACTTAGAGGGATTTCTGCAAGGGTTGTCTCCTTTAAACTCATTTTCTTTATATTTCATGTTTTCTTGATTGTGTAATCCCCACTAGGGAATATTTTTAAACCTATTTTATGCTCAATATATGTGATGTTTGTTTGCATATTCATTTGGGTTTTGATTCATTCTTGCTATTATTGAATAATCTCTTATCTTGATATGCTTGTGTATGGAGATTGGAAATTGATATATGTTCATGGATGGGATTAGAAGTACATTAACTTAATTGTATGATTAGGGTTAATCAAATATCTCATCCGTGTGTGTATGTCTTTGGAAGTTCGAAATGCCTTGTTCTGATGGGTTTGAGTGTTTGTGGGTTTCGGTTGTACCTCCATGGATGACCAATCCGGGTATAATTGTGATCACTTAGCTCTAGAGAATAGATTAAACTTGTTCTATACATGACCCTTTTGCTAGGATAGGTTTTGGCTTTATGTTCATATCCATAATGGTAAAGACTAAAGGCACACTTTCTCTAGCCATGACCTTTAGGGAGTGAGAAGTGTTTTCGAATCCCTTAATTGAGACTAGAAGCACGATTGCTCTATCCATGACCTATGAGGAGTGATTTGTGTCTCGAATCTCTTAATAAAGAGAGCAAGCCCTTAACTTGAATTAGAAGTGCTTAATGCCTTAAGTTAGCTCTATGTTCTAGTGTTTAATGTGTCTTTGATCTTAAGAAATAATTGCTCTATCCATGACATTTGGGGAGTGATGATTGGATTTCGGTATTCCTTAATCAACAAATAATTCATAATAATATATGATTTGGTTTCGGAATCCCTTAATCTTGAGAACGAGCCCCTAACTAATAGAATCTCATGCATTGCCTAACAACCATTATTTGTGCACTTATGTATGGTGAACTTGTTGCCTATTGTGTGATCATTCTCATGCATCTCTCATATCCACCCTTTTATTATTAGTATATTTAAACACCATTCGCACCCCTCCATATTCTTTTGTTTTTATTTGCATTCATTTACATTTCCTTCGCACTCGCACACACACACAACACCTCAATATGCATACACCTCACACATATCATTCTCAGCACATCTGCATTCTATTTATATGCTTTCAATAAATGCTAGAACTTGATACGGTTGACGGATAACACCTCCCTATAGAAGATCCCATTACTTGCTGCTATACTGGTTATTAGTCACTAACACCAGTGAGGTTGAACTTATAAATATCTTTTGACGAGAGTACAAAGACACTCTCATCAGACACGTAAGAAACGGCCAGTCCCATCATTTGCTGTGCTTAAGTCGATGTCTCTCAAAATACTCCGATCTCTTCCATCATGCATAGCAAGGGAATCTGATGAAATTGGATCCAAAAATCTACCTTATTGAACACCATATTCAGAATGTCCCCAAATCCATATGGTTCTTCAAAAATGATCGTAGCCCTATCGAAAGTCCATGGTCTTAGGGCCACTTTTTCCTTGATCGATAGGCAGGGGCGGGCTGATGTGGGGGCTGACCCAGGCTATAGCCGGGTCATCCTTTTATATATATATATATATATATATATATATATATAAAGTTATGGTTAATTTAATCATAGAGCGATGAGTAGTTAGCTGCAACTCTACGAGCCTAGCTATTATGCTTAGTTAGCTACAAGCCTATTATTCTCTTTTTTTATATACAAACGGTCAAATCAACAATCAACATCAATTTTATTTAAATCTGTCTTACGGGTCCCAATCCTCCCTTTCTCTTTCCATCTCTCACATCCATTCTATATTTCTATTTCTGTATCTCTCTTAGATTCCAATTCTCTCCCTCTTTCTCTCTCTCAAGTCCCAATTCTCTCCCTTCCCCATTTTTTTGAAGTTTTTTTTTGCCATAGTTAGGATTCAAGCCACTGATTTAGAAGTTATTTACTCAAGCCTCAAGTTCGTCCATCTACCAGCTGAGCTTCCCCATTAATAAGTCTCTCATTCTCTTCTCGAAATTCATAATTACAAAATTGAATATTTCTTCGATTCACTTTTTTTTATCGGTTATAATTTATTTTTTCTAATTAAAAAGTTAGGGTTGTAGGTTTATTATCCATAATTTTAAGTTAGTGTTTTATTATTTATTATATTAATTTATTTTATGACTGCAATTTATTATTTTAGTGTTTTATTATAATTTATGCAGTATCACTTTAATCAAATTGTTTAATAATTTTTTAGTACCAATAAAGTTCTTTTACTATTAATTTTTTTATTATATAACATTTGTACGCTTTTTTAATTTTTATAAAAATATAATGTTTTATTAGTGAATGAATTTATAATAACTAATTTTTAGGTTCTCACATTTGACAACTAATTTTCTCAACCTACTTATTTCTTTTCTAACATTTTTCAACCAATTTTCCCAACTACTTATTTATTTTCTAACTTTTTCAATCAAATTTTTATAATATAATCATTTTCACCAAAATTATAACAAAATAATAATTAGATTTTCATCAAATACTAATTTTTTTAAACAAAATTATAACAACATAATAATTAGAATTTCACCAAAATCTAAGGCCTCATCCTGCAGCTGTTTTTCAGTCCGTTTTTGTTTTTGTTTTCCAAAAACAATTTCAAATTCGCGTTCGTTAACCGTTTTTCATTTTATTTTCAAAAAACAAAAAAAAAATGAAAATCAAAACTAATGTTAACAGTGAAATTTTGAAAAACAAAAAAAAACTTGTTTTTCGTTTTCGTTTTGTTTTGTTTTTCACTTTAAAAAAAATCACTTTTTATTTATTTATTTTTTTCTTCTTCGACTTTCTCCATCAGAATCCATCACAGTTCTTCTTCCTCATTTCTTCTTCTTCTTCTCCTTCATCACTCTTTTTCTTTTTCTTCTTCTTCCGGCGACGATCTGCTGCCTTGGTGCCGCCAACGACGATCTGCTGCCTTGGTGCATGTGCCACCGCTAACGATCTGATGCCTTGGTGCCGCCGCCGATGATCTGATGCCTTGGTGCCGCTGAGGACGATCTACTCCTTCGACACGTTTCAATTCCAAGAGACCTTTCTCTCTCTCTCTCTCTCCACCGATCGTCACAGCTCTTAGCTCTCCATCTTCTTCTTCGTCTGATCTGCTTCTTTTTCTTCAAATCGTCTTGTTCTTCTTTTTCTTCTTCTTCGTCGCACATGTTCTACTTCTACAGATCTTCTTCTATTTCGTGTTCTTCCTCTTCTTCAGATCATCTTCGTCTTCTTCTTGTTCTTCTTTTATTTTTTATTTTTCAATTTTTTATCATGCTTAAACCGAAATTATTGTTGAAATTATTGTTGATTTACTTGGATGTATGTAGATCTAAGTAATTATTCAATTAATTGTCTTTCTTAAACAAAAATTTAATTAATGTAATCCTTTAAAAAAAATTACAGTAATTATTGGGGAAATAGCTTTGGAAGACTATAAGCTTTGAGCAAAATTGTGGGATTCAATTTCTCAGTCATGCAGCTTTCAGTAAAGCTACTAGACGCGTTTTTACTGTTTTCAATTTCAGGATTCAGTTTCCAGTATATGCTACCAGACGCGTTTTCAGAATTCAAAAATGAAACCAAAAACACTGTTTTCATTTTCATTTTTATTTTTGAAAAACAGCCACTGAAAAACGCTTACAGGATGGACCCTAACTTTTCAACAATTTTCAACTAATTTTCCCTACTTAGTTACCTAATTTTCTCTATTTATTAATGTTATGTTGCTATAATTTATGTTTTTTGTTATTTGTTTTCCTTTTGCCAAACATATTTAAATATGTTTATGTTATTGTTGTAATTTTCATTTGGAAGCTTTAACGTATTTATTTTAATGCTAACTTATAATAATTAATATGCTAAAAATATAATGTATAGTAAGAATAAGTAAATTTTGATAAATAAAAAATTATTAATAAATAATATATTATTCAATTTTCAATATTAGTCTCATTTTAAAGATCTAAATGAGATATTTTTAATGATATGATTTTTATGATGATACAAGTTATAAATTAAAAATTATTTTCTAATAAGTGAATTTAATTAAAAGGTAAATATGGATATGGGGTAAAATGGAATAAAGAAAAGTTATAAAGTGGATAGAGTTTCAATGTTGGTACTCTAAAATAATGAAACTCTATTTTGAAATTTTTACTATAAACATAGAACTCTATTTTGGAATTTTTACTATAAAATAGAGTACTATTGGAGATGCTTTTAGGAAAAGGCCAGAGCAAAACTCTCACCATAGGTTCAGAGAAAACCTTAGAGGCAGACTCTAGACTTGTATAGTTGTACCCTCTCTTATTCTCTCACTATTTATAAATTTTATATAACTTTTAATTTCAATTCACTTCTCTTCTATCGTTATTAGACGCAATCTTTTTATTTTTATCTTTCTCTCTCTGTATCTCCCTCTCTAAGTAAGTAATCTACTACTACACTTTTTATTTTATTGTTGGTTGTTCTTAATTTCAATTCAATTCTTTTCTATCATCGTTAGACGCAATCACTTTATTTTTATCTCTCTCTCTCTTTCTCTCCCTCACCAAGTAAGTAATCTCATACTACATTTTTTTATTTCATTGTTGGTTTTTCTTAATTTCAATTCAATTATCTTATATCATCATTAATGGCAATCTTTCTCTCTCTCTCTCTCTCTCTCTCTCTCTCTCTCTCTCTCTCTCTCTCTCTCTCTCTCTCTCTCCAAGTAAGTAATCTCATGCTACACTTTTTATTTCATTGTTGGTTGTTCTTAATTTCAATTTAATTCTCTTCTAACATCATTAGACGCAATCTTTTTTTTTTGTCTCCCTCTCCAAGTAAGTAATTTCATGCTACACTTTTTATTTCATTGTTGGTTATTCTTAATTTCAATTTAATTCTCTTCTATTATCATTAGACACAATCTTTTTATTTTTATCTTTTTCTATCTCTCCCACTCCAAGTAAGTAATATACTGCTGCACTTTTTATTTCATTGTTGGTTGTTCCTTAAATTCAATTCAATTCTCTTATATCATTATTAGACGCAATCTTTTTATCTTTCTCTCCCTCTCCAAGTAAGTAACCTCTTGCTACACTTTTTATTTCATTGTTGATTGTTCTTAATTTCAATTCAATTCTCTTCTATCATCATTAGACGTAAACTTTTTATTTTTAATCTTTCTCTCTCTGTGTCTCTACCTCTCCAAGTATGTAATCTCCTGCTACACTTTTTATTTCATTGTATTTGAATCCCTTCATCTTGGATGTTCTTAATTTCTTATGATCTTCATCTTCGTGTGGTACTAGTGATTTTAACATGAATAATTGGACCATCTTCGTTGATAATCATGATTTTTTATTTTTTATTTCTTATTTTTCATGTTTTTATTTTTGGTGAATAGTAATTTTAATGGGTTGATCAGTTTATAGTTTTTTTTTTTTTGTTATTTGATTGTATTGTATCTATACGGACATGGTACACATGATTGAAAACATCATCAGGGTTAGAGAAATTAGAGGAGTTTGATTGACACTTTAGGATAAAGTAATGGTTTTATTTTTCTTTTTTGTTTCCAAATTTTAACTTGAAAGAATTGTTGTTAGATCTTTTGAAGTAGGAAATTTGTGGACCTTATTTAAAACCGACGGTTGATGATTATGCTTAAAAGGGTACTTAAAAGTAATCGAATTATTAATGTTTGATGGAGTGGAACCGCGGAATTATTTATTAATGTCTAATAATCTGTGAGCTACAACTCTAGACTTACGAACTTGGTGGAGGATGGCCTGGCCAAGAGGGGTTCGTATAGAAGGGGAAGACATTATGTGGACTGAGTTTTAATTTTTTTGTGGGGGTTGTTGTTCTGTCACCCTGGACTGTTGTGCTCTGCTTCCGCTTGTTCTTTGTTTTCTGTCTGGTTTGTTTTTGCATTTGGTTGTTTTCCTGTAGCTTGTTGCTTTTGTGGTTGTTTCTGTTGTTTGGTGTGTTGGTTTTGTAGGCTTTTCTTGTGTGAATAAAATTTGCCTTCTCCAAAAAAAAAAAAAAAAGAAGGGATATGTGTAGTGAGTTGCATTTGTTTCTTCTTATCTTGTAGTAAAATTGTGTTTTTCTGCGTTGCAGGTGATTTAGGCTTTGTACGATGGGTGCAAGTTCGAAAGATGTGGAACGGGAGCTCACTCCATTCAGTGGGGTGGTGCGGACTGTGGTTCTATTTGGACGAACGGGCAATGGAAAGAGTGCAACAGGCAACAGCATTCTTGGTACAAAGGCCTTCAAGTCGAGGAGAAGTTCGGCGGGTGTTACCAGTACTTGTGAATTGAAGAGAACTGTAACAAGTGATGGTCAAACCATTAATGTTATTGACACTCCTGGTATGAGCTTACAAAGTTGTAATTCCATATATCTAATTTGTGTTTGAGAATTTTGGTTATCACTAGCTTTGTCACCTTTTTTTTTCATGCTTGTTTTTATGTTTGTGGTAAATAAACTAACATGATGTTCTATCGCAGGACTCTTTGATTCTTCTGTTGAATCTGAATTTATTAGCAAAGAGATTGCCAGATGTGTTGATTTAGCCAAGGACGGGATCCATGCAGTCCTTGTAGTTTTGTCAGTTAGGACTCGTTTTACAAAAGAAGAAGAAGCTGCGATACTCAGCTTGCAGACTATCTTTGGCAGCAAAATTACAGACTACATGGTTGTAGTCTTCACTGGAGGGGATGAACTTGAAGAAAATGAAGAAACATTAGAAAGTTATTTGGGTGGTGGTGGCTGTCCAGAGCCTTTGAAGGTTACCTTCTGAACCACAACTTGCTTTGATAAAATTTATTTTACTTTATTTTCATAAAGTATGATTTATTGGATCTCACTCCATTCACCCTTCTCTTCAAAAAATCATTTTATAATTTTTTTTTTAGAACATTTTGAATCTTTGCCGAAATCGTCGAGTGCTGTTTGATAACAAGACTAATGATGAAACCAAGAAAGCTGAACAAATTAGAGAGCTTCTTTCTGTTGTTAACATGGTCATAGCACAGAATGGTGGGCAACCATATACACATGACTGGTTTACTGAGTTGAAGGTCAGTTTGTTCGTTCATATTCTTTGTAAACTTCAATGCAGTCTTTTCCCATCAAAATATCTGACAAAAATTTCCTTATCTGTAAACAGAGGCTGAGGTTGAGTCATCAAAAAGAGTTTGAGTCACTAGAGGGAAAAAAGAAAATGGAAATTTCAGAGCTGAAGGAGAATATGGAAAGATCTTATGATGATAAGCTGAAACGAATTACTGAAATGGTATTTTTTATACTTATTGTTATTTGAATATATCACTCGCTTTTGTGTTCAATTCTATCATTAATTGTGATGCCAAAAGGGGTAAAGAGTGCAGCTGCATGCATCCTTAACCCTAGATTGTTGAGGATAATAATAATCCTTTTGATTAAACTGTCTTTACAAGTCGTGGGTTCACTGTCTGTGATTTGACGACAACAACTCGTTGGACGTTTTGTCTACTGCTCTGAACTTTTTTCTTGCTGAAATTAAGCTAAGTCATTAGTAGTTCCTGGCAGTGGTTTGCTCATCTTAACTTATGCTTGTTCAGATGAAGCACAAGTAAATACTGTTCTGGTTCACATCAGTGGTGGTATACAAAATTTTTGTTTCAGGAGGATTTTCTTCTCTTTTCATCCTCTTTCTGCTCTAAATCTTGTCATAAAAGTTTGAATCTATTTTTAATATTTATCGGTTTTGGTTGATCTATCCATTTATTTAAATATTATTTTATCTTGATCATTTATCTATGTGCCGAGCACTATATATTTATCGGCACTCTAGGGTGTAAATGGTATTCTACTCATATTGATAATTTGTCACTAGGTTGAGTTGAAACTCACGCAAACAACTACTAGGCTTCAACAGCAATTGGCAGAGGAGCAAGCTGCACGACTGAAGGTAGAAAAGAATCTTGAAATTGCAAAAATAAAGACTGAGGAGCTTGATAAGAAAAAAGCAGATAAATCCCGGACCTGTGCCATTCTCTGAAGAGCAACTAAAGTGTTTATTTCCCTCTATCCGTCTTTAACTATATATGCTCTAGTGCATTCAGACGTTTTTAACGCTTCTATCCCTATTATTTAAATGTCCATAATTCGAGTTTGGATTGCAAATTTAATTAAGGATATATTTTTATGTAACATAAATATATATATATATATATATATATATATATATATATATTTGAATATCTTATTGACACCATATGAAATTTATTTGTGAAGCTGCATCGACTAATCCATACATGTAGAATTTACTTCAACCTATGAACCTTATCATTGTTCAATTCTGATTCTCTATAGAAATGCCTAGAAACAAAGGTATATCTTGTACAAAGGTAAATGATGCCTTCAATGATAGGAAAATGCATGTTTACTTTTAAATAATCTGAAAAATCTTGTACGAGGTAAATCAAAGACTACCTATAAGTTGGGAATTGCATTAGAAATAATTGTGATTTTAGTGTTAACATGATTTGTTTATTTGTTGTAGTTAAAACACTACTGTTATTTTGACAGAGGAAATAAGGGTTTTTATCACTTTTATAAGCTGGTGTTTCAAAACTATCACTACTTTAATAAATTATGTTTTAAAGGCATCAAAGTATAAGTGACTTCTAAAAATACTCTTACTTGACTCTATTTTTTTTTTACTTTTCTGTTTTTTTTTCTTTTTTGATTTTACTCTTTCATCTTCTTCATAGAGGTTTGTTTGGTCTCCATTGGAGGTTGAAATCAACCTCCAATGGGGGTCGAAATTGACCTCCAATGGGGGTCGAAGTCGTTCGACCTCCATTAAGGTCAAAATTGACCTTTAATGGAGGTCGAAATTGATCTCCATTAGAATTGATCTCCATTAGAGGTCAATGAATGAAAAAAAAAATTGGAAACTTTTTTTTTCCGACACTTTTTATGTACTTTTCAAGACTTTTCATATATTTTTTCGAGACTTTTCAGGTATTTTTCGAGACTTCTCATAATTTTCCTAGACTTTTCATATTTTTCCGAGACTTTTATTTTTTTTCAAGACTTTTCAAGTATTGTTCGAGACTTTGCATATATTTTCTGAGACCTTTCACATTTTTACGAGATATTTAATGTATTTTCCAGGACTTTTCATATTTTTTTCAAAACTTTTCATATACTTTCCGAGATTTTTCATATTTTTCGAGACTTTTCAGGTATTTTCTGATATTTTTCAATTATTTCCGAGACTTTTTATGTATTTTTCAATACTTTTTAGGTTATTTCCGAGACTTTTCAAACATTTCCTAGACTTTAGTAATTTCCGAGACTTTCTGGAAAAACAAATGAAATTTTCCGAGACTTTTGGTCATTTCCAAGACTTTTTAGTAATTTCTGAGACTTTTGATAATTTCCAAGATTTTCTAGATACAAAAAAAAAAATTCAATACTTCTTTCTGGGCAAAAATGAAAAGTCTCGAAAATTTTCATTTTTACCCTAAAATTCTCAAATATTACCAAAAGTCTCAAAAATGCTTGAAAAGTATCGGAAATGACCTTCAATTTTTTTTAGACCTCCAATGGAGTTTCGCCTCTATTGATAGAGGATTTTGAAAAAAAAAACCAAAATAGTGAAAAAAGTTACTGTATAGGGCATTTTTTTCCGTTCACCATAATAGGTATCTTTTAAACATAAATTTTTAAAATGGAGACAGTGTTGTTTAAAAAAAATGTCATTTAATTTTTGAACTCTATTTTGATACTCACACGTGAGGTTGAAAGATTAACTTAAAGAAAACGTGAATTGTGCGGATCTTTGGTGATATAATGTTTGTACTTTAAAACGTTCTTAATTTCATTCAGATTCATCTTAATCATTAAATAAATTGCATTGAAAAAGTAGACATCTCAACCTTAGAAATAATTTTCGTCTCTCTAGATTTAATTATAATAAGTTAAGTTAAATAGGGCAATCTTTATTTCCTTAATATTCTAGGAATCCTTAGACAAGTTTAAACATGAAAAAGTATCATGACTGGTTGCCAGTAATAGTTTGCACACAAAAATATGTCCATGATAATATCTTTATATAATGCTAGATTTTGTGATCAGATCACACAATATATAGTAGAGAATGATAATATATATCATCATTCATCATAGATTTATTCTTGACTTGCTTTGACATGCCTTACCTGCATATACAAGGAGAGACGGAGAGATGATCAATTCAAAATTGTTTTCATTCTCTTGGATGAGAATACATGTTATATATATATATATATATATATATATATATATATATATAAGAAAATAAGATTTGTAAGGAACAATTACTTTTTGGAAATATTTCAAAATAGGGAAAATAATGAACCATCCTCTAAAGAGTAAGAAATGAAGTGATTAATTACAAGAATAAAGGAAGAAAAAATAATAATACTAAAAAATTCAAAAGACAAAAATTATTGTGATAAAGTACATATAGATTTTGTTTTTGTTGAATAAAAAGGAACTGAAGAACAAACTTTGACAACTGATTTATAGCTAGAACAATAAGTTCAATTTGACAGAAAAGCTGTATAGTACTCCATCAGTGCCAGTTTGAAGAAGAATAACTGGAGAGAAAAAAAAAAGGTCACAAGTATCCCATAACTTACTGTCTGTTAAATAGCAAAACATTTTAGTACCAATTGATGCTGCATAACCCCATTTCTTCTCATTATTACAATTTACAAGTACTGTGTTTGTGTGTGTTTTCGATGGAACCAACGAAACGTCTAGCTTCATGGGTATTTGCTTCCTCATAATTAATAATAATTATATCCATGTCAAAATATATACTTTAAGAAAAAAAACCATGTGATATGAACATGAAATATCAAGAAGAAATCAAACTCGATGAGCTCAACAAAAAATGAAAATAAATAAAATAAAATAAAAACCATGTATTTATGGAAAGAATTAAAACACATAAGCGAAGGGTGAAAAATAAATAGAAGATTCCATTTCTATGGCAACAGATCCAAGAAGAAGAAGAAATAAAACACATACACACACACTTATATTAAAGGAAATAATTTTCCTATGATTGTGGATCACATTGATGGTGCAAATCATGGCAATGCAGCAACTAATACTGCTGTCAAATTAAAGAAACTGAGGAGGAGGATTTTAAGGAACAAAATGACAAGAATCATGGGAGGAATAATGTAAAAGAGCAAGAGTGTTTAATATAGAAGAAGAACTATTCGACGAAAAGTCTAAGAGAACAGAGAAAATTGAAGCTTAGTGAAGCTACATTAATGGTGTAGAAGAATAGAGTCTATCTAGAGACTCTTCTCTGTATTTTCACTAACTGATCAAAATATACAAGTCCGGTATTTTTATATACCAGATTACATGAAGTTTAGTCACTAAAATTGACAAAAGATATTACAATCTAACTAACTTTTCTGTTGGTTGTTACTAACAATCTTTAAGTCACTTAACAGAACACTTAACAGAATATAACTAACTAATCCCAGATATCAGCTACAACAATTTGGTTCATCATAGTCTTCCGTCAACAGATGGTCAATGCTTGAGCTATGATATCCAGCAGCTTACCAATCTTTATCAAATCAAAACAGCTAGCATTCTTTGCGTAATTGTTTTACTTTTTATTCTGGTTCCTAGAATCATGTAATTTCCATAGAAGATGCCATGTATGTAGTATATAACATATGCCATATCAATGAAACAGAGTAAGGGTTTCCATTTCATTTATTCTAAAGAAATTCCAACTTATACAAGAAACCATGCTGTTAAAACATTTTTTTCTAAGAACATATAAAAATAAATATTCCATGGTGGAGGTGCGTTCGAGTGTCTGAGTTCACGCGCACGGTGATGGACGTTACGGTGGGAGGAAGGCGACGAGGTTAAAGAGAGACAAAACGAAGTCGTGTTCTGAGTTGCTGCTGTTGCTGTTGTTGTTGTTGTTGTTGGTAGCGGTAGAAGTGAAGATAGAAGATAATTGAGTGTTGCGCGGAACAGCAATGGTGGTTATGCTGCAACTGTGGCCATTGCCTTAGAGGCCGCATCAGCCGAGACATATGTGTGTGTGTTTGATTTTGCACCAATTCGAGCCAGCGAGTGATTTGTTTTTTATTTTAACGAAAACAAAAAGGAACCAATTACAGAGAAATGTGTTCGATTTATAGGGCTGGTTTACTATAGCCTTTTAATTGGGTGGGCCGGGTTTTTTTTTTTGGGTGCTTGTGGACCTCTTAATTTCTAAATTCCATTATTTTTTGTAATTTAAGTAGTGCTATTAACACCCATTAAATCTATTTATTTATTAAATATATAAAAAGAGGCAGTTGTCGGAGGAATTATAGTGCCCTCTTTTTTTTTCTTTTAATTTCTTTTACTCTTTTTTTTTTAAGAATAAAAATTCCTTCGGAAGGGAAATTATAAATAATCCTTAAAGTTTATATAATTACTTGATAAATAGGTTTTAATAAGATTTAATTATAGCATCCCTTAGATTTTCTTTGAAAGTCAAATGACAAATACAAGCCTTCGAGTTCGTAGAATTACTTAATATACATGTCTTAGTAATAGTAACATAACAGAGATTGTATATTAATTTCTAAATAGGTTAACTCATTGTTAAATAGTGTACCCCAATTATTATGAATTTATATGGAATTTTTTTGCTAAAAGGCTAGAGGTAATGATATGGAATGGACCCAAATCAATAGGTATTTGGATTGATAATTATTTTATATTGTAAAATGAGATAGAGGATGAAAATAGTATTTTCAATGCATTTAATGTTTTGAAAAGGAATAAGAAATAATCAAGGGGTATAAATTTAATTTGTCATACAACTTGATGACTTAGAGGAGTGTATTGGATTGAGATTTTAATAAACAATTTTGGGGTGCAAGGATTTTATGGATTTACAAAACTATTAGGATTTGCAAAACTATTAGAATTATTAGGATTGTTAGGACTATACTTTTATGATTATTAGGATTATATGGACTAGACTTTTAGAACTCAGCAAGAGTTTTTAAACTTTATTTATAGACTATTATGATTATCTAGATTTTATTTCAAGACTTTTTGGACTTTTAAAAATATAGACTTTCAAGAGTCGATTTTCTTCCTAAGTTCCAATGCTCTATAATCTTGTTGAGGGCAGTTACTGAACAACAAAAATTGAATGAAAAACATGTATAAGCTATGAAGAGAAGTAATAAAATTTTAAAATACCACCAACCAATACATAACTTTTAGCTGGTTCATATGGTGCAGAAAATGTCACCGTACGAAATAAATATGATAGCCAATAACCCATCCTGCACTACCTCACTAGAAATGACATGAAACATGGAAAAACAATGGCTTGAACATTAAACTATTCCCGTTTGGCTTGTTGGACTTCATTAATTCACATGTTATCAAACTCCAATATTCACATCTCTTATATCTTTTTTTTTTCCTCTAGTGGTGTGTACAGTGTATGTCCCTCTTTCATGTTAGTGATAGATGATTCAAGTCCGGTGAGATGAGTTGATATACAGACTATGCATGCATTGGTTAAATTTGGAGGGTTGGAGCATGACAAGAATTTTTTTTAATATAAATGTAAATAACAAATAAAATTGATATATAAGATTTAACTATACATATTTAAAAAAAAATAAAAATAAAAAACTCCAAACGATCAACTAGTGCTTGCTCTTGACAGGTTTCGGCATACCCTGCCGGTATCGAATTTCAAAAAAAAACATGTATATAAATTTTATAGAAGCATGGTTTTATGCGAGGCACGTGTCTTTGTAACTCGCTCAGGCAATAAATCAATAGAAATATTGATTATCTTCTTTTATCTTTTAACTCAATCTACATAAAGGGCGATATTATTAGTAATGGACTAGCTCTTTTTATAGGGTGTGTATATATATATATATATATATATATATATATATATATATAAATCAACTTCCTCTTTATCTTTATTTTTGCCAAATCCATCTTTTATAGATGTAGATAAAACATTTGATCAATTTACTAGTGGTCCTAAAGATCTTAGATACCGGTGGGGGTGGTGGGATCATGGAAATCTAGCATAAAACTATTTTTAACTCACAGAGGCATTTTATCAGTCATTTGGTACTCGACTTTCAAGTGTAGTTTTATGTTGTTTTTTGCATGTTTGGCCGCCACATTGATTATATACCAATACACCCACAAAATATCTAAAATCAAATAAAAAGTCTAGAAAGTATTGAGGGAGAGGGCAAGACAATTTTGGGTTCAAGCTATTTATACATATCACTAAAAAGTCTGGAAAATCTATTTTGTCATGAAATCCTAATAATCTTGATCTCAATTCAATACCAACAGACAATTTACTGCCTCTTGAAAGTCTTGATCCAATACTATAAGACAATATAGAATTTTAAAAAAAATCTTAAAAGTCTAGATCCAATACCACAAGACAATATGGACTTTTTAAAAAAATCTTAAAAGTCTTAATTGAATACTACCACACTTATCTAACTTGTTAAGAAGTCTCAATCCAATACCACCAGACTTTTACTTCCTCAAATTATCTAATAAAATCTTGAACCAAAACACCCCGTTAAATATACAGAGGACTTTTGAAAAGTGGAGGAAAGAAAAAATAAAATAAAATAAAAAAGTAATTTTAATGCAAGCGGTGGATTCATCTGATAAGGAAGAAGAATTAAAAAAATTAAAAAAACAGAGGTGATACGATCGTGCAATAAAGAGAGATAAAGAGACACCAGAAGCTTACTGAACAAAACCATATTTCGCTCCAGCTTTTAAAGGTGAGTTTGAGCTGAAAATGTTTATGTTATTGTTTGTATACACACTTTAGATATAGATTAATATTTGTTAAATTTTAGATTACCTGAGAGTGAAATAGGTTTGCTTTCTATGAATTTTTAGGTATTGAATTGCTTCCCCCTGCTTAGTTTGCCCTCTAAAGCGAGTCGATTGTGTGATTGACAACCGTGTTGAGTATATTTTAGGTTGCAGTGTAATTTGTTGTTGATTTTGAGCTTAATTTGAGTTTTATTGGATTCGTTTATAAGATTTTAACTGCTTTGAATGTGTTGTTTTTTGTCAGAGTTTCTATTTCTAGTGATGTTTTTGATTCTGCAGATTGATGTTTGTTAAAATTTAGCTTACCTAAGAGTGAAATTGTATGAATTGGTTAAAATTTCTATTTTTTTTTTCTAAAGTTTTTAAACTGCTTCAGAAAGGTTGTATCAAAGATAGACAACCTATATAAGCACTTCTTGGTTCATTGGTTGGGTAACCCAACTACTCAAATACATGGATTGCGCTATTGTAGAGTTGAAGAAATAATTCAAATTTATATGCTGGACTATTGAGGCTTTCTCAACGAGTTGAATAATTCTCAAATTGGAGGTCTTGCATTAGCTATGAACTCAACTTATTAGTTTTCTCTTTTCAGTTTTAAGTCTTGAGCGTTTCAAAAGGGACTATCATGACTCATGTGATGTCAAGAATTTGGATGGCTATGATTTATTTATTATTTGAGAAGGTTGAGACTTGAGAGTAGATTGTCAATGATTTTTCGTAAGTATAGTAGCCTTTTAAGTTCTAGTGATTTAATAAAGCCCTACTTTTCGAAAATTTTATTAATTCTTCATATACCACATTTGAGATGGATTTGTAGAAATCTCTCTATAAGTTTTTGAGATGTTTCAAAGGCCATCCGATGAACATATTCTTTTAACACTCTTGAATCAAAGAATTTTGAAAATCAAGGGAAAAAAGGAATATAATTAAATTCTCTACAAAATATACTACACTATTGTATATAATCTAAGTCGAATAAGAGGATACAATTTGGATAAAGGAAGCTCATATAGCAATTCCCACTGCATAAACATGGGATTTGAACATCACTCACAAATACAATTAAAAAGTGTTGTAAATTTTGTCATTTATTTCAAACACAAATTAAATTACAAAGATTTGAAATGAGAACTAATTGCTATACATATTGAGCTTTAGTTGTTGGGTGCAATAATTATTTGGTTGATTTATAACCAATAATTTAAAATCAACATTGAGAATTAAAGTGCTGTCAATGATGATCATCATCAATGATTCGGTGGCGGATACAATATGAAATTGATATTTGCTGGTGGACATTGAAAGATTGTATTGATGATAGATTATAACAGTGTTGATTAGTAATATAAATTACAAAATAAAAACTGGAGAAATTAAATGCTAATAACAACTTATTATAGCATTTATATCCAAACCAATAGTCCACTATATAAAAGGGTATGTGTGACTCATTTTAAATTGTAGAAAAACAACCAAATTAGAACTCTCAATACAATTGTGTTTGTCACCCAATATATCTCATCCACCAACCAAAGAAGAAAAATAAACTCAGTGATTCTTCATTTAGGACTGCACCTTTTGCAGGATTAGGGTTATTGTATCCTGGAGGTTAGAGTGCATCTATTACTCATTTGCACCAGAACATTGTTCTTAGGGGCGAAATCTAACATTAAGGACAGTGTATTTCACACGCATGATTCAATTTTTTAACAAAGAGTGCACGGTTATTTAAGCTATTAGTTTATATATGATCATATAACTGCGTCTTAAATTTTAATTATTTTTCAGGATATATTTTTATTCACTTTGAAATTTTATAGAATCAATTTGGACAAAGTAAGCTCGTAAAGCAATTCCCAGTCATGATTCTCTTCCACCAACCAAAGAAGAAAAATATGTTATTGAGAATAAATTGCACACATACAAATCTAATCACAAATAAATAATATGAAAGCAATAAGAAGAAAAAAAAAATACGACACCAAAGATTTTACGTGGTTTAGCAATTTGCCTACGTCCACGGAGCGCACCGCACTCAATCCACTACTTTAGAGTTGATTACAATCTCTCTGTCTCTCTTTCAGTCTCTCTACAATTGCTCTCTCTCTCTAGCAATTTTTCTCACACATTACGCACTACTAAATAAAATGGGAAATAGTAGTATTTATATGGGAACACTAGGGTAAGCCAAAAAACCCTAAAGGAGCACTTTTCTTTTCGCACAAGTTTTCCTAAAATTACACAGATTTCGTACCTACCGCGGTCTGGGTCGCAGCTGCAGCCCGCGACCTGGACCGCGGTTCTTCTACTGTCTTCCACCGCTCAGAATACCGCAATGTAGGTACTTGTCTATGTCGCGGTCAACACCGCATATCACCTACTGGAAAACATCGCGTCCTATGCCGCGGTATGTGCACTATGTTCGCACCGCGGTCTGCACAGCATCAACCTTCTGTAGTTCAACGCTGTGTGTGTCACGGCTTAGGCTTCCTGTCTACGACGCGGTATGCGCCGCTCTGCATGCTGTGATCCATTCCTCAGGCTGATTTCTGGCTTCACAAAACCTAACAATCTCCCACTTGAAGACTGAAACTCAAATAGGCATTCTCCATCCTTCATTGATGACTTAGTGGATAAATAACGGTGCGCTCATCCCCCACGTCTTCACTCTTGAAGACCCACTGAAGTTGCGCACAACTCCAGTTTCTCAGTAGTGACTGGCTTGGTTAACATGTCAGCCGGATTCTTAGTTCCTGGGATCTTCACTAACTTCAACACTTCTTCTTCGATTAATGACTGAATAAAGTGGTAGCGCAGGTCTATATGCTTGGTCCTAGAATGGAACGCCCGAATTCTTGGCCAAGTGTATTGCACTCTGACTATCACTGTGCAACACATTCATCACCTGATCGAATCCCAATTCAACTAACAATCCTTGTAACCATATAAGCTCTTTGCTTGCTTTCGTCACGGCCACATACTCTGATACTCTGCTTCAGTTGTAGATAATGTCACTATTTTCTGCAACTGAGACACCCAACTAATAGCGGTACTTGCCATTGTGAACACATATCCGGTGGTACTTCTTCTATGATCCACCTCTCCAGCAAAATCTGAATCCACATAACCTTCTAGCTTGAGTTCATCTCTTCTGAAGGTTAGACACTTCTCTGTCGTACCCCGCAGATATCTTAGGATCCATTTTACGGCCTCCCAGTGAGGCTTGCCCGAATTTGACATGTATCGGCTCACAACTCCCACTGCTTGGGAAATATCAGGTCTTGTGCAGGTCATGGCATATATTAGACTTCTAATGGCTGAAGCATAAGGCACTTTAGCCATGAAGTCCTTCTCTTCTTCTGTCTTCGGACTCTAGTCCTTGGACAACCTGAAATGACTAGCCAAAGGTGTTCTCACCGATTTTGCATCACCCATGCTGAATCTCTGTAACACCTTCCGAATGTACTCTGCTTGTGAAAGCTTCAATGTACCTTCATGTTCATCTCTGCTAATCCTCATTCCAAGAATCTGTTTTGCTGCACCTAAATCCTTCATCTCGAACTCACTCGAGAGTTGCTTCTTCAAATTGTTAATCTCTTCTAAATCTGCACCAGCTACTAACATGTCATCAACATAAAGTAGCAAAATAATAAAACTTTACTTAACCTTTTTAAAGTAGCAGCAGTGGTCAGCATTGCATCTTAAATAGCCATTACCTTGCATAAACCCATCAAACTTCTTGTACCACTGTCGGGGAGCTTGTTTTAAACCATACAAGCTCTTCGTCAATCTACATACCAACTCTTCCTTGCCATCTTCCGTAAACCCCTCTGGTTGTTTCATGTATATCTCTTCTTCTAAATCACCATGAAGGAATGCAGTCTTCACATCTAACTGCTCCAGATATAACCCTTTTGCTGCGACAATACTCAACACTAACCGGATCGTAGTTAGTTTAACAACAGGAGAGAAAATTTCAGAGTAGTCAATACCTTCAATTTGTTGGAAACCTTTGACTACTAGTCGTGCCTTGAATCTCTTGGAACCATCATGTTCCTCTTTTATCTGAAACACCCACTTATTCTGTAAGGCTTTCTTTCCTTCAGGTAGCTTGGCTAACTCCCAAGTTTGGTTGGATACCATCGACTTCATCTCATCCTTCATTCATAGGTTCTTGCTCGCATCTTCATTCATAGCTCCCACTTGCTCGCATCTTCTCCCTGACATGCCTTATCATAGCACTCAGGTTCTCCTGCATCTGTCAGCAACATGTATTGCAAGTACTACCTATTTGGTATAGGAGTTCGAGTTGATTTTCTTAATGTACTTTGAGCCTTTGTCACTGGAACATCTCTATGTGGGATAGGTTCTTGAACCTGGGGCTGCATACCTTGCTCTTCGTCATTCTGTTTAATATGTTCCATGATCCCGCTATCCTGTACATCATCCGGCCTAAAATACTCTGGCTCTTCCGGCTCAGACACCTGTGTGTTCCTGTCTTTGTACATGACCCTTTCGTTGAAGACGACATCTCTACTTCTGATCATCTTACGGTTTTGGTCATCCCACAGCTTGTAACCAAATTCATCTTCTCCATAGCCCACCAAAATGTATTTCACTGACTTGGGGTCTAACTTACTTCTCGCATGATCACCTACATGTACATAGGAAACACACCCAAACACTTTAAGATGAGAAAGTTTTACCTCTTTCCCAGTCCAGATCTCCTCTGGTATAGCGAGCTCCAAGGGCTTTGATGGTCCTCTATTGATCAAATACGCTGCTGTATTGACTGCTTCTGCCCAGAACTGTTTTGGCAACCCTGAATGTAGCCTCATGCTTCTGGCTCTCTCGGTCAATGTCCTGTTCATCCGTTCTGCTATACCATTCTGTTGTGGGGTTCCAGGAACCGTTCTTCTGAGCTTTATCCCGCTCTGGTAGCAAAACTTCTTGAACTCATTGTCTTCATATTCTCCACCATTATCTGAATGCATCCTTTTGATCTTTAAACTTGTTCGAATGCAGACACTTCAGCCCCTGATTACTCATGTGCCCAAACCTCTGGTGCCATAAGTTCGAATCGTCTTTACCTTCCGCTATAGCGATTGAACCACAACCATCCGTGGTTGTATAAAGCGACCCATTCTTATTTCCTCGGGCGATTGTCATAATACCCTTCGAAATCTTCCACTTGTCACCTGTGAAAGTTGTCATGTAGCCATCTGATGCCAGTTGCCTAATAGAGATCAAGTTCTTCCTCAAATCAGGTATGTGCCTCACATTGTCGAGTTTCCAAACTGACCCTTTCAGCTGAATCTTCACATCTCCATTCCCGGTAATATTGCATGCTTGATCGTCACCAAGATACACCTCACCCAAATTTTCGGAGACGTAATTCTCAAACAGTTCCATGTGAGGTGTGGCATGGAATGACGCTCCTGAATCCAAAACCCAGGACTCCGTCTTGCTTTCCAACGAGCAGATGAGGCAGTCATCTGACTCCTCAGATACACAATTTGTGCTGTTCTTGCCCTTATCCTTCTTCTCAGATCTACACTCATACGAGAAGTGGCCCTTCTTACCACAATTCCAGCACTCTACATCCTTCTTGCTTCGTTGCTGATTTCCCGAATAGTTGACCTGATACCTGGATTTAGATTTTCCTCTTGACTTTGATCTTCCCCGTTGATTCGTGTTTCGATTTCTGTTTCTAGCTTCTCTACTTTCCACATTCAGTGCTGAAGATGTAGATGCCCCTAATCCCTTTTCACGCAACCTGATTTCTTCGGTCATGATCATGTTCACAACCTGTTGGAAGTTCAATTTTTCTTTCCCGAACGAGTTGGCAATTGACTGACTTGTCATCTTCCAACTTTCTGGCAATTGGGTGAGCATAAATACTGCCATAAACTCCTCATCGAAACCATAGACAATGAACATAACCCATCCTTCACTTCGTTGAATTGATTCAGAAACTCTTTAAAGTTCTGACCTTCCGCCATCTTCAAGGTTGATAGCTTCTTGACAAGATGGACTTTCCTTACCGCATAAGGTTGTTCATATAGGTCTGATAGAGTATCCATTAGATCTTTGGCAGTCTGTTGATCCTTTACGTTGTAAGCGACCTGCTTCATCAAACTGAGACGAATTGTTCCCAATGCTTTCCGGTCCTAGAGTTCAAAATCATCATCATCCATATTTTTCGGTTTCCGCTTCTTTGACCAATCTTCGTCAGTCATATCCTTCGGTCTCTCTTTTATCGGCCAGTGCAGATCCTTCTGTTACAGATAATCCTCCATCTGCATCTTCCAGAAGCTGAAATTCGTCCCATTGAATTTCTCAATCTTGTGCGTATCCTTTTCTGATTCCATCTCTACGACGAAATTCTTGACCTCGAGAAAACCTAGATTTGTGTAAAAGAAAAAAATATTGTCCCAACCAAGGGCTCTGATACCAATTGTTATTGAGAATAAATCGTACACACACAAATTTAATCACAAATAAATAATATGAAAGCAATAAGAAGAAGAAAAAAAGACGACACCAAAGATTTTACGTGGTTCAGCAATTTGCCTACGTCAACGGAGCGCACCGCACTCAATCCACTACTTTAAAGTTGATTACAATCTCTCTGTCTCTCTTTCAGTCTCTCTACAATTGCTCTCTCTCTCTCTAGCAATTTTTCTCACACATTACGCACTACTAAATACAATGGGAAATAGTAGTATTTATATGGTAACACTAGGGTAAGCCAAAAAACCCTAAAGGAGCACTTTTCTTTTCGCACAAGTTTTCCTAAAATTACATAGATTTCGTACCTACCGCGATCTGGGTCGCGGCTGCAGCCCGCAACCTGGACCGCGGTTCTTCTACTGTCTTCCACCGCTCAGAATACCGCGATGTAGGTACTTGTCTATGCCGCGATCAACACCGCATATCACCTACTGGAAAACATCGCGTCCTATGCCACGGTATGTGCACTATGTCCGCACCGCGGTCTGCACAGCATCAACCTTCTGTAGTTCAACGTTGTGTGTGTCGCGGCTTGGGCTTCCTGTCTACGACGGGGTATGCGCCAAGCTGCATGCTGTGATCCATTCCTCAGGCTGATTTCTGGCTTCACAAAACCCAACAAAATAAACTCAGTGATTCTGCATTTAGGAGTGCACCTTTGCAGAATTAGGGTTATTGTATCCTGGAGGTTAGAGTGCATCTATTACTCATTTGCACCAGAACATTGTTCTTCGGAGCGAAATCTAACATTAAGGACAATGTATTCACACGCATGATTCAATTTTCTAACAAAGAGTGCACTGTTATCTAAGCTATTAGTTTATATATGATCATATAACTACGTTTTAAATGTTAATTTTTTTTCAGGATATATTTTTATTCACTTTGAAATTTTATAGAATCAATTTGGACAAAGTAAGCTCGTAAAGCATTCCCACTATAGAGTGAAGTCTTTACAATATGAGAGTCAAAAGATAGAAATGTGATTTTAGAACAAAATGGAGGTCTTTAGAATTTTTTTTAATTTAAGTTTTTATAATAAAGTGTCTTTACAATATGCATTTCAAAGAAAAATTTGGATTGTAAGAAAAAAATCTCAAAAGAAAATATTATAAACTTAGATGAAATGAAGAAAATAGCCTACCTATTGTTAAATTTTAACGAGTTGATTTGATTCTATTTCTAATAATCCTAATAAGTAGTATCATTGTGGAAGTTCGAGTCATGCTCACTTGGTCACTCCATTTATCCAATAATATTGTAATAATTCTAATATACATATATATATATATATATATATATATATATATATTTCTTCAAATATATATATATATATATAATGAGTCTCTTATGAGGGATCTCTAATTTTAATTTTAGTAAGGACCACCATGAAATCACATCGATTTGAATGAATTTTGATCTGAATTTTCGTGTGGATGATAAGTTCATCAAAATCTACCTATGAATAAAATTTTAGAATTTTTCAAGCACAAAAACTATTTTTCTTGAATTTCTTATATTTCGCCCATTTTTCCGATGCCTTCATATTTGAAATAATCGGAATGAATAGTAGTAGTACTTGAAAAATTCTCAAATTTTATTCATAAGTAGATTTCAATGAAGTTATCATCCACAAAAATATTCAGATTAAAATTCATTCAAATCGATATGATTTTGTGGCAATTCTTACCGAAATTAAAATAATGGATCCCTTATGAGAGACTCACTCATATATATATATATATATATATATATATATATATATTATCTGCACAAAAACAATGGTCCGAACATGACTTGTTAAACATCAAACAATATACGTATAATGTACTAATGTTGTACGAAAATAATATAATTATGTGTGTGAAAACCGTATTTAATTAATTTGTGATTTTGTTCTGCCCAACACTGAATCTTTTTTAATTTATTAAAAATGAGAATAATTTGTAGATCATCTTGAGAAGCAAAATTATTATTTAAAGCCATTTTAGGTCCGCAGTTAAGAAAAATTTTTTTAGGAAAGTTCTCCTTAAAAACATATATATGCTTTGATTTCATTAGAAAACCTATGGATTGGAATTTTAAAACCTATCTGTACAAGTGACTTACTGAAATCTAATGCAATGTATTTAATTTAATGAAATTGATTGAGTTCTTTGGGTCAAGAGAATGCTACATTTTATCACAAACAATTTTCCTCGAGAAGGGGATAAGTTGTTTCCACCGATAACAACACACACCTCGTCGAATTCCCTTGTTAGTTTAGGATTAGTTCAAATTATTGGCAACATAATTCTATTTAGTTTAGGATTAGTTTGATAAAGATTAGAATTATGATTAGTTTAGGATTAGAATTATAATTAGTTTTGGATTAGTTTAGTGTTGCCTATTTATGTTCGTGTAATTGCTTTTAAAATCCCAGTTTTCAGTTTAATAAAATTTCAGAGAATTGTCTCTCAAATATCCATTTATGACTTCTTTGCGAAGATTGTCGTAACTGAAGCCTATTAACAATAATTTGTGCGCGAATCTATTGTTTCCATTAGGTTGCTTTTAGAATTTGTCTTGCGAGTTTTTCTCGTTAAGCTTCCGCTATATCAGTTTGGTATCATAGCCGGGCTCGTTCGGGATGGCATCGACATGGCGTCGAAGAGACGTCAACCAATCCGGATCTCCGTAGAAGAAGCCAACGAACATGACTGCATGGCACAATTGGAGCAGCAGGTTGCGTAATCAACAAAGCAACTCACGACGTTAATCGCCAACCAAAATCCTTTCCACATCCTAAATCCTAATGCATGTGGAGACGAGGATGGGTGTGACGAGGAGAGTGACGATGGGGAAGAAGTTCCACAACAGCGACGTCAGGCACCTGGGGGCGACGAAGACCGATGGTGGTAGTTGGGCATGCAAATAGAAGTTTCAGAATTTTATGGCAACCTTTCGCCTGAAGAATTCCTCTATTGGCTTGGAGTCGTAAAGGAGATCTTGGAGTTTAAAAACGTGTCAGCGAATGCAAGGGTAGCCTTGGTGGCAACTCGGCTTCGAGGATGGGCAGTCACGTGGTGGCAGCAACTCAAGCTCACACAGACTCGAATGGGAAAATCAAAAATCACGGATTGGGAGAAGATGACTCGAAAATTGGGAGCTGAATTTTTGCCCTACAATTTTCGAAATTTAATGTATCAAAAGTTGCAAAATTTGTGTCAAGGTTTGCGGACAATTGAAGAGTATACAACTGAGTTCTACCAATTGCTTATGCATAACGATATTCAAGGAACTCAAGATCAGTTGGTATCCATGTATTGCGGAGGCCTTCGTGCGCAAATCGTTGAGGCGGTGAACCTCTTTGACCCGATTATGGTATCTGAAGCCCATCAAAGAGCCTTGCAAGTGGAGAAGACCGTCACATGTCGGGGAGGAGGTGAATTGTTATCAGGTAACAACAGTGGTGCGACGGCACGATCAGGCACCAGCAGCGGCAGCGCAACCAGCCGAGCAGCGGCGGGCAACAGTGGCATCGTTCCGCGTCAGGTTGCCAATCCGAACCAGCAGCCAAGGACGTCGAGTGGGTTGAGGTGTGTTATTGGTAAAATATGGAGAGATGACACATCAGCATGAATGCTTGGTTCGGTGGAGATTAACAGTGACGTGTCAACAATTATGAGTAAGGTTGAACCAACCCAAGATGGCTAGAAAATAACCTCATAATACCTAGTCAGAATTACGTACATAGTTGGGTGGAAAACATTTAGCTAACTAAAAGTAATCAGATTGACCAAGTAAAGAAGAATCGATCGGGAACACCTAAGATGGTCGAGGATGCCCAAACAATCGTGATAGGTATCCCGACCGTGTGTAGATCATTGATCGGGGGTTTAAGAAAACTGGTCGGGCTTGATAAATGATCGGCTGAGCGACACGTGGACAATTCAAAGACATGTTCAGAATCATGACACGTCAATAGCATAGATTTCAATGCAATCACAATACAAATATACGGAGAAAGAATCTTCCTCAAACAAGGACTCATGAAACATATTCTGATAAGGAAACAAATTTCCTTAAAGATACCAGAATCCGGAAGAGGCAAGAGGTCTAATATATTTGAAGTACCAGTGATGTGAAACAAAAAAAGAGGGAAACAACGACTCCAACAAGTCAGAGTTCTATTGAATCATTACCACCTATATTTTTACTTGTGTCCCAAGAATTAGGATTCTATGCATGTATAAATAGATCATAAAAACACCCAACAATTTTTAATATTCAAAAGAGCAAGTGAGGTTGAGCTTGTAACAACTTATTCATAGTGAATTTTCTTCTTGCCGTCACCAGTAACCGTGGTTTTTTCCCTTTTGGGTTTTTCATGTAAAATCTTGTTTTCATAATTCTTCTTTTGTTCTTTTCGATTTCTTACATAATCGCAAATTACATATAATTTGTGTGACGTGTGATTTAATTTACATAATCCCAAAAATCATCGCCAACAATTGGCGCTAGAAGAAAGGGGTGGAAATTTACGTGATAGTCATATGGCGAATACTAGAGAAGGAAGTCAATCCCCACATGATACCGATACCCCACATGGTATCGACGATACTGGTGTAGTAAATACCGGAGGAGATTTTCCCTCTAGAACTCCACCTTCCCTTGGTCAAGACATAACCACCTCTACAGATGCCATTCCCGATATCTCCCCGGACGTTTTTCGCCAGGTCTAGGAGTCCCTACGGAGAGTTATCGAAGACGTCGCTAGACAGGGAATCAACATAACTGCCATTGCCAACTTGACCTCACCATACCAGTTATCTACACCCGTGGTGGCTCGAGATCCCAGGATATAGTCTGAAGTAGTGGTTCCAACCCCAGACGAGCCGTAAAAAACTGGTAAAGATAGGGCGGATCACAGTGAAAAGAGAGAGCGATCCCAAAAGAGAGACAATCGCCAAGATTACCAGGACCGCATGAAGGATGGGGATCAAGGCAACCATGAAAAAAGGGAACCTAGCTTGCATGATGATTGATCGGTCTATTTCTATACATATTTTAGGTCCCCATTTCCTATTATTTGTGCTTTGTTCTTGGGTGAAATTAGGTATTTTATGTGTTTGTTGAGCATTTATAGGTCACATTCCATGGAAGAGGTGTTAGAAGTTATTTTGAAGAAAAGGAGCAAAAAGCTGAATTTCGGCCAGTGCAGATCACTCAGATTGCGGGCCCCATATCTCTCTCCTAGGTTTGAATTGTGTGTCCTACCACCTATGGATGGAAAGCCCTGGAAGTCTAGTTTCCGGCGCACTTTTTGGATCACAATTCCGATATTCCTAGAAGAAGTTATGCCCAATTTAGTAACCGAAGGTCGAGCTGGAGAAGCTGACCGTGGGCCAGACCGCGATTCGTGCAATTTCCTACCTAGCGGTCTACGTAGCGGTACATATCAGTACAGTACTGCGGTGCTGACCGCGGGCGACTTGCAGAGCGACCTAGGCAGCGGTTTTGACGTACTTTTGGTGGATTTCATTCCGAATTGGTCCAGAACTGTTCCAAAACTTCCCAAATCAAATTCTAATGATTTAAGAAGATCAAAACATGTTTGGGAAACTTCCTAAACTCAAATTAGGAGACAATTATCAAGAAAGGAAATCTAATTTAGGAAAGGATTCCAATTCCTTCTCTCATTCTACTTTCCTACTTTGTGAGTTTCCTACAACAAAGAAAATTGGGAGTTCATAAGGAATTATCACCTATAAATATCATGAGTTTCTTGAAGAAAAGAGAGAAGCGAAGGGAGGTCCCAAGCCACCAAGGGGGCCGTCCCCCATCACTCCACAACCATACATCACCACACACTCATCCATCTTTACACATTGACGATTTGAAGACGAAGGAGAATTCATCATTGAAGATCTTAATGGGTTTTATCTTTTCTTTCTCTTCTCTTTTTATTTTCAACATGTGTAACTAATCTCATAACTAGGGAATCAATGTGAACCTTTTGTGAATGCTCATATATGGATTAATTATTATTTCATCAATTAAAATTCTTGATTTATTCATTGTTCTTAATTGCTTGATCCTCATTAGTTTTAATATTTATTCACACCATAGACCAAGGGTGAATAACTATTTGGCATGATTTTAGGGTCAAGACTATCTGAGAATTAGGGTTAGAGTATAGACCAAACCTAATCTTGATTAATGCTCTTTTGAATGAATGAATTTTATCTTTAGCATAGGCCAAGCAAAGTATAGAATTTGGTTCTTATTTCTTGCACTTAAAGGGTTTCTAATCGTTGTTTACACCATAGACCAAGGGTGAATAATAATTGGGAACACGTGACTCATCCCATGACCATACGGTAATAGTCACATTAAAGACAAAGAATGAACCCTAGAATTGATTGAATCTTGTTTACAAATTAATTCCATACATTGAGTGTTCATAATTGGGGATCATTGATGACTTAGTGTTTTCTATCTTTTGATCACAACCATATTTTCTTTAATTGTTTTCTTAGCTTAATTTAATTTAGTTTTAGTTTAATTAAATCATCAACAAATCTTTGGTTACTTTAATTTAACTTTAATTAGAATTAGTTTTAACTATTAAATCTCTTTTCCTCGTGGGAACGAACCTTACTTGCCGTTGTGCTTATCTTCACGATTCGTGCACTTGCGAGTATAGTTTTTAATAACACGATTTTACACATCAATGATGTAGGAAGGGATCATGGACGGGGAGCGAGTTACGACGGAGGAGACAGGAATAACGGTCACAGAAGAAGGTCTCGATCAGCTTTGACTGATGAGAAGGTACCTTTTATGAGGCGTAGGGAAGTAACTCCCCTACCCAAATATAACATTCGTAACACCCATGTCACAAGGCGAACTTCGAAGGACCCTTTATGGTCTCATAATCCGCTAGAAGTTCGATGAGCATGGCGAATCCGAAGGAGAGCATAAAGTCCTGCTGAGAAGGATAGAGGCACTGGAGCGTAAACAAGGATGTGGGAATCTATTGATCGGCAGTTCTGGTAGTCCGTTCACTGCCTCCATAAGACAAGTCCGTTTCTCTGAAAAGTTCAGAATGCCACATGTGGAACAGTTCAAGGCCAACACCAACCCCTAAGAGCAAGTCAGAAGGTACCAAAGTGCGATGGCGTAATACGATTACGATAACGCACTCATATGCAGAATGTTCCCTCAAACACTACAAGATCAGGGATCTAGATGGTTCGGTGGCCTTACTAATGGATCAATCAAGAAATTTGAGGAGTTAATACAGACCTTCACAAGGCAGTTTATGGGGAATATGCAGCTTAGGAAATTGATGTGTAAAATCGTGTTATAATATACTCACTCGCAAGTGCACGAATCGTGAAGATTAGCACAGTGACAAGTAAGGATCGTTCCCACGAGGAAAAGAGATTTTTAAAAACTAATTTTAATTAAAGTTAAACTAAAAGTAACCAAAGATTTGTTTGAGATTTGAATTAAACTAAACTAAATTAAGAAAGCAATTAAAAAGAATGGTGTTTGTGATCAATGGAAAGAAAACACTAGGTTATCAATGATCCACAATTATGAACACTCGATATATGGAATTAATTTGTAAACAAGATTCAATCAATTCTAGGGTTCATTCTTTGTCTTTAATGTGACTATTACCGTATGGTCATGGAATGAGTCACGTGCTCCCAACTATTATTCACCCTTGGTCTATGATGTGAACAGTGATCGGAAACCCTTTAAGCGCAAGAATTAAGAACCAAATTCTATACTTTGCTTGGCCTATGCTAAAGATAAAATTCATTCATTCAAAAGAGCATTAATCAAGATTAGGTTTGGTCTATACTCTAACCCTAATTCTCAGATAGTCTTAACCCTAAAATCATGCCAAATAGTTATTCAACATTGGTCTATGGTGTGAATAAATATTAAAACTAATGAGGATCAAGCAATTAAGAACAATGAATAAATCAAGAATTTTAATTGATGAAATAATAATTAATCCATATATGAGCATTCACAAAAGGTTCACATTGATTCCCTAGTTATGGGATTAGTTACACATATTGAAAATAAAAAGAGAAGAGAAAGAAAAGATAAAACCCATTAAGATCTTCCATGATGAATTCTCCTTCGTCTTCTAATCTTCAATGTGTAAAGATGGATGAGTGTGTGGTGATGGAGTGATGGGGGACGGCCCCCTTGGTGGCTTGAGACCTCCCTTGGCTTCTCTCTTTCTTCTTCAAGAAACTCATGATATTTATAGGTGATAATTCCTTGTGAACTCCCAATTTACTTTGTTGTAGGAAACTCACGAAGTAGGAAAGTAGAATGAGAGAAGGAATTGGAATCCTTTCCTAAATTAGATTTCCTTTCTTGATAATTGTCTCCTAATTTGAGTTTAGGAAGTTTTACAAACATGTTTTGATCTTATAAAATCATTAGAATTTGATTTGGGAAGTTTTGGAACAGTTCTGGACCAATTCGGAATAGAATCCGCAAAAAGTACGTCAAAACCGCTGCCTAGGTCGCTCCGCAGGTCGCCCGCGGTCAGCACCGCAGTGCTGTACTGATATGTACCGCTACGTAGACCGCTAGGTAGGAAATTGCACGAATCGCGGTCTGTCCCGCGGTCAGCTTCTCCAGCTCGACCTTCGGTTACTGAATTTGGCATAACTTCTTTTAGGAATATCGGAATTGTGATCTGAAAAGTGCGCCGGAAACTAGACTTACAGGGCTTTCCATCCATAGGTGGTAGGACACACAATCCAAACCGAGGAGAGAGATATGGGGCCCGCAATCTAGGTGATCTGCACTGGCCGAAATTCAGCTTTTTGCTCCTTTTCTTCAAAATAACTTCTAACACCTCTTCCATGGAATATGACCTATAAATGCTCAACAAACACATAAAATACCTAATTTCACTCAAGAACAAAGCACAAATAATAGGAAATGGGGACCTAAAATATGTATAGAAATAGACCGATCAAATACCCCCAAACCTATTTTTTGCTAGTCCTCGAGCAAAACAAGAATAAAAAAAAACTAAAAGCAAACAAAAATCTAAAAATAGAACAAAAATAAACTAAACCACTTTCGTAGGGAACACGATAGCATTGAGCGTATGCTACAAGCCTTTAAACCTCTAGGTGCCCCTAGTAGGAGGAGTTTTGTCTCCTGAGGGTTTGCAGTTATGCTACCCACAAACATAAATTTCTACGAAAAACCAAATAATCAAGATGCAATCAAAGTGTGCCATTCAAAGCCAATGCATGCTAGAGCCACTAAATAAAGACTAAAATTATGCCACAAATTTGAATGCATGCTTGGTTTTAATGAAAAGCCCACACTCAAGACACTCTAGTTTCAAAAACACATTCGTCAAACGCCATAGATATAATTCGCCTTGACTCTAATTCTCACAAGATATCACTCTTTAATTTCACACAGAACCTAGGCAAATACACTCATCAAGCATGTGCGAATGAAGTTATGCACAAGAAATTTCAAGATATTATCGCATATGAATATAATTGAAAGAACGCTTGATTTTTATGCAAAAGATCTCATGAACGGAATCAGATATTAAGAACAAGATAGAGCACATATTTACCTTTACTCTCGAGCTAGCATTCCCAAAAGATCAATTAGGTCTTTCCTTTGGTTGTAACGTGGCCATTAGGTGTAGGTTAAGAAAGAACGGGAAAAGGATAGCAAACAAACCTAGGATCATATCGAGAAATTCTTCGGCAATCTTCATACTTGGCCGAATTTCTTCGAATTCTTCATTCCACTTGCATCTAGGCTTCTTGAACAATTTTCGTTCATCTTCCTCCTTGAGTTGACTTTGATTTTCACATCATTTCATTGTAAAGCTCTATTCCTTTTTACTTTCATTTAATTCATTCATCATCTCATTTATTTATCTTTTTTTCAACTTTTTTTTAGATGAGAATTTTACATCAATTACATAACTCTTCAAAAACCTTCTTTGCATTTGATCTTCTTGCTTTTCCCTTGGTACATGCACTTCATGAGTCACCCATTTTGAACTCTCTTCAATCATCTTCATCACCTCAATATGATCCCAAGCTATAAGGTACGGCTAAATTATGGCTCATTGGAGTTAAGTTAATGTGGGTGATGAAAGAAAGAGGCTTATAGTGTTTGGCTTCAAAATTGGCTATGGAGCACACACATAAAGGTAGGAAATATTTAAGGCCTTTTAAGTGAGTTCAAGCACACATTGCCTATATCACTTCGAATGGTTCAACCAAAACAAGAGCAAAATCCACATGTGATATCTTTTATGATGAATGTTCTTTAATATCCAATGCATAACCTATTGAGATCAATTTCTAATGCTAAGAACCTAATAAGTGTTTAGGAATAGAAACAAAAGAACCCTCATATAATGATATTTATGTAACGTTTTTTGGCTTAGTGAACTCACAAGGGTAGTCTCCACTATTAATCATGGCAATTCAACTAAGCATCCTATTCACTATTATATCAAGAGTATGTCATAAATTTTGGAAAATGCAATGCAATACTCTAAGTGGCAAGACGTTAGTCTAAACTCAGTGAATATAGTATATATTACGGCTCTTAAAGCACACAAAAGAAACATCTAATCATAAAGGACAAAAATTCAAAAACTGGTGACTTTTGAAATTGATGTACGTCTGTTCTTTAATGCATATCTCTCAAAATAATCAACGCAAGTTAACCAAATTTTAACACAAGAAATTAGACATGCAAATAAACACTTTTAATTTAGAAAAAATCTCAAAATTCGAATCGGAAAAGTGAGAAAACAGATGACGAAAAACATTCACGTGCAGAATTTCAAAAACAGGGCATCGCCCATGACTTTTGGTCGAAGAAACAATCATAACTTTTAAACCACCGCCCAGAATTTTACGTTCTTTATACCGTTAGATTCGTATCGAAAAAACCGATAAAGCCAACGTGGACAGAAAAATTTATTTCCTCACCAATGAATACAGTTTTAACAAAACTTTTGCCTTAAAAATTTTCAAAACAGATCACTTTTTCGCAGTTTTTCAACAAATGGCTCAAAAAATAAAAAATAAAAATAAACACGAATTCACACCCCCAAACCTAATATAAACATTGTCCTCAATGTTTGTATGACATTAAAAACATGGACAAAGAATAAAGAAAAAGCATGGAAGGCAAGAACTAGAAAAACATAAAAACAAAAGAAAACTAAAAACTAAAATTAAAAAGAAATTACCTAGGTGGGTTGCCTCCCACCAAGCACTTTATTTTAACGTCTAGGCGAGACGCATGAGAGCACTACGGCTCTTTGAGATTGATTGATTCCTTCTTTCTTCTACCGATGAAGACTTAATGACTATGTACTTGTCACCACTCTTCTTCAACCGAATAGTCCTACCATGCTCAATATCTTTGATCTCATCCTTTCTTATCCATACTTGCTTTACCCGGTTATTCCCATGATTGTAACTCCCATTTCTCCATTTGCATTGATTTATATATTCATAACACCAACGGCGAATGTGACCCTGCACATTACAAAAGTGACAAACGGGAACAAATCTATGAAAGTTACCTTCTTGGTGGCTATGATTCATTGGTAGTGATCGCTTCCTTCTATTTCTTCTTCTTCTCTTCGGAAGTGGATAGACCTTCTGGGTGATGAAATCTCTCGACTCATCTTTATTCACCTTATTAATCTTAACCTCCGCCGGTTCCTTCATCACTTCGGCGGTCAATGACTTGATTTCTTGCTCGGCCTTTGCAAGCTTGGCAATGCTTTCAAATTCCTTATTCTTCATGATCTCTAAAGCTTTATCCCTTTGTTCGATCTCGGCCTTCATTAGCCCCATCCGTTGAGCAAACTCATCTTTGAGCTCTTCCAATTCTCGGGAAAATTCTGCAGACTTCCTTAACGAAGACTTTTTTTCTTCCATTAAGTTATTGATCTTTGTTGTCAAGTCGGAATTGAGAGCAACAACCATCTGTTTGTCTTCTTTCAGTTGCTCAATCATGTTCTCATAACTTGAGCGATCATGTCGGATAATGCGATTTTTATCTTCTGCCATTGCTACTTGTCTTATGCGATCAATGTTGTCGTTCAACGGTAGTACTTCTCCTTGCAGTGATCTTCTACCTTGCATTTACCGTTGAAACCTGTAACAAAAGACAGACACACAGTAAACTTCGAAAAGAAAAAAAAATAATGATAAAAATAAAATAAAAGCTAAAAATCTACAAATTAATCACACGACTACCTAAACTAGACTAAATCTATTAACTAAAACTAAAACTAAAACTAAAACTAGAATTAACCAATAAATTCAACTAATTCCCCGGCAGCGGTGCCAAAAACTTGATGTGTAAAATCGTGTTATAATATACTCACTCGCAAGTGCACGAATCGTGAAGATTAGCACAGTGACAAGTAAGGATCGTTCCCACGAGGAAAAGAGATTTATTAATTAAAAACTAATTTTAATTAAAGTTAAACTAAAAGTAACCAAAGATTTGTTTGAGATTTGAATTAAACTAAACTAAATTAAGAAAGCAATTAAAAAGAATGGTGTTTGTGATCAATGGAAAGAAAACACTAGGTTATCAATGATCCCCAATTATGAACACTCGATATATGGAATTAATTTGTAAACAAGATTCAATCAATTCTAGGGTTCATTCTTTGTCTTTAATGTGACTATTACCGTATGGTCATGGAATGAGTCACGTGCTCCCAACTATTATTCACCCTTGGTCTATGATGTGAACAGTGATCGGAAACCCTTTAAGCGCAAGAATTAAGAACCAAATTCTATACTTTGCTTGGCCTATGCTAAAGATAAAATTCATTCATTCAAAAGAGCATTAATCAAGATTAGGTTTGGTCTATACTAACCCTAATTCTCAGATAGTCTTAACCCTAAAATCATGCCAAATAGTTATTCAACCTTGGTCTATGGTGTGAATAAATATTAAAACTAATGACGATCAAGCAATTAAGAACAATGAATAAATCAAGAATTTTAATTGATGAAATAATAATTAATCCATATATGAGCATTCACAAAAGGTTCACATTGATTCCCTAGTTATGGGATTAGTTACACATATTGAAAATAAAAAGAGAAGAGAAAGAAAAGATAAAACCCATTAAGATCTTCCATGATGAATTCTCCTTCGTCTTCTAATCTTCAATGTGTAAAGATGGATGAGTGTGTGGTGATGGAGTGATGGGGGACGCCCCCCTTGGTGGCTTGGGACCTCCCTTGGCTTCTCTCTTTCTTCTTCAAGAAACTCATGATATTTATAGGTGATAATTCCTTGTGAACTCCCAATTTGCTTTGTTGTAGGAAACTCACAAAGTAGGAAAGTAGAATGAGAGAAGGAATTGGAATCCTTTCCTAAATTAGATTTCCTTTCTTGATAATTGTCTCCTAATTTGAGTTTAGGAAATTTTACAAACATGTTTTGATCTTATAAAATCATTAGAATTTGATTTGGGAAGTTTTGGAACAGTTCTGGACCAATTCGGAATGGAATCCGTCAAAAGTACGTCAAAACCGCTGCCTAGGTCGCTCCGCAGGTCGCCCGCGGTCAGCACCGCAGTGCTGTACTGATATGTACCGCTACGTAGACCGCTAGGTAGGAAATTGCACGAATCGCGGTCTGTCCCGCGGTCAGCTTCTCCAGCTCGACCTTCGGTTACTAAATTTGGCATAACTTCTTCTAGAAATATCGGAATTGTGATCCGAAAAGTGCGCCGGAAACTAGACTTACAGGGCTTTTCATCCATAGGTGGTAGGACACACAATTCAAACCGAGGAGAGAGATATGGGGCCCGTAATCTAGGTGATCTGCACTGGCCGAAATTCAGCTTTTTGCTCCTTTTCTTCAAAATAACTTCTAACACCTCTTCCATGGAATATGACCTATAAATGCTCAACAAAAACATAAAATACCTAATTTCATCCAAGAACAAAGCACAAATAATAGGAAATGGGGACCTAAAATATGTATAGAAATAGACCGATCAGAAATCAATATATGCTCTTTCAGCTTTGAAACAAAGAAAGGATGAAAAATTGAAAGACTACCTTATCAAGTTCTTGCAGGAAGTTTTGGAAGTGCATGACCCTAACGACGATTCAGTAGTGGCTACATTTGTCAACAGCTTGCAGCATAGCCAACTATCGCTCAATCTGAGGCAGAAAGGGCTAACTACGTATGCAAGTCTGGTGGATGATGTGGGAGGATACGCCAAGGTAGAAGAGGAGCAGATAGCTCACTGAGGAGACCTTTTACATGGTGGTCGACCGAGGGAAAGTCAAAAACCCAAAGACAGCAGTTCGAAAGGAAATACAAAGGGAGACCAGAAGTGCAACCAGAAAAGGAGGCCATAAGGATGATGATCAGAAAGGCAATAGGACCTTTAAGAGGTAGTATACAAACTATACCCCCTATGGCTCAAAAGCAGGAAGAAATTCTAAATATAATTGAGGATAAGAACTTGGACAAAAAGGCCTCGAAGCAATCCAATTTTTCAAGAAAAGATACCTCTAAGTACTGCAATTTTCATCAGGAGAATGGTCACGAAATTTCCAAATGTTACCAGCTAAGAGATTATATTGAGAAGTTGATTGGAGAAGGACACCTGAAAGACATGGTTCTCAAGGAAGGTGATGATTGACAAAATGACCCCGTAAAGGCTGATCAAGATAAAAGGCCAGTCCAAGGAGAAGTTCGGATGTCGGGGCTATTAACACTATTTTTGGTGGACCAGGCACAGGAAGAAGTAGCAGGGAGAGAATGACTGAAGTTCGCGAAGCAATGGATGGCCAAAGAAACTTGGAAATAAACTCGGTTGGCCCCGATCAGAAGAAGCTTAAGCAAGGTTGGATCCAATTATTTTCTCCGAAGTTGATGCACATGGACTTGAAGTTAAGCCAAACGATGCGATCGTAGTATCAGTTCGTATCGGTCACCGAGAAGTAAGAAGTGTACTGATAGATAATGGGAGTTCGGCAGACATCCTAAGTATCGGGGTATTCGATCAGTTAGGGCTTCAAAGAACGGATCTGCAACTGCTGGCAATCCCGCTCAGAGGATTCGGGGGAGCCAAAATAAGATCTATGGGGACGGTCAAATTATCAGTTGAAGTAGGGAATTTTCCATGTCAGAAAATGGTGCTACTCGATTTCATAGTTGTTGACACCAAGAATTGGCCATATAATGCCTTGTTAGGTAGACCATTCTTGAACAAGACAAAGATAGTTACAGCAACTTGTGCCCTAACCGTCAAATTTTTGACCGAAGCTGGAGTCGGAGTTATGAAGGGCTCCCAGAAGTGGGCGAGGAAAGCCAATCTAGCGGTTTATAGAGAAAAAAACATAGCCAAACGTAATACAGGTGGATTTTGCTGAACGGGAAAAGTGCTTGAAGGATGATGAAGAGGAAGAGAAAGCAGAAACGCCAATCCAATTCTACCTGGACATAAGGAAATCATCTCCAGAAGATGGGAAAGACTAGGAAGGGGAACCAACTAATGAAGTTGTGATAGACAACAAAAACCCCGAACAGACAGTAAAGTTAAGGGCATAGTTGACTGACCAAGTGCAAAATCAGTTGGTCAACATGTTAAAAGAGTACAAGGATGTGTTTGGTTAGAAGCATTAAGATATGCCGGGAATCGAAGCCAAGATAATTTCCCACGCTCTGACAGTTAACCCCGAGCGAAAACCAGTAATACAAAAGAGGTGACGATTCAACCCTGAAAAGAGCCAAGCAATTAAGGAGGAAGTCCATAAGCTATTGGCAGTAGGATCAATCAGGGAAGTACAGTATCTCAAGTGGGTTGCCAATATGGTACTTTTAAAAAAGAAAAATGGTCAGTGGAGAATGTGTGTGGACTCCACAGACCTGAATAAAGCAAGCCCGAAAGACAGTTTCCCTCTACCTCGAATAGATCAATTGGTTGATGCGTCTGCTGGCACGAACTGCTGAGTTTTATGGACACATATTCGGGCTATAACCAGATCAGAATGTTATGTCCAGATGAAGAAAATACTGCTTTTACAACAGATCAAGATCTTTAATGTTACAAAGTAATGCATTTTGGTATCAAAAATGCCAGGGTAACTTACCAAAGATTGGTAATCAAGATGTTCGCCCGACAAATCGACAGAAACAGGGAAGTCTATATAGAAAACATGTTAACAAAAAAAACACCATAGCAGACGAGCATGCAGCCGATCTGGAAGAAACTCTTGGGGGTGTTGAGAAGGTACGGGATCAAGCTCAACCTAAACAAATATATTTTGGGGTACCTTCGGGAAAGTTACTCAGATTCCAAGTACACCAGAGGGGGATCGAAGCGAATCCCAAAAAAATAAGGGCCTTGGGGAAGATGAGGTCCCCGGTTACCCTGAAAGATGTTCAGAGATTAATAGGCTGCCTAGCTTCACTAAACCGGTTCATTAGTAAATCAACCGATAAGTGCTTGCCTTTCTTCAAAGCAATAATGAGGGGCAAAAGAGTCGAATGGAACGACTAGAGTACTGTGAACAAGCCTTCCAGAAGATTAAAGAGTATCTAGGCAACGCTCAAATCTTGTCGAAGCCTCTGGATGGAGAAACACTGTATCTATACATGTCCATCATAGTTGTTGCCATAGGATCAGTATTGGTCAGGCTAGATGAAGGAGTACAAAAACATATGTATTACACCAGTAAGGCTCTGCTACCAGTAGAAACAAGGTACTCAACAACCGAGCAGATGGCATTGGCACTAGTAACAGCAGCAAGGAAGCTAAGACCGTACTTTCAAGCTCACAAGATAGAGGTATACATGAACTGTCCTTTAAAGCAGATCCTATCTAAACCCAAAGTCTAGGGAAGGTTGACCAAATGGGCAATCGAGCTAAGCGAATTTGATATCGCCTATCTACCAAAAGCCACGATAAAAGGTCATGCAGTAGCAGATCTGATTGATGAGTTTCTTTGAAGGTTACCTTCTGAACCGCAACTTGCTTTGATTAAATTTATTTTACTTTATTTTCATAAAGTATGATTTATTGGATCTCACTCCATTCACCCTTCTCTTAAAAAAATCATTTTATAATTATTATTTTTTAGAACATTTTGAATCTTTGCCAAAATCGTCGAGTGCTGTTTGATAACAAGACTAATGATAAAACCAAGAAAGCTGAACAAGTTAGAGAGCTTCTTTCTGTTGTTAACATGGTCATAGCACAGAATGGTGGGCAACCATATACACATGACTGGTTTACTGAGTTGAAGGTCAGTTTGTTCGTTCATATTCTTTGTCAACTTCAATGCAGTCTTTTCCCATCAAAATATCTGACAAAAATTTCCTTATCTGTAAACAGAGGCTGAGGTTGAGTCATCAAAAAGAGTTTGAGTCACTAGAGGGAAAAAAGAAAATGGAAATTTTAGAGCTGAAGGAGAATATGGAAAGATCTTATGATGATAAGCTGAAACGAATTACTGAAATGGTATTTTTTATACTTATTGTTATTTGAATATATCACTCGCTTTTGTGTTCAATTCTATCATTAATTGTGATGCCAAAAGGGGTAAAGAGTGCAGCTGCATGCATCCTTAACCCTGGATTGTTGAGGATAATAATAATCCTTTTGATTACACTGTCTTTACAAGTCGTGTGTTCACTGTTTGTGATTTGACGACAATAACTCGTTGGGTGTTTTGTCTACTTCTCTGAACTTTTTTCTTGCTGAAATCAAGCTAGTCATTAGTAGTTCATGTCAGTGGTTTGCTCGATCATCATAACTTATGGTTGTCCAGATGAAGCACAAGTAATTAAATACTGTTCTGTTCACACCGGTGGTGGTATACAAAATTTTTGTTTCAGGAGGATTTTCTTCTCTTTCCATCCTACTTCTGCTCTAAATCTTGGCATAAAAGTTTGAATCTATTTTTATTACTTATCGGTTTTGGTTGATCTGTCCATTTATTTAAATATTATTTTATCTTGAGCATTTATCTATGTGCCGATCACTATATATTTATTGGCACTCTAGGGTGTAAATGGTATTCTACTGATATTGATAATTTGTCTCTAGGTTGAGTTGAAACTCACACAAACAACTACTAGGCTTCAACAACAATTGGTAGAGGAGCAAGCTGCACGATTGAAGGTAGAAAAGAATCTTGCAAGTGCACAGAGCAAGACTGCGGCGCTTGATGAGAAAAAAGCAGACAAATCCCGGTGTGCCATTCTTTGAAGAGCAACCAAAGTGTTTCTTTCCTTCTATCCCTCTTTAACTATATATGCTCTTGTGCATTCAGACTTTAACGCTTCTATCCCTATTATGTAAATGTCCTTAATTCGAGTTCGGATTGCAAATTTAAGGATATATTTTTATGTAACATAAATAAATATATACGTGAATATCTTATTGACGTACACCATATGAAATTTATTTGTCAAGCTGCATCGACCAATCCATACCTGTAGAATTTGCTTCAACCTATGAACCTTATCATTGTTAGATTCTGATTCTCTATAGAAATGCCTAGAAATGAAGGTATATCTTGTACGAAGGTATATATGATGCCTTTAATGATAGGAAAATGCGTGTTTACTTTTAAATAATCTGAAAAATCTTGTACGAGGTAAATCAAATACTACCTGTAAGTTGGGAATTGCATTAGAAATAATTGTGATTTTAGTGTTAACGTGATTTGTTTATTTGTTGTAGTTAAATCACTACGGTTATTTTGACAAAGGAAATAAGGGTTTTTGTCACTTATTTAAGTTGGTGTCTAAAAACTATCATTACTTTAATAAATTATGTTTTAAAGGCATCAAATAAGTGATTTCTAAAAATATTCTTACTTTACTCTATTTTCTTATTTACTTTTCAGTTTTTTTTTTTTTGATTTTATTCTTTCATCTTCTTCATAGAGGTTTGTTTGTCGAAATGAACCTCCAATGGAGGTCGAAGTCGAAGTCGTTCGACCTCCTTGGAAGTCTGTTCAACCTCCATGAAGGTCAAAATCGACCTTTAATGGAGGTCGAAATTGATCTCCATTGGAGGTCGAAATCGACCTTTATTTTATTTCTGAGACTTTTCATGTACTTTTCGAGACTTTTCATATTTTTCCGAGACTTTTCAAGTATTTTTCGAGACTTTGCAAGTATTTTTCGAGATATTTCATGTATTTTCCGAGACTTTTCATATTTTTTTTCAAAACTTTTCATGTACTTTCCGAGACTTTTCATATTTTTCTGAGATTTTTCAAGTATTTTCCAAGACTTTTCAGGTAATTTCCAAGACTTTTCAAGTATTTCCAAGACTTTTCAATTATTTCCGAGACTTTTCAATTATTTCCGAGACTTTATGCGTGTTTACTTTTAAATAATCTGAAAAATCTTGTACGAGGTAAATCAAATACTACCTGTAAGTTGGGAATTGCATTAGAAATAATTGTGATTTTAGTGTTAACGTGATTTGTTTATTTGTTGTAGTTAAATCACTACGGTTATTTTGACAGAGGAAATAAGGGTTTTTGTCACTTACTTAAGTTGGTGTCTCAAAACTATCATTACTTTAATAAATTACGTTTTAAAGGCATCAAATAAGTGATTTCTAAAAATATTATTGCTTTACTCTATTTTCTTATTTACTTTTCAGTTTTTTTTTTTTTGAGTTTATTCGTTCATCTTCTTCATAGAGGTTTGTTTGTCGAAATCAATCTCCAATGGAGGTCGAAGTCGAAGTCGTTCGACCTCCTTGGAAGTCTGTTCAACCTCCATGAAGGTCAAAATCGACCTTTAATGGAGGTCGAAATTGATATCCATTGGAGGTCGAAATCGACCTATATTTTATTTCTGAGACTTTTCATGTACTTTTCGAGACTTTTCATATTTTTCCGAGACTTCTCAAGTATTTTTCGAGACTTTGCAAGCATTTTTCGAGACTTTTCATATTTTTTCGAGATATTTCATGTATTTTCCGAGACTTTTCATATTTTTTTTCAAAACTTTTCATGTACTTTCCGAGACTTTTCATATTTTTCTGAGATTTTTCAAGTATTTTCCAAGACTTTTCAGGTAGTTTCCAAGACTTTTCAAGTATTTCCAAGACTTTTCAATTATTTTCGAGACTTTCATGTATTTCCAAGGCTTTTCAGGTAGTTTCTGAGACTTTTCAAGCATTTTCAAGACTTTTGGTAATTTCTAAGACATTCTGGGAAAAAAAAATGAAATTTTTCGAGACTTTTAGTAATTTTCAAGACTTTCTGGGTACAAATGAAATTTTTTGAAACTTCTTTCAGGGCAAAAATGAAAGGTCTTGAAAATATTCATTTTTACCCAGAAAACCTCAAACATTACCAAAAGTCTCGGAAAATTTTGAAAAATCTCGGAGATGACCTTCAATTTTTTTTCTAATTTTTTTTTCATGTTCTGCTTAATCGACCTACATTGGAGGCCGTACTGACCTCCAATGGAGTTTCGCCTCTATTGATGGAGGATTTTGAAGAAAAAAAAAACCTAAATAGTGAAGAAGGTTACTGTGGAGGGTATTTTTATCCGTTTACCATAATAAGTGTCTTTTAAATATAAAATTTTAAAATGGAGACAATGTTGAAAAACCACGTTTAAAAAGTATCATTTAATTTTTGAACTCTATGTTTGATACTCACACACGTGAGGTTGAAAGATTAACCTATAGAAAACGTGAATTGTACGGATCTTTGGTGATAATTTTTGTACATTAAAACGTTCTTAATTTCATTCAGATTCATCTTAATCATTAAATAAATTGCATTCAAAAAGTAGACATCTCAACCTTAGAAATAATTTTCGTCCCTCTAGATTTAATTATAATAAGTTAAGTTAAATAGGGCAATCTTTATTTCCTTAATATTCTAGGAATCCTTAGACAAGTTTTAACATGAAAAAGTATCATGACTGGTTGCCAGTAATAGTTACACACAAAAATATGTCCATGATAATATCTTTATATAATGCTAGATTTTGTGATCAGATCATATATACAATATAGTAGAGAATGATAATATATATCATCATTCATCATAGATTTATTCTTGACTTGCTTTGCGATGCCTTACTTGCATATACAAGGAGAGACAGAGAGATGATCAATTCAAAATTGTTTTCATTCTCTTGGATAGACATGACCGCTATTCGGTTCAAACTGTGGAACCGAACCGTAACTGTGGCAAAAAATCAGAACCAGAACCGGAACCGTGAGTCTTAAGGTTCCGATTCCGATTCTTAAAAAAAACAGGACTGGAACTGGCAGTTCCAAAATCGACGGAACCAACCCAAGTTTTCTTTTTCATTTACTTTTTTTTTCAAAACTTTTTTGGCCGTTAGGCCTCAAACGGTCACCAAACCGCTCGGCCCAACAGCCATACGGGCCAGTCCAGTTTTTCTTTTTTCAAAGGCCAGGTGACATCAACTAGCCGTTGGCCCCAATGGTCGGATAACCATTTGAGGCCAGTGGCCAAAAAAATTAATTTTTTTTGTTTTTTCTCTTTTCTTAGTTTTTTTTCGATAATCCCCCCACCCACAAACACACAATTCTCTGTAATTCTCTCTCAACTGTCAATTATTCAATTTTTTATATTTATTTTTATTAATAGCCAAAATTGGCTAAGGACCAAAGGGAAATTTTTCACTTACTAGACCTGGTTCCATACCCGAAAGTTTCACCTAAAGACTTCTATATCCAGAGCCAAGCTACGATGCCGCCCCAGGCACAAGGGCGGGCTCCAGAAACATCTGGGATAAAGCCCGGACCCGAGAACTTCCACCAGGAGACCTCTCTATCCAGAGTCGAACTGCGTTACCACCTCAAGAACAAGGGCGAGCTCCGGAAACATCCAAGATAGAACCCGGAATGATCGGGCTTAGCCCGCATCATCAAAACTAGAAGCTCCCCGAAGTCAAGGTCATCTTGCAAATGCTCAAGAAACCCATATGTACCTCGATTGACACAGAAGAATGTCCCTAGAAGGCCGCGAGGTGAGTCGAAGCCACACCCAGCTTCAAAAAGGTCAATCAAGGCCACGTCTAGCTTCGGAAAAGTCAAGAGAAGCCAGATCTGGCTCCAACCTGGATGAAACTTCTCAGACATCAAGGTCGAAATACTAAACAACCTCCATGATTGATGCATCATACCATATTCGTCATGTCCCACGACTCCTATAAGGATCGTACTGGAAGGATACAAGGAATGAATTAAATCGTACCTGGAAGCGTTATCTACATAAGTAATGAAGGAATGAATTAAATCGTAGCTGGAAGCGTTATCTACATAAGTAATGAAATCCAAAAGGAAACAAGCTGATCTCTACCACGATACTCTCAATTCGGACGTCAATCTAAAAGTCAAATGATTTATCGCAAGAAATCCCGCCCGATAAGGAAGAGACTGAGACAATCACTGAGACAATCAAGGGAGAATCAGTCTGTTGACCTACAAACCATGTATAAATAGAAAAGAAAAGAAACGAAAAAGGAGACTACTCTTCGACAGGCATACGACTAGCAATCGACCATTTATCAAAGAAAGTTGAGAGAAACGAGAGAAAAATCTTTGTACTCGTGTACCATGCATGTTAAATAAAAATGTTCTTGTTTATTTATCACTAGATAAACCATTGTCACATATATAAATAATTTCGGCCACCACCTACGTGGTAGTGGTCTCGAGGGCGTTAACAGAGATTTCTCATCCCGAGTAAAATTCTCGTTAACAATTTTGTTTCAAATTTTTTTAATCAATTCAAAATCATTTTCAACAATTTATTTCCATCCACTTATTTTATAATTTTTTCAAAAGTTTTTTTGTACATTACATTCCCATATTTTAAATGGCAAGTGGATGTGGAAGTGGAAATGGAGTTAGAGAAGCTCCAATTCCTCCAAGGCATTCCATTTTCAGGAATTCCAGGACTGGTAAAGGTCTTATGTCGTAGTTTGTGCCTGTCCAGCCGGACAATATCTATTATGAGTTCCTGCAACGACAACCATATCTTTAATCCCTAAACTATCCAGCCAATCCAAATCCCCCTTTAATAATTTCTGAACCCGAAGCTAGCCACCCTAGCCCTAATATCACAAGCCAATCAGAAAATATGCATGATCACCCTCCAGATTCTGATTTTGAAGTACCACCTACTGAAGAGATCTTAGAGAAAGCTGAGAAGAAGCCCAAATCTGATCTCCACGTATACCACATGAAGAAAATTACGAAAGAGGATGGAATGATGGTAGCGATTCGCAATTACTACCATAAAGAATTTAAGTTGAGTAAATCTGGAGGATATGTTACATATTATAAGCATATTACGACCCGGCATCCAGCCGAACATGCCAGGTCGAGTAACACAAACTCAAATTTCCAGGTTCGCTACCCCTAACACTTAATTATTTAAATATAGTGATCAAACTAATAGAGAAGAATTAGCTAGAATGGTAGTTGTAGAACATTTACCATTTGGTTTAGGTGAAAAGGTTGGTTTTATTAATTATTGTCATAGAGCATTAAATCCTACTGCATGTCGTATTCCTAGAACCTGTCGTATTCCTAGAACCACTCTCACACGTACACTTTGTGATATTTATAAAAAAGAAAAAAATATTTTGAAATTTTTTTTTTTAGAATTATTAAGGTCGTGTTTCCGTATGTGCCGATATATGAACTGACCATTAGCAAACGCATTCATACTTGGGTGTCACTTGTCATTTTATGGACAAAGTATGGACAATGCAAAAGAGAATTCTTGCATTTATAGTTTTTGATGATGTATATACTGCTGATAAAATTTATAAAATTGAAAGCAAAATTTTTTCAATTGGTTTTGATAATGCTTCCAACAATACGGCAGCTATTACTGTTTTAATTGAATTATGCATCCTTATTTTAATAGTAAAATTTTTCATCAACTATGTGCTTGCCATGCTTTAAATTTATGTGTTCAAAAAGGTTTAGAAATTAATCAAGCTTTTATTAAACTCATTAAAGATGCCCTATTTTATTTGTGGAAACATTCTTCTGCGATGAAATCATGGGTTAGATTTTGTAAACAGACAGGTAGACATCCCATTAGATTTTCTCGTGATGTCCAAACACTTTGGAATTCTACTGATAAATTGTTTTCTGAAAGTTATGATTATAGGGATTTATTAGTTTCGTTTATACAATATAATGTTAGTCAAATTAATCTTTATCCACACCATTGGGATGTTAGTACAAAATTTGTAATTTGTTAAAAGTTTTTAATAGTGTTACTAACAATTTTTCTGGTATTTATTATCCTACTACTCAATTATTTATTATTGAGAGTTGTAATATTGTTGGTGCATTTTCCGAGTGTTTAACCGATATACAATTACAACCATGCATTGAAGCTATACAAAAATGGTTAGAGTATTACAAGGAGTTTCCAACTATTACAAGGGGTTTCCAAATATTTATTTGCTTGCATTGTGTTTTGATCCACATTGTAAATTAGAAAATTTGTCTGATTATTTAACTCTTTATTGTGGTTGTTTAGAAATAGATGTAGATATTCATAGTTATTGTTCTACAATTAAGACATTATTTTATGAGTTATATGATGAATATCGTAGAGTTTATGGTCCATCACTGAACATTAGTATTCCACAAACTCAAACTGTATCCAATACTCCATCCTTCCGATTTTTGGGGTCTCAACTGCTATCTCAAAAGACTAAAAAATTACGGGCTTCTTCTTATTCATCAAGCTCGGCCTCATATTTCGAGATTGAAACTTATCACAGTACCAGTTTTTAGTTTATAGGAGACAGTGATGTGGAAAATTTTGATATTCTACATTGGTGGAGGGATCATGAAAGGCATTTCCCAAACTTGGCTATTATAGCCAAATAAATTCTTGCAGCACCAGTTTCTACAGTAGCTGTGGAAGAAGAATTTAGCCGCCAGTGGAAATATTTTGGATGCAAGACGTTCGTTTTTGAGTCCAGGATCAATTCAAGTCCAAGTTTGTGTTGATGATTAGACCAAGGCTCAAAACAGACAACAAGAACTCAAACAAGAAGCACTCTACGATTTCTTCGACGATGACCAGATAACTGGAATGGAAGGCATCAATTAGTTACAATCCCAAGTCCCTACTTACTTCACCGAACCGACAATAAAAGGTAAAAGAACTATGTGGCATTTGATTCCTCTAAATCCCAAGAGGATACGTATAATAGTGGTACAAATTAAGTGCGAGGCCGATTTAAATTTTTTAGACTTTAGTTCTATTTCAATTTAGTTTTTTTGGTTTTTATATATTTATTTTATTTTAATTTCGGCTTATCTAATAAACTTCATTTACAAATTACAATTTCACATCATTATATATATATTTACATGTTTATTAATTTTTTATTTAGTAGATTAAAAAAAGAACCGAATCGCCTGGAACCAGGGAACCGGACTGGAACTGGGTAAACCGGAACCGGGGCCAAGCGGTTCCAGTCCCAGTTCCAGGTCCCTCTGAAACCGGAACCGGCGGTTCGGAACAATAACCGAACCGCGGTCATGTCTACTCTTGGATGAGAATACATATTATATATATATATATATATATATATATATATAAGAAAATAAGATTTGTAAGGAACAATTATTTTTTGGAAATATTTCAAAATAGGGAAAAATTAAGAATCATCTTCTAAAGAGTAAGAAATGAAGTGATTGATTACAAGAATAAAGGAAGAAAAAATAATTATACAAAAAAATTCAAAAGACAAAAATTATTGTGATAAAGTACATATGTTGGAAAAATTCCTCATATGTGGCCACAAATGTAAATATTAAATGTGTTTGCTATCTTTTGGTTAAGCCTAAATTAAAGTGATCTAATTAAGATTTAAAGTTTAAGGCTTAAGGGTATAATTGTCATGGAGTTAATGTGTAGATACCAAAGTGCTATTTCTAATTTGATGAGGGGCAGAATTAGAAATAGCAAAACATATAAAAATATGTTTATTATATTTAGGGTTATGGTCCCCAAATTACACGATCTTTTGGCTTTTCTGTATCCCCATCAACAGAGAACATAGAACACTTTTGTGTCCCAAGAATCGTGATAATTTGAAAAAACACAACCCGTTCACCAAACTCCGGCAATGGATTCAGGTACGCTTCCGTTTATTGTTATCTCTTTTCTCTTGAATTGACATGGGTTTAGTAACATGTATTTAGGGTTTGATTAATCATGATATAGAAACATGTTTAGGTTATTTTCGGATTAATTTTGTGCCTATGCATGTTAAAGGTGTGATAATCGAATCACTTACAAGTGGTATCAGAGCCACCCATGATCGATTCTTGAGAAAAAGTTTTGAGACTTGAGTTTTGATTTTAAGGTTTAAATAAATTTCAGAATAATTTTTTTTTTTTTACGATATCATGTAATGCTATATACGAATGATCTCATGCCATGTACTAAGATATACATAACTGTGATTGTATGGATTCGTGATTGAGATTTGCATTTTTGGTTTTAAGTTCTTTTTTTTTAATAAAATAAAATACAAAATTTTTGCATTTGGATCGGTTTTCTGACCGATGTTGAAGGTTCGGTCAACGCCCCGATTCAGGTGAGAACCCGGGCGTTTTGCGGCGAGAAAGACGACCGTCGATCATCGACCACGATCTGGTCTAGATCGGGCGATTCATCGCCACCTCTAGCCGCCGGTCGTTCGTCGCGTGCGATCTTGGCCGTCGTCGCGTGCGATCTGCGTTTGCGGGTCATGCGCTGCTTGGGCGCCGTTCGTGGTTGCCTTCTGGTGACCGTGAAGTGGCCTGAAGCAGCGGCGGCGTAAACCTAGGGTTCACAGAGCTTATTTTGTTTTGGGCCTCTTTTGGAGAATTTGATATTCTTGAGGGACTGATTAGCAATTATTTTAGGCCATTGTGTGATTTTGCTAAATTTTAGGGCCAATTTATAATAACTAAAACTTAATGGACCATTATGCAAATGTTTTAGGGTGGGTTTAATAATTACTGACAGGTTACGGGTTCACTTTGTAATTTTCAAAACTTGAGGGGCCTTTCCGTAATTTCACTAAATCAGGGATCTTTCTGTAATTTTGTAAAATCAGGGGCAGTTTTTGTAATTTTTATTTTAAAAAATCAACACAAATTCAAATATTTTGGTATACCTATTATGGTTAAATAAAGTTGTCTTACATTCTAAATGAGCTAACTGAAACAAGATGTCTCCAAAGTGACCTCTCTTGTGTAGATTGTTCATGAGGGATGTTGGATGTTTGTGTGTGTGTAAATTCATGCGGGTATTAGCCGGCCCAAAGGAAGGTTAATACTTGGCGGAATTGCACACACACCTGTGGTGGTAAACATGTGACGATTATAAGGTTTTACATGTGAATAATAAGTCGATCCAAAGATAGATTTATTATTTGACATGAATTATTGTCAATGTTTGATCACTACAACAAGAGTACCACTTACAATTAATATTAATGTCCAAAGACTTAATATTAATGTTGTGCTAGGTATCTTGAGATGGGATTTTCCATTATTTGAATTTATTGATTATTGTATTTGGTTATTAATGTGAGCATGTTTGTTTGTTTGTTTTGTTTTGTTCTCTTTACAGCTAATGTTTCTACGATATCTGCTAATATCAACTCCATACCTATGCTTAATGGGACCAACTTCAAGGATTGGAAAGATAACGTACTTATTGTTCTCGGCTGCATGGATCTGGACCTTGCACTTCGGATTGAGCAGCCCGCTTCTCTTACGGATGCAAGTTCTCCTGATGACAGGAAGATCTTTGAGAAGTGGGATCGCTCAAATCCCATGAGTCTTATGATCATTAAGCGCGGCATTCCAGAGGCATTTAGGGGTGCGGTATCTGAAAAGATAACCAAAGCCAAAGAGTTCCTAGCCGAAATTGAAAAACGTTTTGTGAAAAACGATAAGGTAAAAACAAGCACGCTTTTGCAAAGCTTGATTTCTATGAAGTATAAAGGCATAGGGAACATAAGGGAGTACATTATGGAAATGTCTCATATTGCTTCTAAGCTTAAGGCACTGAAGCTCGAGTTCTCTGATAAATTGCTCGTGCATTTAGTATTGCTATCACTTCCTGCACAATACAGTCAGTTTAAGGTCAGTTACAACTGTCAAAAGGAGAAATGGACTCTTAATGAGCTCATTTCTTACTGTGTGCAAGAGGAAGAGAGATTGAAGCAAGACAGGACCGAAAGTGCTCATTTGGCTAGCACCTCTAAGGACAATGGCAAAAAGAGAAAGAATATTGAAGCTGCTAAGGGTCCAGCTCAAAAGAAACAACAGAAAGACAATGAGGGTTGTTTCTTTTGCAACAAGCCTGGACATGTGAAGAAGGATTGTACCAAGTATCACGCATGGCGTGCAAAGAAAGGTACGTTCCTTACTTTGGTCTGTTCTGAGGTAAATTTAGCTTCAGTACCTAGAAACATGTGGTGGTTAGATTCTGGTGCAACTACTCACATCAGTGTTTCTATGCAGGGTTGCCTGAACTACCGAAAGCCAAGTGATGCTGAAAGACACATCTTTGTAGGCGATGGAAAGTCTGTAGAAGTAGAGGCGATAGGGCATTTTAGGTTGTTATTAGGAACTAGTTGTTATTTGGATTTATTGGATACTTTTATTTTACCGTCTTTTAGACGGAATTTGGTTTCTGTTTCTTTATTGGACAAATCTGGTTATTATTGTTCATTTGGAAACAATCAATTCAGTTTATCTATATATTCAAATCTTGTTGGAACTGGTTCTCTATGTGTATATGACAACTTATATTTGCTTGATACAATAATCATTTCTTATAATGAAACCTTGCATGTGGAATCACGAGGTACTAAAAGCAAACTAAGTAAAGAAAATTCGGCCACATTATGGCACAAACGTTTAGGTCACATCTCTAAAACTAGAATTGAGCGACTTGTGTCTGATGGGATACTAGATTCCCTTGACTTTACAGACTTTGAAGTCTGTATTGATTGCATCAAGGGAAAATAGACCAAAATAAAGAAATTAGGTGCCAACAGAACTACAGACGTCTTAGAATTGATACACACGGATATCTGTGGACCATTCCCTACGGCTTCCTGGAATGGCCAACAGTATTTCATATCATTCATAGACGATTACTCACGCTATGGGTACCTATTTCTCATTCATGAGAAATCATAGTCTTTGGACATGTTCAAAAAATTTAAAGCTGAAGTTGAGAACCAACTCAACAAAAGAATAAAGAGTGTCAGGTCTAACCGTGGTGGTGAATACTACGGCAGATATGATAGTTCAGGTGAACAACATCCAGGACCGTTTGCTAAATTCCTAGAAGAATGTGGAATCATCCCACAATACACCATACCGGGAACACCTAGCATGAATGGTGTAGCTGAAAAGTGAAACCGGACTCTTAAGGATATGGTCAGGAGTAGTATGATTTGTCATTCCACCTTACCAGAGTCACTCTGGGGAGAAGCACTCAAAACAACAGCTTATATTCTGAACCGAGTGACAACTAAAGCAGCTGCAAAAACACCTTATGAGCTTTGGACAGGTAGAAAGCCTAGTCTAAAGCACTTTCACATTTGGGGATGTCCAGCTGAGGCAAGGCCTAACAGGCCACATGAAAAGAAATTGGACTCCAAAACTATGAGCAGCTACTTCATTGGCTACTCTGAGCGATCTAGGGGCTATAAGTTTTATGATCCCACACTTAGGTCAATTTTTGAGACGGGAACTGCAACATTTTTTGAGGATGTTGAGTTTGGGGGGAGAAATAACGCCAGAGACATTGTCTTTGAGGAGGAATCAAATAAGGCCAGAGACATTGTCTTTGAGGAGGAATCGGTTTCAATTCCTACTATCGCTTTTGACAATGTACAGATTTCTATACCTGTCATTGATCAAGAAACGAATCTGGATCCTCAACCAGACAATGTTGAACAACCCCCTATTCAAGATGAGGTAATTGCTCCTGAGGAACAAACTCAACAACCTCAAGAACCAGTGCCATTAAGAAGATCCACTAGAGAAAGGAGAAATGCTATTCCAGACGATTTTTTCATATTTCTCCAGGAACATGAGGAAGACATTGGAATGGTGGAAGATGATCCAATTAACTTACATCAAGCCATGCAGGGTTCCAACTCTCAAAAGTGGATTGATGCCATGAATGAGGAGTATAAGTCTATGCAAGACAATAAGGTTTGGGAACTTGTCCCATTACCAGAAGGTGCGAAGCCCATTGGTTTTAAATGGATATTTAAAACCAAAAGGGATTCGAAAGGTAATGTGGAGAGGTATAAGTCCCGTCTTGTAGCTAAAGGCTTTACCCAAAAGGAAGGGATTGACTTTAAAGAGACTTTCTCTCCGGTTTCAACGAAAGACTCTTTTAGGACAATCATGGCACTTGTTGCACATTTTGACCTAGAGCTTCATCAGATGGATGTCAAGACAGCGTTTCTCAATGGTGACATTGACGAAACAATTTATATGGTACAATCAGAAAACTTTGAGTCGGGAGACCCAAAGAATATGGTTTGTAAATTGACAAAGTCCATCTATGGACTCAAGCAAGCTTCCCGTCAGTGGTACTACAAGTTTCATCAAGTGATTATCTCGTTTGGTTTTGAGATAAACGCTGTTGATAATTGTGTGTATCACAAATTCAGTGGGAGTAAGCACATATTCCTGGTTTTATATGTCGATGACATACTGCTTGCCACAAATGATATAGGCATGTTACACGAAACCAAAAGATTTCTATCAAAGAATTTTAAGATGAAAGATCTTGGTAACGCCTCCTTTGTATTAGGGATCCAGATACAACGAGATCGCTCTCGGGGTATTCTTTCATTGTCACAAAGGAACTATATCGATAAAGTGCTTAAAAGGTTTGGCATGCAGGACAGCAAACCAGGTGACACCCCATTCGTTAAGGGAGACAAGTTCAGTCTCGGTCAATGCCCTAAAAGTAACCTTGAAGTTAAGGAAATGCAGAAGATTCCTTATGCATCAGCTATAGGGAGTCTAATGTATGCTCAGGTGTGTACGCGTCCGGATATTGCGTACATTGTTGGTATGTTAGGCAGATATTTAAGTAACCCTGGGATGGATCATTGGATAGCAGCCAAGCGGGTTATGAGGTATTTACAGAGAACAAAAGATCACATGCTCACATATAGGAGATCGGATCAGTTGGAGATCATAGGGTATTCTGACTCCGATTATGCTGGATGCCAAGACAGTAGGAGATCCACATCAGGCTACATATACCTGTTGGCTGGTGGAGCTATTTCTTGGAGAAGTGCCAAACAGACACTCATAGCTTCTTCCACCATGGCAGCAGAGTTTGTAGCATGCTATGAGGCATCCAACCATGGAATATGGCTGCGGAATTTTGTCACTAGGCTGCGCATTCTGGAGGGTATTGAAAGACCACTCAAACTTTATTGTTACAATAAGTCAGCAGTGCTATATTCTAATAACAACAGGAGCTCATCTACGTCAAAGTATATTGACATTAAGTTCCTAGTTGTGAAGGAGAGAGTGCAGAGTGGACAGATATCCATAGAGCGCATTGGGACAAACTCCATGATAGCGGATCCGCTTACAAAGGGATTACCACCCAAGGTCTTTCATGAGCACACTGCTCATATGGGTGTTATGTTGTGTGAGGATATAACATTATAGTGGGAGTTTGTATCATTTTGTATTTTAGTGCTTTATGTTTGGTTTTGGACATACATATACATTTATGTATTTGGATATTTTTCTGATCAGAAATAAAGTATTCAGTTCATTTCACTCTGTTACATTATGTTAAGTTTTGATCTCATTAAAGAATAAAGTAGGACCAGTTGGACATAGACATGTATAGATCACATTGCATTAATTTCCATGCTACGCATCCATGATTGATCTATGTCATTTGATTATGTTGGTATACGTGACCACTGATGGGTTTAGTCACGCTAAATGTGACGAAAACCGCTTTGATCCTATATATGCATAATCAATGGACGAGATTGTTCGGATATACCCTAAATTTATGATAGCAGAATTTTGGAGCTCATAAAGTCATACACTTTTGTAAAGTTACATATGTGGCCCAGTGGGAGATTGTTGGAAAAATTCCTCATATGGGGCCACACATGTAAATATTAAATGTGTTTGCTATCTTTTGGTTAAGCCTAAATTAAAGTGATCTAATTAAGCTTTAAAGTTTAAGGCTTAAGGGTATAATTGTCATGGAGTTAATGTGTAGATACCAAAGTGCTATTTCTAATTTGATGAGGGGCAGAATTAGAAATAGCAAAACATAGAAAAATATGTGTATTATATTTAGGGTTATGGTCCCCAAATTACACGATCTTTTGGCTTTTCTGTATCCCCATCAACAGAGAACATAGAACACTTTTGTGTCCCAAGAATCGTGATAATTTGGAAGAACACAACCCGTTCACCAAACTCCGGCAATGGATTCAGGTACGCTTCCGTTTATTGTTATCTCTTTTCTCTTGAATTGACATGGGTTTAGTAACATGTATTTAGGGTTTGATTAATCATGATATAGAAACATGTTTAGGTTATTTTCGGATTAATTTTGTGCCTATGCATGTTAAAGGTGTGTTAATCGAATCACTTACAACATATAGATTTTGTTTTTGTTGAATAAAAAGGAACTGAAGAACAAACTTTGACAACTGATATATAGCTAAAACAATGAGTTCAATCTGACAGAAAAGCTGTGTAGTACTCCATCAGTGCCGGTTTGAAGAAGAATAACTGGAGAGGAAAAAAAAAAGGTCACAAGTATCCCATAACTTACTGTCTGTTAAATAGCAAAACATTTTAGTACCAATTAATGCTGCATAACCCCATTTCTTCTCATTATTACAATTTACAAGTGCTATGTTTGTGTTTGTGTGTGTTTTCGATAGAACCAACGAAGTGTCTAGCTTCATGGGTATTTGCTTCCTCATAATTAATAATAATTATATCCATGTAAAAATAAATACTTAAGAAAAAAACCATGTGATATGAACATGAAATATCAAGAAGAAATCAAACTCGATGAGCTCAACAAAAAATGAATAAAATAAAATAAAAACCATGTATTTATTGAAAGAATTAAAACACATAAGAGAAAGGTGAAAAATAAATAGAAGATTCCATTTATATGGCAACAGATCCAATAATAAGAAGAAGAAATTAAACACATACACATACACACACTTATGTTAAAGGAAACAATTTTCCTATGATTGTGGATCACATTGATGGTGCAAATCATGGCAATGCAGCAACTAATACTGTTGTCAAAATTAAAGAAACTGATGAAGAGGATTTTAAGGAACAAAATGACAAAAATCAAGGGAAGATCTCAAATGGTGGTCAACATTAATCTTTATCAAAACAAAACATCTAGCATTCTTTGCATATTTGATTGCTCCACTTTTACATGTAATGTAGCTCCATATTCCCATCAATTTGTGAGCGTCTCTCGGGTAAAACCGTATAGTCAAAGTTAGGTTTGGAGCTTAATGGTGTTGGTTGGAGTTGAAGTGGACCAGAAACAATCTAAGAAGCAAGAACAAAAGCAAAAGCGACCTCAGGGAGACCTCATTCACGTCGCCTCAAGGTCGATATCTTATCGGCTCAAGACCTCCTCCACTAGAAAAGTAAGTGACCTTAGCCAAGTCACTCTAAGGTCGCTATTACCTCGGGTTGAAGCTTCTCCACCAGACAAGAAAGTGACCTCATGGCGACCTCAGCCAAGTAGCCCCAAGGTCGCTATTACCTCGGGTCAGGACTGCTCATTTCAGAACGAGAGCAAAGCAACCTGCATTATTTCTCATCCAGGTGGCCCCAAGGTCGCCCAAAGAAATTACCTTTTTACCCATGCCCTAATTCACTATTCTATATATTCCCTTGCTATTTTCAGACCTAATTACCTCTCCCTACCCAAGAACCCTCTTAAAACCTCACCCTTTTATCTTCCTCACATACAACCCACACATCTCCCATGAAAACGACCAAGACACCACATTTCCCTACAATCCAAAGCCTTCACCACACCCATACACCAAATCCATCATCACTTCACGTTTTTGGGCAAAAAGGGAGCTGAAGACTATAAGAAGGAGAAGAAGAACCAAGAAGAGGAGGAGACTCTCCATATAGTTTTCTCTAAACTCTTTCTCTTTGATATTTTGTTGTAGAGTCATGTATTAATTTTCAGATATGTTTTGGATGACTCTAATTTGTAACATGAACTAATTTTCTCTTGCTAAGGCTTGATGAAACCAAACCCTTGAAATTATCTATAAAGACCACTCATTTATTCATATGTGTGTTGTGTTTTGTATGGATAATTTTGAATACTTAATGCTTTCACTAGATTGATCACCTTTGTGAATGATATTTGGTGGTGTGCTATGAACCGAGGGGCGGCGCACGCCACATGTTTGATGAAATATCCACTATATATGTCTAGTAAGGTAGAGATACGCGATGCTAGGGTATATGATCCTTGTGTGTGTGCCAAAGTTTTTAATGAATTCATACATATATCATAGGGTCATCGAGAGATAGGCTTTGGGTATGCTTGGATGTAATTTCTATCACTCAAGGGAGAGTAGAGATTATTGTTAGGCACACGGGTCTACAATTCACAATTGCACTAATTTGGTAGTTGAATGAGTCTATAACTTAATTAGTTAGAGGGTAAGGTGGATTCTATGTCTTAATATTTCTCATCATATAGTTACATTCATTGTTACTTTCAAATTCACCATTTACTTTGAAGTTGCTTAATAGTTTAATTTAGAGTAATTTGTAGCTTAACAGAATATCACTCTCTTTGATCATTGTTCAAATAGTGACTAAATCAATCAACTTCGGTAATTAACTCCTCAATCTTCGTGGGAACGAAATTTACTTATTATTGTACTACACTTCGGCCTCGTACACTTGCGAACGCCCACTTGGAGCGAGTCAATAATTGTTTTACTTTTTATTCTGGTTCCTAGAATCATGTAAATTCCATATAAGATGCCCTGTATTTAGTATATAACATATGCCATATCAATGAAACAGGGTAAGGGTTTCCATTTCATTTATTCTAAAGAAATTTCAACTTATACAAGAAACCATGATGTTAAAACATTTTTTCTATGAACGTATAAAAATAAATATTCCATGGTGGAGTGCGTTCGAGTGTCTGAGTTCATACGCACAGTTAGGGGTGGGCACGGTTCATTGAACCGAACCGAACCAACCCGAACCGAACCGAGATACGGTGTTTGGTTCAGTTTTAAGGTTGAGTTTGGTTCAATTTGGTTCGAACCGAATGAACCGCATAGAATATGGGTCGGTTTCGGTTTTGGACCTTCCAAAACAAAACCGAATCGGACTATAAATACAAAAAAAAAACCCTATTTTGCTTTTCTCATCAAACCCTATATGGTTTCTCTCTTATTTTCCACCGTAGCTCATCTCTCTGTTTTCTCTTCTTTTCAACAATAGCAAACCATCTCTCTTGTCTCTTTTCTGTTCAGCTCATCACTCCATCGTAGATCCAGACATAGCAGCCTCTATCATCTCTTTTCCCCGGCTCCGTCGTCGATTGTCAATACTCATCATTCTCAAGGTTTTTTTTTCTTTTTCTTCCCACTTTCCCAGTATTCTATTTTGATTTCTTTGTTTTATGGGTGTTTGATGTTTGAAATCCACCATATCTGCCTATATAATGCTTCAATATGTGAAATCTCATCGCAGATATGTAAAATCTCATCAGGAAATCAGTGCAACTTAGATGTTATATATATATATATATATATATATATATATCACTATGCTACTCAGTCTTAATTAAAATTATATAATTATTCACTTAATTTTATCTTTTGATTATTTTCTTAAAATAAAAAGTAAAATTATTTTTATGAAATGGGTTTGATCTGCCTATAATGAGAAGCTAGGAAAAATAGAGCAGATAAGACAGACTTTTGGGAAAGAAAAAGAAAGAAAAAGAAAGAAAGGAAACATGGGAGAGAGAAAGAAATTGAGGCCGTGAATTCAGAATTCATGTAGAGAGAGAGAGAGAGGGAGAGAGAGAATAAGAGATTGGAATATGTACAGATAAGTGATATTTATTTGATTAAGCTTGGGATACAGTTAATCCTAAATTGAGTTGTGAGGTTTTAGGAATAATCAAGAAGGAAAAGAAATCACTTATCAAGGGTGTATTGTGAGTAACTTAATATTGTTTTTGAAATTAATTTATTGTTTTAATTATTAAGTTGAGAATAAAGTTACTATAATCAGAAAATATTATAGAAAATTCTGATGTTAGAAATTGAGTACTTTGGCATAGGATTAAATAAATTCAGATTTCCTGATGAGTATTTATATTAAATAAATTTACTCACAACTTGTGCTATCATTTTAATATATTATAACTTCTATTTCTATGGAAATTTCAATATTGCTTTCAATATATTCTAGCTAAACTAGATTTTAATATTATTGTTTTCTTGCCTTTTTATTTATTTAGAATGTGAAATGTCAATATATAGTTTTATTATTTACTTTGATTTTAAAGGAAGGAGATCGACCCGCGAACCTATTCATCGGAGGATGATGAGAGCGTCGTTGTACTCTCGTCAAAGGATATTTATAAGTTCAACCTCACGGATGCTAGTGACTAATAACTAGTATAGCAGCAAGTAAGGGGATCGTCCATAGAGAGGTGTTATCTGTCAACCGGATCGAGTTTAAGTGTTTATTGAAAGCAATGTAAATAGAATGCGGATGTGGTGAGAATGGTGTGTGTGTGTGAGGTGAAAGCATAGTGCGGTTGTGTGTGTGTTCGAGTGCGAAGGAAATATAATTGGATGCAATGTAAATGTAAGAAAATTGAGGGGTGAGAATGGTGTATAAAATGACAAATAAAAGGGTGGCTTGGAGAGATGTAGGATTATGGTCACACAAGGTTCAATAAGCTCACCATACATAAGTGCACATAAGTGATTGTTAGGCATTAAGCACATTCAATTCGAGTTAAGGGCTCGTTCTTTCTATTGACAGATTCGAGAAATAAATCACTCCCCAAAGGTCATGGCTAGAGCAATTGCACCTCTTGTCTCAACTAAAAGATTTGAAAACACTTCTCACTCCCCCAAAGGTCATAGATAGAGCAAGTGTGTTTCCAATCCCTACCATTAAGCATATGAATATATAGCCAAAACCTATTCTAGCACGATCATGCATAAAACAAGTTTAATCTATTCTTTAAAGCTAATTGATTACGGTTGTACCCGGATTGGCCCTTCATATAGTCACAACCGAAACCTACAAACACTCAAATCCATCCACACAATGCATTTTGACCTTCCAAAGATAGACACACACAAATGGGATATTTGATTACAACAACTCCTACTATTAAGTTAATCTACTCCTGATCACATCCATAAGCACATATCAATTTCTAATCTCCACACACATGCATATTAAGATAAGAGATTATCAATAATATCAAGAACAAATCAAAACCCCAAATGAATATAAAACAACCCACACATATATTGAGCACAAAATAGGTTTACAATATTTCTCAAGTGGGGATTACACAATTAAGAAAACATGAAATACAAAGAGATGAGATAAAAGGAAACAAAACCTTTGAAGAATCCCTCTAAGAGCTCCTTCCTTACTTGGCTGGAATTTAGTCATGGACCACTCCTTTTCCTTGCAATCAACTCTCAAATGTGGTGGAGGATGGGTAGAAATGGTGTGGGAGAGACATCCATGGAGGAAAACCTCCATGGAAGCTCTTAAAAGCTTTCGCTCTCTCTTATTTGGTGGAGAAATGAAGAAGATGAAGAGAGGGTTTGGGGAAGAGAAGGAATCTCAAAGAATTAGGCAAAGTGGTGTCTTTATAGTATGGGAGAGATAGGGCACAAATGGTAGTGAAATGATAAGTTAGCCCCTTGAAATTCTCCAAAATGGCCTCTCGCTGGCAATTCGGCTACTGAAATCGGCGGCCGAGAGCAGCCGATTTCAGCAACCGAATTGAAATGTTGGATTCTGTGGCGATTCGGCTACTGAAATCGGAGGCCGGGAGCAGCCAAATTTTAGCTATTGAAATCAACATGCGGGAGCAGCCGAATTCTTCTGGGACATTCTGGACTAAATCGGCAGTTGGATTCTACGACCGGGAGCAGCCGTATCCGGTAGCTGAATTGTTCTGTTTCTCTGATCTTGTCCCGTAAGCTGCTGAAAGGCAGATTTGACCTGTGCTGCAGTCTCCGTGTCTCGTTCTGGTTTGATGACGAATCCAGGAAAACTTGATGTGGGTGACCACAGATCACGTCGTGGTTTGGTTTGACGATGAAGTCGTGGCAACTCTGAAAACTTCCAATATATTCTCTTTTTTCGCTTGTTTTTGCTCACAAACTGATCTTTGAAGCTCAAAACTTTATTTAGAGAATATGTACCTACACAAAGCTTAACAAACACTTATATACAAAAATATGCTCGAAAACGAGAATTAAAGCTAGGAACTGGGGACCTCAAATAGATACATTTATTGTCCGATCATAGGAGAATTCAAGTTCACAATCTGATGATGAATTAGGGATTCTAGCTTTATCGCAAAACAAAAGAGTGGAAAGAGGGGTGTACGGTTAGGCGATAGGAAAGGTAAAAAAAATCTGAATGTTGGGTGCATTTTCAAGAATACCAAACAAAAGATGGAAAAAAAAAGAGCTAGGTGCAAACATTGTGGTGATACGTATGCATCTGGTTCGGGTTTCAATGGAACTACAAACATGAATACGCATATTCGTAAAAGGTGCAAAAAGTACCGGCCACCCGTTACCGATTCAAGACAAACATTTTTGGTTAAACAACCAAATGTGAAGGGTGTCGGTAGTACCTTAGGTACCTCTAGATTTAGTGCCGAAGAATGTAAACTGGCATTGGCAGAGATGTTAATTCTAGATGAATTGCCATTTAGATTTGTTGAGAATCGGGGATTCCGCAAGTTTTGTTTTGCAATGAATCCTAGATTTGATGTTCCATCTAGGAGAATAATTGTTAGAGATTTGTATAAGTTATATGTTGAAGAGAGAATGAAGTTGAAGAAGTACTTTAAATCTAGTCAAGTAAGGGTTTGTCTAACCACGGACACATGGACATCGATCCAAAATATAAACTATATGGTTGTGACGGCTCATTTTATTAACTATGATTGGCTGCTGCAGAAGAGGATCTTAAGTTTTAGTTAAATAACTGATCATACTGGGGATTTGATAGGAAGGTGTATTGAGAAAGTTTTACTGAAGTGGGGTATTGATAAAATATTCACAATAACCGTGGATAATGCAACCGCAAATGAAAATGCCATTGGTTATATGAATAAAAAACTGAATAGTTGGCGTGAGGATGGAACAATTTTGGGGGGTAAGTACATGCATTTACGATATTGTGCACACATCCTAAATTTAATAGTTAGTGATGGGTTGAAAGATTTGCATGAATCGGTAGTAGCCATTCGCAATGCGGTCAAATATGTCAAATCTTCTCTTAGTAGGCTGGATAGATTTAAAAGAGCTGTTGAGCATGAGAAGTTGGGGAATAATGGTTTCGTGGTGTTAGATGTTCCAACACGGTGGAATTCTACTTACTTGATGTTGGAAAGTGCGGTGAAACTTAGAAAAGCATTTGATCAAATGGAAGAGGAAGATGGTCACTGTGTCAACTACTTCAAGGAGAGTAATAATGAGAAGAAGCGGATCGGTCCACCTCTTTTAAATGATTGGGAGAATGCCAATGTATTTATTCGGTTTTTATCAACTTTTTACGATATTACCTTGGATTTCAGTGCTTCATTGCATGTGATATCTAATATTTATTTTAAGAGTTGGTGCACTATTTTTAATCAATTAACATCTTTGAGCACTGAGAGGGATCCGCTTGTGAGTAGAATGGCTGTGAGTATGAAACAAAAATTTGACAAGTATTGGAAGGGTTTAGATAAAACTAACAACTTGTTGATCATTGCGGTTTTTCTTGACCCAAGGTACAAATTTAGTTATGTGAAGTGGCGTTTTGATGCATTTTATGGTGTAACATAATCTCATTCGATACTTTCTATTTTGAAAGAAGTGTTGGTAGATTTGTATGAGTATTATGTTACACAATATGGTAGTGTGAATGTAAAGTCAAATGATGATGTGTTTTCTTTTAGGAGTGGTGTGCCTGAAACTTTTTATGAAAAACAGAAGTTTAGAGAAGATAGTTTGTGGGGCCAAAACAACAAGAAGAAGATGTTAGTATGGGGAAAAGTGAGGTGGAGTTGTATTTGTTAGAGGCTTGTGAGAAACTGAATGATAAGTTTGATCTTTTGGCTTGGTGGAAGAATTGTTCAGTAAAATTTCTAATTTTGTCAATGATTGCAAGAGACGTTTTTTCAATGCCAATTTCAAATGTAGCTTTTGAGTCCGCATTTAGCACAGGAGGGCGTATAATTGATCCATTTAGGAGTTCATTGACTCCTAAAATAATTGAGGGCTTAATTTTGATTGGAAATTGGTTGTCGGCATCTTGTCCTATTGCTGAACCGTGTGTTGCGGAAGAGCATGCTAAAGATGATGATACATCCATTCAGTTGTTAGAATATTATACCAATGTTGAAACCGGTAAGTAATCATAATAAATTATCAAGTTTGTTGTTTTTTAATTCATATATGTATAAATAACTATTTACTAAGTTAGCTAATTATTTTTTTGTTGTATTCTTCATTTAGAGCATGAAAGTGGATTGACAAGTATACAATGGATGAACCATGAGGATTGAGAAGACATGAAGGTAAGAATTTAATTTGGTATTTGCTTTGGTTTTGCATTTTCTCTATTTATAATTATGTGTTTTGTTCCTTAGTTAATTTATTTTCCTTTTGTACAGGTGAAGATTTGAAGTGGAAGAAAGACATGATAACATTTAATTAGTTTGTTATGTTTTATTATATTATGGATTGTATTTTAAGTTTAATTTTATTATGGATTGTATGTTGGATTATTTATGTATGATCTTATTTTATTTTGGACTTCTATCATTCTATGTAATGAGTACTGAATTTGGTAGAATAGTAGCTATTGAGCAGGTACTTATGATTGAATTGGACTAAATTTGACTAGTTAAACAGTAATGTGACCTATTTAGATGTGTTTTAAATACAAGGGATTGTTAAAAAAAAAAGAGTCAAAAATCAGTTGCCCAAAGGTCTAAAAACAAAAATAGGGTTGTTAAAGGATACAAAAAATGAAAAAATACATAAAAAAAAAACCTCAAAGTCCAATAGGCCCAATAGGTCCAAAACCGAATTGAACCGAACCGAGATAAAGGTGTTCGGTTCAATTCGGTTTTGTGATCCAATATGGTTCAAACCGATTCAAGTTTTCAAAAACCGAAAATATAATGGTTCAATACGGCTTTGGCCAAAACCGAACCGCTCCCACCCCTACGCACGGTGATGGATGTTACAGTGGGAGGAAGGCGAAAAGGTTAAAGAGAGACAAAACGACGTCGTGTTCTGAGTTGCTGCTGCTGTTGTTGTTGTTGTTGTTGTTGGTAGTGGTAGAAGTAGAGGTGCCCACGGTTTGGTTAAACTGTGGGTACCAAACCGAAACCGAAACCGTAACTGAAACCGCCGGTTACGAAACCGGTTGGAAACCGGTTTCGAGTCGGTTCTGTTACGGTTAGGGATGTCCCAAAACTGCCTAAAACCGGCGGTTTGGGGCGATTTTTATAAATAAATAAATAAAAAATCAACCAATAGAAAAGTGCCACGTGGACAAAAAAACAACAAAAACCGAAACTGAAACCGTCCAAAACCGAAACCGAAACCGCCAAAAACCGGCGGTTTGGGGCAGTTTTGGACGGTTTAAATATTTTTAAAAAAATATAACCAATAGAAAAGTGACACATGGCCACAAAAATTGAAAAAAAAATATAAACCGAACCGAAACCGAAAACCAAACCGGTTTTCTCGGTTCAGTTACGGTTTGGGTGGCCACGGAACCGAAACCGCCCCGAAACCGAACCGTGGCCACCATTAGGTAGAAGTGAAGATAGAAGATAATAGAGTGTTGCGGGGAATAGTAATGGTGGTTATGCTGCAACTGTGGTCATTGCCGTAGAGGCCGCATCAGCCGAGACATATGTGTGTGTGTTTGATTTTGGACCAATTCGAGCCAGCGACTGATTTGTTTTTTTATTTTAACGAAAACAAAAACGAACCAATTACAGAGAAATGTGTTCGATTTATAGGGCCGGTTTAGTTTAGCCTTTTAATTGGGTGGGCTGGGTTTTGTTTTTGTTGTGCTTCGTTGACCGCTTAATTTGTAAATTCTATTTAATTTCTTTGACTTTTAAAAAAAATTTAACTTTGGAAAATAAACAAATACATCCCTTAAAGTTTATATAATTACTTAATAGATAGGTTTGAGTAAGATTTTAATTATAGTATTCCTTAAATTTTCTTTGAAAGTCAAATGACAAATACAAGCCTTCGAGTTTGTAGAATTACTTAATAGACATGTCTTAGTAATAGTAACACAACAGGGATTGTATAGTAATTTCTAAAATCTATTTTAATTTAATATTCTAAATAGGTTAAATCATTGTTAAATAGTGTATCCCAATTATTATGACTTTAGTTGGAATTTATTTGCTAAAAGGCTAGAGATAATGATACGGACTGGCCCCAAATCAATAGGTATTTGGATTGATAATTATTTTATATTGTAAAATGAGATATGGGATGAAAATATTATTTTTTATTCATTTAATGACTTGAAAAGGAATAATAAATAATATAGTGGTATAAATTTAATTTGTCATACAACTTGATGACTTAAATATATAGGGGACGTTTGTAAAGTGGAGGAAAGAAAAAAAATTTAAAAAAAAAGTGATTTGAGTGCAAGCGATGGATTCATCTGATAAGGAAGAAGAATAAAAAAAATTTAGAACAACAGAGGTGATACAAACTTGCAATAAAGAGTGATAAAGAGACGCCAGAAGCTTACCGAACAAAACCCTATTTCGCTCCAGCTTTTACAGGTGAGTTTGAGCTGATAATGTTTATGTTATTGTTTGTATATACACTTTAGATATAGATTAAAAAAATTTAAATTTTAGCTCACCTAAGAGTGAAATAGGTTTGCTTTCTATGAATTTTTAGGTACTGAATTGCTTCCCATGCTTTGTTTGCCCTCTAAAGCGATTCGATTGTGTGATTGACAACTATGTTGAGTAAATTTTCGGTTGTAGTGTAATTTGTTGTTGATTTTGAGCTTAATTTGAGTTTTATTGGATTCGTTTATAAGATTTTAACTGCTTCGATTGTGTTGTTTTTTGTCAAAGTTTCTATTTTTAGTTATGTTTTTGATTCTGCAGATTGATGTTTGTTAAAGTTTAGCTTACCTGAGAGCGAAAGTTTCTAATTTATATGTTGGACTATTGAGGCTTTCTCAACGAGTTGAATATTTCTCAAATTGGAGTTCTTGCAGGAGCCATGAGCTTAGAGTAAAACTGATCCATAAGTCCACTTAGGTATTAACTAATTGCTCAACTTAGTTTTCTCTTTTCAGTGTTAAGTCTTGAGCGTTTCAAAAGGGACTATCATGACTCATATGTGTAAGTAATTAAGATTAACACACAATCAACATGTATATGCACATAATTAATCCAAAAGTTTAACCTAAACATGTTTCTAAATCATGCTTAATCAAACCCTAAATACATGTTCCTAACCCATATCAATTCAAGAGAAAAAAAAGATAAGAACGAGCGGAAGCGTACCTGAATCCATTGCCAGAAGTTGGAGAACGGGTTGAGATCTTCCAAATTATCACGATCTTTGGGACACAAAAGTGTTCTCTCTTCTCTGGTGATGGGGATATAGAAAAGCCAAAAGTGATCATGTAATTTGGGGACCATAACCCTAAATATAATAAACATATTATTATATGTTTTGCTATTTCTAATTCGGCCCCTCATCAAATTAGAAATAGCACTCTGGTATCTACACATTAATTCCACGACAATTATACCCTTAAGCCCCAAACTTTAAATCTTTAATTAGTCCCTTTTAATTTAGGCTTAACCTAAAGATAGCACAACACATTTAATATTTATATGTGTGGCCCCACATGATGGAATTTTCCAACAATCTCCCACTGGGCCACATATGTAACCATACAAATGTGTATGACTTTATGAGCTCTAAAATTTTGCTATCACAAATTTAGGGTATATCCGAACAATCTCGTCCATTAATTATACCGATATAGGATCAAAGCGGTTTTCATCACATATAACGTGACTAAACCCATCAATGGTCACGTATACCAACATAACCAAATGACATAGATCAACCATGGATGCGTAGCATGGAAATTACATGCAATGTGATCTATACATGTCTATTTCCAACTGGTCCTACGTTATTCTTTAGTGAGATCAAAACTTAACATAATGTAACAGAGTGAAATGAACTGAATACTTTATTTCTGGTCAGAAAAATATCCAAATACATAAATGCATAAGTATGTCCAAAACCAAACATAAAGCACTAAAATACAACATGATACAAACTCCCACTATAATGTGATATCCTCACACAAAATAACACCCAAATGAGCAGTGTGCTCATGAAAGACCTTGGGTGGTAATCCCTTTGCAAGCGGATCCGCTATCATGGAGTTTGTCTCAATGTGCTCTATAGATATCTGTCCACTATGCACTCTCTCCTTCACAACTAGGAACTTAATGTCAATATACTTTGACTAAGATGAGCTCATGTTGTTATTAGAATATAGCACTGCTGACTTATTGTCACAATAAAGTTTGAGTGGTCATTCAATACCCTCCAGAATGTGCAGCCCAGTGACAAAATTCCGCAGCCATCTTCCATGGTTGGATGCCTCATAGCATGCTACAAACTTTGCTGCCATGGTGGAAGAAGCTATGAGTGTCTGTTTGGCACTCCTCCAAGAAATAACTCCACCAGCCAATAGGTAGATGTAGCCTGATGTGGATCTCCTACTGTCTTGGCATCCAGCATAATTGGAGTCGGAATACCCTATGATCTCTAATTGATCCAATCTCCTATATGTGAGCATGTGATCTTTTGTTCTCTGTAAATACCTCATAACCCGCTTGGCTGATATCAAATGATCAATCCCATGGTTACTTAAATATCTGCCTAACATACCAACAATGTACTCAATATCCGGACGCGTACACACCTGAGCATACATTAGACTCCCTACAGTTGATGCATAGGGAATCTTCTGTATTTCCTTAACTTCAAGGTTATTTTTAGGGCACTGACTGAGACTGAACTTGTCTCCCATAGCAACAGGGGTGTCACCTGGTTTGTTGTCCTGCATGCCAAACCTTTTGAGCACTTTATGGATATAACTCATTTGTGATAATCCAAGAATACCCCGAGAGCGATCTCGTTGTATCTGGATCCCTAATACAAATGAGGCATCACCAAGATCTTTCATCTCAAAATTCTTTGATAGAAATCTCTTGGTTTCGTGCAACATGCCTATATCATTTGTGGCAAGCAGTATGTTATCGACATATAAAACCAAGAATATGTGCTTACTCCCACTGAATTTGTTATAAACACAATAATCAATAGCGTTTTTCTCAAAACCAAATGAGGTAATCACTTGATGAAACTTGTAGTACCACTGACGGGAAGCTTGCTAGATAGATGAGCATTCATGGAACAAGTCCCAATTGAGTAACTAGCCACTGTTGGTTGCTTAAGAGGGATTAATCGCTAGTAGGAGGTCTTCACCATATATCCTAGGTTGACCTCTTGCTAGAGATATATGCCAACACTATACACCCTAGGTTGGTTACATTTGTCAAAACGTACTTACTTGAGAGTTTGTTGCAATTGCCCCAATATTCACTTACGAGTCCATCAACTCCATAGTTCCATCATCATTCATTCATCCCTCCATTGTCATCCATTTATTTGCTTTCATAGTTTATTTTATATTGTATCTTCATTTACTATCATTTTACTTTTATGCTTGCTAGTTATATTAATCCTAATCTTATCACCGCTACCCCGATCTCAGTGGACGACACCCGTGCTTGCCGCTTTGCTTGTATTTATACTTGTGAACGCATCGCATAGGTTTTATAAATTGTTTTGACGGACGGTTTTCTAACGGCAAAAACCTTCTCATCAAATTGGTGCCGCTGCCGGGGATCGGTGTGCGTAGTAGTGATTAGATTAGTTTTAATATTATTAGTTTATTAGTTGTTTTTAGTTTTGTTAGTTTCTTTTTATTATTTTGGTAGTTTTATTTTTGTTTGTTTCAGGACTCTATGGATTCCTTTTGGTAAATTTCAGGGTCAAGCTACGAGCCTAACGAGAATGCTTACAGCTCGTCATTCCAGTCAAATTCTGTTGAAGATCAACTACAAAATTTCATGAAGAATCATGTGCGGGAGACTGAACAGATGATAGCTTCTCAACAAGAGACTCAAGCCTTCATAGAAGAGAAAACTACCCAAATGCTCGAATCCGCCCAGCAGTCCACCCCGGTAAATCAGAGTTGTTTCCAAGTTAAAGCAGCCAAACCGGTGGATTCCTCCAATTTCTCAAAAGAAGACATGTATAAGCTCCGAATAGAATTTGAAGTGGAGCGAAGCAAGAGAATGGACGAGATGGACAGGATGATCAAGATGAACCAGCAGCTTATGAGCGTGACCACAGATCTAGTGTTGGAAAGGGGTGTGTTGAAGGAAGAGAATGAAGCACTTCAAGAGAGAGAAGCCTTGGGAATGGAAAAGGCGAGTAATCTTCAAGAGTTGAACAAGAAATTATTATTTGAAATGAAGATGCTCAGGGTTGAGAATGGTACTCTCAAGAAGACAAATGGTGAAGTCTCCGACAAGAACAAAGAATTGGAAGAACGAATTGAGAGATTTGAAGCCGAAAAGAGTACCGCATCAAAGGATTTGGAGAACTTAGTGAGGCTATCAAAAGACTTTGAAGATGAGATAGCTCACAAGTCAATGAAGATGCAAATAGAGGTTGACCAAAGAGCCAATGCCTTAGAGGAAGCAAAGGTAGCACTAAGCAAAAAGGAGGCGGAGGTCAAGGCGTTACAAGTGAGACAAATCAAACGTCCTCAAGACCACGCATCAAAGGGGAGTTCCTCTAACTCTCATATCTTTTGCTATGCATGTTCTAGGATAGAGCATTTTAAGGCTAAAAATTACAAGCCAAATCAACATAGGAAAACAAGAGGTCCTAGGAATAGATGGAGTCCACCTAGGGTCAAGCAAATATGGGTAAGGAAAGACCAAGTGCACTTATATAGAAACATGAAAAGGGAAAAGATAATGAAGTCACCTAAATTTATTTGGGTAGTGAAAAATAGGAAATTTCCTAACTTGGTCAAACCACCCTTAAAAGACCCTAGCCTCTCCATGAATGCATCCCATTGAATGATTTTGATGCATGTAGTTAGTTTTATGTTTTATGTTGTTTAAATTCAATAAATTGTGTTGTTGGGATAGTTTGGTTAGAATGCTATATTTTGTGGATATTTGCACATTGAATTTATTGATTATATTTGTGGATGAAAGAGCCTGAGGCTCTTGTGCACATATGAATGCATGTGCTTTATATTGTTTAATTCGGTTTGGGGGTTGTTCATGCCCCATTCCGTCAATTTTGATAAAATGCATGATGTTAAGCTTGACTTGTACTTCATTGATATATTGCATGAATTGCCTTTATTTAGTGGGCCTTGTTTGAGTCATTTTTATTTTGTTGGGGCATTGATTGTGTTTGATTAGTGCCTAGGTTTGTTTGAGTCAAGTTAGGTGCATGCCGCTAGGCCAGATTCTCTTGTCTTCAACATTGAGGACAATGTTGGGTTTTGGTTTGGGGGTGTTGACGCCTTTTTGAGTCGTCTTTTGTGTCTTGAGTCATTTTTGTGTCTTATTTTCGAAAAGTTGCTGCTTAGCCAGAATTTTAAGCTTATTTAGCTTGGTGAGATACCTGGAGCATAGTGTTTGTGGCGAATGTGTGTATGCTTTGTGTGCTTATTCAATAACTCTTAGTCACTTTAGGGGTCTCACTTGCATTTCATGGGCTAGTCTCATCTTCTAGTGTCCAAGTTTAGGGAACTCGGTGCTCAAGCACCTTGTTCTAATAGTGGAGATTTCCCTTGTGAGATCACAAACACAAGCCAAAAGTGTGTATATTTGAGGGAAAATGTTTTTCAAATCTGTAAACACTATTCAAACACCATGCATAGTCTCACTACATCAAAAATCATCATTTGTCATTGAACATGCATCATATATGTGGACTGCTTGACAGAAACTTTTATTCCCTTGGTAGATTGATCCTTTGAAGTGATATTAGGCAATGTGTGTTTTAGCCACTCAAAAAGAAAGCCTAAATACTTCCCATTCCCGTAATATGTGTGCTCCCAAGCCAATTTTGAAGCCAAACACATATAGACTTTTCCTTTCTACACCCACGTTATCCATAACCCAATCAACCTAAACACTTAGCCAACCCTCTCTTAATTGATCTTGTTGAGGCTTAGGAATGTAGAGTTGTGCTTTAATTTGATAAATGGCGTGTACCTAGGCAAGAATAATGAGTTGTTAAAATGTGCATAGTAAAAATGCATGAAAAGAAAAGAAAAGAAAAGAAGCAAAAAGTAACAAAAGAAAAATATGCTTCAAATGCCTTATGTAAATTGTAAATGCTACTCAAATGGGTAACATGAGTAGTTAAAGATTGCACGTAGAGTCTAATTGTATGCCTGGACGCCATATTGTATTTGGAAATGGAGTTGCACGAGAAATTAAATGCTTAAGTGTAGAATGTATTGCCTTAACTTGGTTGATTAGTGCTTGTGCCTAAATTTCTCATTCTTCTAATCACCATTCACCGTGGCCACGTTACAACCAAATGGAAAAGACCTAGTTGATCTTAGGGGACGTCTAGATTGGGAATATTAGTTAATGAATGCTCTTTCCACGTTCATGACACGTAATTCTTTCATGAGACTCACTCACTGAAAACAGCATTTATTCTACACTAAATGTATGCAACTAAGTTGATTCAGTTACTTAAATTCATTGGCATACATGTTGCATGAGTGTGAACCTAGGTTCTGAGAGGAAAGATAAGAGAAAATCCATGTGAGAACTTAGTGTCGAAGCGAATTATGCTTGAGGTGTGAGAGTGAGTAGTTTCTGAGGCGAGGGCATTTTAAGTGTGGGATTCGTGTTATGCCAGTTTCCATTGGGGTGTCTTCGAGTTGTTTAGAACATTTCGCATATGCTCATTCCTCACTTCCATTTGCTTTTGCGTATCTCTCTGCTAGTTGGTTCTGCAGCAGGTTTTTCTTTGTGTCTAGGAAAGTTTTTAGTTCGAGTCATTTTTAGTTTGTGTCTTATTTGTTTCATTTTATGTTTGCTCGAGGACGAGCAAAGGTTTGGTTTGGGGGTGTTTGATCGTGCCTAAATTGTTGTATATTTCGGCCCTCATTCCTATTCCTTTGCCTCGTTCTTGTGTGTATTTTCTATATATTTTATGTCTAATTGGCTCATTAGTGTTAATTGTAGGCAATAGATGTAATTCAGGGTTTGGAAGCTTGTTGCAGTGATTCTGGCAGAAAAGGGGCAAAAGGAAAGACAAAGGATCATAAGCTCCTCTACAGTGCGGGTCAAGTGCGGGTCGCAACCGCACTCCAACCGCGCTCCAACCACACTCATGATCATAGCCGGGACTTGATACATGAGAAGAGTTACAGTGCGGGTCCAGTGCGGGTCATCCAACCGCACTCCACCCGCACTGTTGCCAAAGCCAGAGAAGCTGAGTTGCACCTGACGTTAAAGTGCGGGTACAGTGCGGGTCATCCAACCGCACTCCACCCGCACTGTTGCCAAACCAGAGAAGTTGAAGTTGCACCTGATATTAGAGTGTGGGTACAGTGCGGGTCATCCACCAGCACTCCACCCACACTATTGCTCAAAACAGAGGAGGGATTTTACACCTGACAGTACAGTGCGACTCAAGTGCGACTACAGTGCGGGTCAAGTGCGAGTCAAGTGCGGGTAATCCAACCGCACTCCACCCGCACTATTGCCCAGATCAGAGACCTGAAGATGAAGAAAACTCTTACAGTGCGGGTAATTCACCCGCACTCCACCCGCACTATTCGCGCGACAGCTTCTGGTTTCAAGCTTAAGTGACCTATTTTCCCATCCTCTATAAATAGAAAAGGATGGGAACGAACCAAAGCATCACCATACCTCCCAACACTTGTATTCTAAGCTAGTAACATATCTCCCTCTCATCCAAACCATCTCTACTCATTCAAAGGCAACTAGGAGACTTTGATTCAAGCTTCAAGGAAAGAGATCAATCTTCAAGGGTTATCTCTACTCTCTCTTAGTTTATTTGTTTGTAATAGAACATGAGTAGCTAAAATACCCCACTATGGGGTTGATGTTATTTGTATGATGGATATTGGGCTTTGTAAATAAACTCTATGTGTTATATTTATTCTATCTCTATGTTTTATTCCATTACTTGTATTGATTTCCATTATTGATTTGCTTGGATACACCCTTTTTGCATGTTGATTTGGATTACTTGAGTAGACAATTAGGTTGTCTAATGCTCAATTGAATGGAAGGATTTCCGGAAATCTGGCTCTAAAACTATGCCCTTAATCTAATCTTGAATTAGTGGCTTTCACTTTACATCCTAGGTTAGCCACTTGTGAGAGAATTAGAAGCCTCCACTATACACCCTATGTTGGCTACTTTAGTGATTCTACGAGAACTAACCTTCGAGTAGAATTCGGTTGATAACCTAAAGCCACAACCAATCTCAAACGGGTGGCCTTCACTATACATCCTAGGTCGGCCACTAGTGAGGGAATTGGAAGCCATCACTATACATCCTAGGATGGCGACATTAGTAATAGGTTGAGCCATAGCTAGATAGATGAGCATTCATGGAACAAGTCCCAATTGAGTAACTAGCCACTGTTGGTTGCTTAAGAGGGATTAATCGCTAGTAGGAGGTCTTCACCATACATCCTAGGTTGACCTCTTGCTAGAGATATATGCCAATACTATACACCCTAGGTTGGTTACATTTGTCAAAACGTACTTACTTGAGAGTTTGTTGCAATTGCCCCAATATTCACTTACGAGTCCATCAACTCCATAGTTCCATCATCATTCATTCATCCCTCCATTGTCATCCATTTATTTGCTTTCATAGTTTATTTTATATTGTATCTTCATTTACTATCATTTTACTTTTATGCTTGCTAGTTATATTAATCATAATCTTATCACCGCTACCCCGATCTCAGTGGACGACACCTGTGCTTGCCGCTTTGCTTGTATTTATACTTGTGAACGCATCGCATAGGTTTTATAAATTGTTTTGACGGACGGTTTTCTGACGGCAAAAACCTTCTCATCATAGAACAATCGTGTCTCTTGTCTCAACTAAGGGATTCGGAAACACTTCTCACTCCCCAAAGGTTATGGCTAGAGCAAGTGTGCCTCCAATCCCTACCATTAAGCATATGAACATATAGCCAAAACCTATTCTAGCACGAGCATGCATAAAACAAGTTTCATCTATTCTTAGGAGCTAAGTGATTACGGTTATACCGGGATTGGTCAATCTTCGAGGTACAACTGAAATCCACAAACACTCAAATCCATCCATACAATATGTTTCAAGACAAGAGATTATCAATAATAGCAACAACAAATCACAACTCAAATGAATATAAAACAAAAACACATATATTGAGCACAAATATAAGTTTACAATATTTCCCAACTGAGGATTACACATATGGAAAACAATATATACAGGAGATGAGATAAAAAGATAAAACCCTTGAAGATGGTCCCTCCAAGAGCTCCCTTCCATGCTTGCCCGAAATTAGTCCAAGACCCACTCCTAATCTCTTACAATCTACTCACAAATGTGGTGGGTGATGGTTAGAAATGGAGGTGGTGAGCTTTCCATGGAGGAAAACCTCCATGGAAGCTTTGGAAGCTCTCTCTCTCTCTCTCTATTATTGGATGAAGAAGATGAAGTGGGGAGAGTTTGGGAAGAGATGATCTCTAGAAAAATGAGGCATAAGGGGGTTTATATAGCGTGGGAGAGATAGGGTTTGAAATGGTGGTGAAATGATGAGTTTGCCCCTTTTTTACAGCGAGGTGACTTGCAGAGGCTAGTAAATAGGTCGCATCGCGCCCTGGAAATTTCACTCGATGCTGAGGATAGTTGTTGAGGCGAGTAATCGGGTCGCCTCGTCCTCTGGTATGGAATCAGCTTCGAGCACCATTACAGAAAAATGCATATCTCCCTCTAGAAAGCATGGAATTGCAATCCGTAAACACAACTGGCAAGTAGACTTCTGGGGCTTTCCAAATATATGTGGAACTCATCGTGGTTTGATCTGAGGAGGGAGATATGCCCCCTGAAAGTTGGGTCTTCTGTATGGGCACTTTACAATTTCAGCCCATCAACTTTTGGAAAACAGAGTTGACCAGTGCTGCTGTCTCTGTGTCGCGTTGTGGTTCGGCGACGGATCCACCACGGAACTTGCCATGGTTGACCATGAATCACGTCACGGTTTAGGTCGACGGCGAGGCCACGACAACTCTGAATACTTCCAATATATTCTCTTTTTGGCTCACTTTTGCCTCCCAAACTGATCTTTACGCTCAACACCTTATTGTAAGGAATATGTACCTACACAAGTCTCAACAAACACTTATATACAAAAATACGCCCGAAAACGAGAACAAAAGCTAGGAAATGGGGACCTCAAATAGGTACATTTATCGTCCGATCAGCATGCATGAAAAAAGTGCGTATGTGCAACTAAATCTCTTCACATAAAAGTAGAGTCAAGTAATCTACCTTCCTTGAAGCACTTGGAGTACAATGCCTTGATGATGGGAGATCATCAACTCCTAATCTACCCTTTACAATATTTGACCCCAAATGTGATTTTGTCAACGAAATAAGCCGATCATAAAATGAGACACTTACACTCGGCTTTTCATGAGGCTCTTGGCCAATGCTCATAATCTCATATTGGCTTCCGAATTTGGCTCACATATGAGCATTTGTTCGGAAGATAAATGTACCTATTTAAGGTCCCTATTTCCTAGCTTTTGCTCTCATTTTCGGGCGTGTTTTTATATATAATGTGTTTGTTGGGCCTTGTGTAGGTACATATTCCCTACAATAAGGTTTTGAGCTTAAAGTTAAGTTTGAGAAGCTAAAATGAGTAAAACAATGAAGAAATGGAAGCCATACAGAGTTATCGCGGCATTACCGTTGACATAAACAGCGGCGAGATTCGTGGTCAACCATGGCAAGTTTTTGTGGTGGATCCGTTGTCGAACCAGAATACTACATAGAGACCGCAGTACAGGTCAACTCTGTTTTCCAATGGTTAATGGACTGAAATTGTAAAGAGCCCATGCAGAACACACAAATTTTGAGGTCCATATCTCCCTCTTTAAAATGAACTGGGTTTTGTACCACATATTTTTAGAAAGCCCCAAAAGTCTAATTTCCAGCGGTTTTTACAGATCGCAATTCTAGATTTTCTAGAGGAAGTTATGATCATTTTCGTAACGTGCTCGAGGCTGGAAATCAGACCGCGGCAGAGATCTTTACGTAGAACACTCCACTTTCTAGGGGCATATCTCCCACCTCAAATCGAACCACAATGATTTCTACATATATTTGGAAAGCCCTAGAAGTCTACTTTCCAATGGTTTTTACGGATCATAATTCTGGGTTTTCTAGAGGGAGATATGTGCATTTTCGTAATGGTGCGCGAAGCTGAAATTCCATAGCAGTGTGCGAGGCGACCAACCCTCACTCGCCTCACCACTCACATCAACCTCTGCCCAAACATCACAGAAGGCGAGGCGACTTGCGAGGCGACTTGTGAGGTGACCATTCCACTCGCCCTGGCACTTGCCTCAAAGCCTGGAAAGGCCAAATTGGTCATTTCATGCCCAAATTTTATCCTTAAACTTACCCTAACTATATAAACATCTCTTCTCTTCTTCTCTTCAGACAAGAACAACAGCAGCCCTCTTTTTTCTTCATCTTCCTCATCAGTCAAGATAGAGAGAGAAGCTTCCAAGAGCATCCATGGAGGTTTTCCTCCATGGATGTGTCTCCACCACCATTTCTACACATCCTCTACCACTTTTTAAAGTTGATTGCACGGAGATAGTAGTGGTATTTGACCAATTTCGAGCTAGGGATTCATGGAGCACTTGGAGGGATTTCTTCGAGGGTTGTCTCCTTTAAACTCATTTTCTTTGTATTTCATGTTTTCTTGATTGTGTAATCCCCACTAGGGAATATTTTTAAACCTATTTTATGCTCAATATATGTGATGTTTATTTGCATATTCATTTGGGTTTTGATTCATTCTTGCTATTATTGAATAATCTCTTATCTTGATATGCTTGTGTATGGAGATTGGAAATTGATATATGTTCATGGATGAGATTAGAAGTACATTAACTTAATTGTATGAGTAGTTGTAATCAAATATCTCATTCGTGTGTGTATGTCTTTGGAAGTTCGAAACGCCTTGTTCTGATGGGTTTGAGTGTTTGTGGGTTTCGGTTGTACCTCCATGGATAACCAATCCGGGTATAACTGTGATCACTTAGCTCTAGAGAATAGATTAAACTTGTTCTATGCATGACCCTTTTGCTAGGATAGGTTTTGACTTTATGTTCATGTCCATAATGGTAAAGACTAAAGGCACACTTGCTCTAGCCATGACCTTTAAGGAGTGAGAAGTGTTTTCGAATCCCTTAATTGAGACTAGAAGCACGATTGCTCTATCCATGACCTTTTGGGGAGTGATTTGTGTCTCGAATCTCTTAATAGAGAGAGCAAGCCCTTAACTTGAGTTAGAAGTGCTTAATGCCTTAAATTAGCTCTATGTTCTAGTGTTTAATATGTCTTTGATCTTAATAAATAATTGCTATATCCATGACCTTTAGGGAGTGATGATTGGATTTCGGTATTCCTTAATCAACGAATAATTCGTCATAATATATGATTTGGTTTCGAAATCCCTTAATCGTGAGAACGAGCCCCTAACTAATAGAATGTCATTCATTGCCTAACAGCCATTATTTGTGCACTTATGTATGGTGAACTTGTTGCCTATTGTTTGATCATTCTCATGCATCTCTCATATCCACTCTTTTATTATTAGTCTCTTTAAACACCATTCACACCCCTCCATATTCTTTTGTTTTTATTTGCATTTATTTACATTTCCTTCGCACTCGCACACACACACAACACTGCAATATGCATACACCTCACACATATCATTCTCACAACATCTGCATTCTATTTATATGCTTTCAATAAACACTAGAACTCGATACGGTTGACGGATAACACCTCCCTATAGACGATCCCTTTACTTGCTGTTATACTGGTTATTAGTCACTAACACCCGTGAGATTGAACTTATAAATATCTTTTGACGAGAGTACAAAGACACTCTCATCAGACACGTAAGAAACGACCAGACTCATCATTTGCTGTGCTTAAGTCGATGTCTCTCAAAAACACTCCGATCTCTTCCGTCATGCATAGCAAGGGAATCTGATGAACTTGGATCCAAAAATCTACCTTATTGAACACCATATTCAGAATGTCCCCAGATCCATATGGTTCTTCAAAAATGATCGTAGCCCTATCGAAAGTCCATGGTCTTAGGGCCACTTTTTCCTTGATCAATAGGCATAGGCGGGCTGATGTGGGGGCTGACCCAGGCTATAGCCAGGTCAGCCTTTTATATATACATATATATATATATAAAGTTATGATTAATTTAATCATAGAGCGATGAGTAGTTAGCTGCAACTCTGCAAGCCTAGCTATTATGCTTAGTTAGCTGCAAGCCTATTATTCTCTTTTTTTCTATACAAACGGTCAAATCAACAATCAATATCAATTTTATTTAAATCTGTCTTACCGGTCCCAATCCTCTCTTTCTCTTTCCATATCTCACATCCATTCTATATTTCTATTTCTGTATCTCTCTTAGATTCCAATTCTCTCCCTCTTTCTCTCTCCTTCTCTCTCTCTCAAGTCCCAATTCTCTCCCTTCCCCATTGAAAATACACAAAGTGTGTCTAATACAACCTAGAGGGGGGGTGAATAGGTTTTAGTTGATATATTACCAACTTTTCGACTTAATCAATTTCGATAATCCTACTCCATATTAACAATCAATCAATTCAATAGAAATATGCGGAAAACAATAAAAACACAAGGATTGATTTACGTGAGAAACACTCCAACTGGGCAAAACTCACGGGCTATCCTTCTAGCCACAAACGGTCCTCAAATCCACTATTTAAACGAAAGTTTACAACCTAGGTTGACCTCAAGTCACACCTACTTGGTCACTAACCCTTTCAATCTACCCAACGGGCCTTTAATAGTGATTCTTGACCACAAGCTTGTGCACTAACTCACTTAGTCACAAAGCTTAACAATCAATGAAGAGGTTAAACAACCTAAGTGAATATGTAAAAGATATTCAAATATGCAATTAATGCTAGGCAACAATAAATGCTAATCTAAGGATTTAAAGATGTCAATAAATGCAAATCCTAGATATCAATATCTAAATGCAAATGCATGAAGATTTAGCTAGATTTAGCTAGAAGGGTAAAATCGTCCTAAATGCTAGCTATTAATGAACAAGGCTCTCAACCAACAAACAACAACTCAATCATGTTATAAATGCCAATAAACATAAAGATATGCAATAAAATCACATAAAAGAGCTAACCCTAGGCAAACAAGAACATAAATAAATACAAAGAGATTTAGGGCATGTTCAAGATACCTAGTCAATGAAAGCAAGAAGAATCCATGATGAGATGATGCTTGAAGATGTTAGATGCACATGGATTTGTGTTTGGTTGAGTAAAGATGAGTTCTTGGGAGTTTCTCTCTCTAAGGAAAGCTTGGCCTATCAAAAATGGCTTCTTCAACTCATTGAAACGAGCAAGGAAGAAGATAGAGCATATATATAGGAGCCCTAGTTGAAACAGCGTCGTTTTGAACTTAGGGCACGAAATCCCGTCAATACCGCTAGATGGACCGCGTCGCAGGCAAGTGTCCAGACCGCGGTACACACAGCAGTGCACCGTCTGGACAACAACGCGGTGCAGGTCGCTGTGCATGCAGGTGTACAGGCCGCGGTATGGGCAACAGAGGCTTACTGGACAACACCGCGACTTGGGTCGCTTTGCGAGCAAGTGTACAGGAAGCGGTACACGAAGCATGACACTACTGAGATATACCGCTCTGTGTGCCGCGGTGCAAGCAAGTCTTGCCAAGCGGTCTAGGCCGCGCTAAGAGAAGAAATTGTCTTTTCTGGGCAAACTCAACACACTAAGTGATGTGCAAAATGTGCAAGTGTGGAGAGTGAAAAGAGGCATACAATACATCATTCAATGATATGAAGATAAGAACAATAATGCATGCAAGTGAGTGTGTGCAACTAGATCTCTTCAAAGAAAGTTAAACTAGTGAGATACCTTTGAAGTGCTCTTTGAGAGAGATGATGTCCTTGAAGCTTGATCACACTCAAGAGGCCTAAATTCCCCTTACAAAGAATAATCCCCAATGTGGTTTGTCAACGAAATAAGCCAATCAAAATATGAGGAACTTACAATCTCCCCCTTTGGCTATTTCGTGACAAAACCACCACTCACAAATCATCCTCACAAAAAATAAAAACTAAAGGTCAACAAAGAGATATTCTACATTACAAAAAGATACCTAGATACTAGGTCTTCAAAACTTAAAGCCCTTGTAGAATAGCCATCCCTACAAAACAAAGAGACTACACTTTCCAAGACAAGTGTATGTGAGGTGATCAAGAGAGATAGATAAATAAGAGCAATTTGCATAATAAAAGAAAACTTCAACATGCAACATGCAAATGCTCTCCCCCTATATAGGTTACTCCCCCTCAATGGGACAATCTCTCCAAATATGCAATCCCCTTAAATAAAACCACATTAACATTACTCCCCCTTTTTGTCATGAGATAGGCAAAGGAGTATTCCCCAACCGGGTCACTTTAGCAAAGAGAGCTATTAGCAAGATAAGAGCATAATCATATACAACAACTTTATGCAACTCAATTAATTGAGAGAGAATCATTGAGGGTTTTATTGTTTAGAAGAAAATGTGTGACTTAGTTGCTTTGGATGTAAGACATGTAACATCATGGTTCAAGCAAATGGTATTTGGCAAAGCAAACATCAAAAGGGTTTCCAAAAGAATTCAAACCAATTTATACCCTTTTGTTATAAGCAAACAAGATATAGTTTTTCAAAATGAATTTCAATTTAAAGAGCAACTATATCAAACCTTATGAGCAAAACAAGACATGAGTGACTTTTGCACCCTTTTTGATTTTTCCAGGTGGGATACCCGTATGATAGTAGTCTTGTTCAACTAATAAAGAGAGAAGACTAAATTTGGATGAGATATCCTTGTTTATTGCATGGATACTAGATCTTTATTTGGTTTAGTCTTCTCATTTGCGTTAACACATATTTTGCACTAGAGCAAACAAAAAAAAACATTTCATGCATATTATTTTAAGCATGTCAATAAAGGTTCTCATGTCATGGAGTTAAATTATGGGTCATTCAAGTGTACTTTCCCAATCAAAATCTCCTAGTCCAAAAATGCATTTTTGAACATAGAGGTGACATGGATTACAAATCAAGCAAGGCACACTTATTAAATAAAAAGCCATATAAGAATATATATATGCACAACCAAGAATACTCAAGCAATTAATAAAGAAGCATAAAGTTGATCAAGTTTTTGCTTATTCCAACCTGCAAGGTTGCTCTCTTTGCTTGAGTTCCCCATTAGGGTCAATCACCAAAACACATCAAGGCATATGACAAATCCCAATAGACCTACTAAGTGACTTGAACCTAGTTGAGTCTAAGGGCTTTGTAAATAAATCCGCTAGTTGATCATTAGTGCCCACATGCTCAAGTGCAATGCATTTGTTTTCAACTAGTTCCCTAATAAAATGATGCCTAATGTCTATATGCTTTGTCCTAGAGTGCTGAACATGATTCTTTGAAATGTTAATTGCACTCATGTTATCACAATAAAGGGTAAGAATACCTTGATCAAAGCCGTAATCCACAAGCATTTGTTTCATCCAAAAGAGTTGTGTGCAAGCACTCCCGGCGGCTATGTATTCCGCTTCAGCTGTGGATAGAGAGATGGAATTTTGCTTCTTGCAAAACCATGAGACTAAGTTGTTGCCTAGGAAGAAGCAACCGCCCGATGTACTCTTCCTATCATCACAATTTCCTACCCAATCTGCATCACTAAAGCCAACTAAGCTAGCATTAGTGTCAAAAGAGTATCATATCCCATAGTTGGATGTCCCATTCACATACCGAATAATTCTCTTCACGGAGGAGAGATGGGATTCCTTGGGATCCGCTTGGTACCTAGCACACACACCCACACTAAAGGCTATATCGGGTCTACTTGCGGTCAAGTAAAGCAAGCTACCAATCATACCACGATAAAGACTTTGTTCCACACTCTTGCCACTAGCATCCTTGCTTAGTTTCAAGGTGGTACTCATGGGTGTGTCACAATGTTTGGCATTCTCAAGGCCAAACTTCTTCACTAGGTTCTTAGCATACTTAGCTTGGGATATGAAAATCCCATCATGCAATTGCTTGATTTGCAAACCTAGGAAGTAATTGAGCTCCCCAACAAGACTCATCTCAAACTCATGAGACATGACATCAACAAATTTTTGAACTTTGGATTTGTTGGTGGAGCCAAAAACAATATCATCAACATAAATTTGAGCTATGAAAAGCTCATCCTTGTTCCTCTTGATGAATAAAGTTTTGTCAACACTACCCCTAGTGTAGTCATTTTCAACAAGAAATTGAGTGAGGCGCTCATACCAAGCCCTAGGTGCTTGTTTCAACCCATATAAAGCCTTCTTGAGGCTATAGACATGATTGGGGTGGTGTGGATCCACAAACCCCTTGGGTTGCTCGACAAACACTTCCTCATGCAAGAAACCATTTAGGAAGGCACTCTTAACATCCATTTGATGCAATTTGAACTTGTGCACACATGATATGGACAAAAGAAGCCTTATGGACTCAAGACGGGCAACCGGAGCAAAAGTCTCCTCAAAGTCAATACCCTCAATTTGAGAGTATCCTTGTGCTACAAGTCTAGCCTTATTGCGCACGATGTTGCCATTCTCATCCGACTTATTCCTATATACCCATTTGGTTTCTATGACATTAGTATCCTTAGGTCTAGGAACAAGAGTCCAAACCTCATTTCTTTCAAATTGGTTTAGCTCTTCTTGCATGGCAAGAACCCAAAACTCATCATTCAAGGCTTCATCAACCTTTTTGGGTTCAATTTGAGAGGTGTAACAAGTATAGCTAATTTGATTAGCTATTTGACGCCTAGTCCTAACACCCTCATTCACATCTCCAAGAATGTCATTCTTATTGTGGAGATGTCTAACCCATGGAGCGGGTTCTTTAGAGTCCAAAGATGGATCTTTATCAAGAGGTTGGATGACCTCTTCATCAAGGCTTGACTTCACATCAATTGAAGTCTCACAATTCTTCTCCAAGAAAGGATCATCAAGCACAATGACCTCCTCATCATGGTCTCTAGTCTTAGGCCTACAATCATCTATGACGACATTAGATGATTCCATGACACTCCGAGTTTTTAAGTTGAAAACTCTATAGGCCTTACTATTAAGGGCATAGCCAATAAAAATCCCCTCATCACTCTTGGCATCAAACTTGCCAAGTTGATCTTGATCGGTCTATTTCTATACATATTTTAGGTCCCGATTTCCTATTATTTGTGCTTTGTTCTTAGGTGAATTTAGGTATTTTATGTGTTTGTTGAGCATTTATAGGTCACATTCCATGAAAGAGGTGTTAGAAGTTATTTTGAAGAAAAGGAGCAAAAAGCTGAATTTCGGCCAGTGCAGATCACCCATATTTCGGGGGCCATATCTCTCATCTCCGATTGAATTGTGTGTCCTACCACCTATGGATGGAAATCCCCGGAAGTCTAGTTTCCGGTGCAGTTTACGGATCGCAATTCTGATATTTCTAGAAGAATTTATGCCTGTTTTAGTATCCAATGGTCAGATCAGTCATAATTCCGTAAATAGTGACGGGATTTATTTTGCAAGTTGTCGGAACGGGAAATATTACCTTCTTGGACATGAGTGTGAGTCTTGGAAAGCAAGTTGACACCTAATCCTTATGATCCTTCAATAAGTAATCAATTTGAGTGGATTAGGAAAGAATTAAATCCCAAAAAAGGTAGAGTTCCAAAAGGGAACCAATTTCCTTGTTGTTTAAGGACTTGGCTTATCATCTAAAGCCTATTTAACCCCCTTTGAAGCCTAATTTCGGGAGAGAGAAGCCAAGGGAGGTCCCTAGCCACCAAGGGGGCCGTCTCCCATCACTCCATCACCACACATCACCTCAAGACCCATCCATCCATTGTAGAAGAAGACGAAGAAGAATTGGAGGAGCTCTTTGATGATCATCTCGGGTTTTCTCTACTCAATCTCTTTTCTTTTCTTTTTCTATGATGTGTAACTAATCCCATAACTAGGGAATCGATGTGAACCTTTTGTGAATGCTCATGTTTGGATTAATTATTAATTTATCAACTTAATTCTTGATTTATTCATTATGCTTAATTGCTTAATCCTCATTAGTTTTAATATTTATTCACACCATAGACCAAGGGTGAATAACTATTTGGCATGATTTTAAGGTTAAGACTATCTGAGAATTAGGGTTAGAGTATAGACCAAACCTAACCTTGATTAATGCTCTTTTGAATGAATGAATTTTATCTTTAGCATAGGCCAAGCAAAGTATAAAATTTGGTTCTTATTTCTTACACTTAAAGGGTTTCTAATCGTTGTTTACACCATAGACCAAGGGTGAATAGTGGTTGGGAGCACGTGACTCATCCCATGACCATACGGTAATAGTCACATTAAAGACAAAGAATGAACCCTAGAATTGATTGAATCTTGTTTACAAATTAATTCCATACATTGAGTGTTCATAATTGGGGATCATTGATAACCTAGTGCTTTCCTTCTCTTGATCACAACCATATTCTTTTTAATTGTTTTCTTAGCTTAATTTAATTTAGTTTTAGTTTAATTAAATCATCAACAAATCTTTGGTTACTTTAATTTAACTTTAATTAGAATTAGTTTTAATTAATAAATCTCTTTTCCTCGTGGGAACGATCCTTACTTGTCACTGTGCTAATCTTCACGATTCGTGCACTTGCGAGTGAGTATATTATAACACGATTTTACACCATCAGATCTCGGTCATTTAGAATGTAGCATTTGCTCCCAAATGAGTGGAAGTAGCTAATATTTGGCTTCCTACCCTTCCATAATTCATAGGAGGTTTGCCTAGTACCGGGCCTTAGGAAGACTCTATTTCCTATGTAGCAAGCCGTATTGACGGCCTCTGCCCAAAGGTTCCTATGGACATTGTTGCTAAGCAACATCACACGGCCCATCTCTTGAAGGACCCTATTCTTCCTCTCAACAACCCCATTTTGTTGAGGAGTTCTAGGAGCCGAAAACTCATGGGAAATGCCTAAGCTATTGCAATAGCTTTCAAAACAAGCATTTTCAAATTCCCTCCCATGGTCACTCCTAATTCTTTTAATGCTTTTAATGTGTGAGTTCTTTTCATTTTGAATTTTAGTGCAAAGCATTTTAAATTTTTCAAAAGTTTCAGATTTTTCTCTAAGAAAATATGTCCATGTAAATCTAGAGAAATCATCAACACAAACAAAAATGTATCTCTTGTCGCCGAGACTCTCGGTTTCCATGGGACCCATAAGGTCCATATGTAGAAGCTCTAATGGCTCCTTGGTGGCGAGATACTTGCCTTTCTTGTGCATACTTTTGGTTTGTTTCCCTTGTTGACAAGGTCCACAAACGCCATCGACTTTCTTCCCAAGCTTAGGGAGGCCACGCACAACCTTGAACTTATCTAAGATTCTCAAATCTCGATAGTTCATGTGGCCAAGTCTTTGATGCCATAACTCAATTTCCTCACATTTGGACATATTGCAAGAGATAGCACTAGCTTCAAGACAATAGCAATTGTCACTAGATCTCTTTCCTTTTAGCAAGGTTTGTCCATTTGGCATTAAAATAGAGCAATCATTTTTGTTAAACAATACAGAGAGTCCATCATCATTAAGATGAGAAATGCTTATAAGATTGGCTTGCAAGCCATCAACAAGTAAAGCATTGGACAAGGAGGGTAAATCGGGAATGGAAATGGTTCCTTTCCCTATGACTTTCTTTCTAGATCCATCACCAAAGGTGACAAATCCTCCATCCTCCAAGACAAGGGATTTAAAGAAGCTCTTGTTCCCCGTCATATGCCCCACTATCCAAATACCAAGTGTTAGAGGCATTTGCCTTCAAGGCAATTTGAGCCACATAGCAAAAATAGTTATCCCTTCTAATCCACCTAGGTGTAATGTTCTCATTCCTAGTGGTATTAGTCACATTGACTCTAGATTTCCTAGGGTCATGCATTTTAGCTCTAGCTCTATTTCTTTCAATCATGCTCTTGATTCTACACATTTCAATGTATTTGAAGCAATTTGGTCTAATGTGACCATCAACACCACAAAAGTGACAAGTGGGAATAAAATAAGAAGACATACCATGCCCTTGTGAGTACAAAGGGGCTTTCCCACGCATATGAGCTTGTCTTTGGTGTTGGATTGGTTCTCTTCTTCTTTGTTGTTGAGTTGGAATGAATTGCTTCCTTGATTGACCTTGCATGAATTGCTTTCTGGCTTGATGGTATTTCGGTTGAGGGAAACTTGCTTGATGCACCCTTGTTGATTGAGCTTGAGCTTGTTTCCCTTGTGCAACCTTGACTTGAGGATCTTTAGAGCACTCTCCTAGTTCGATCTTCTTCCTAGGATATTGTAGGGGTGGAGGCTCTTTGTTATCCAAACCCTTAACAAACACAATTTTGCTTGAGGATGAGGTCTCCTTGTCATTTTCATAGCCAAGACCTTTCTTATCACTTGGCCTCTTGCCAACTCCCAACATGTGGTCAAGTTTATTCGTGCTTGAAGTCATCTTAGCAATGATCTCTCTAGCTTCTTCAAGCTCCTTTTCCATCAATTCCTCATTCCTTTTGGCTATCTTCACTTCTTTATTTAAGTGAGTAGCTTCGGTGGATAGCTTGAGATTCTCCCCTTTTAGCCTTTGAATCTCCTTCTTCATCTTCAATCTTGAGCTTTGAAAATGCTCAATGAAGCCTTCAAGATCCATTCCTCCTACATCCATATTTGTTGAATGGGATGAAGAGTCACCATAGTTAGAGTCATCTTCACTTTGTTTCTCTACCTCTTCATCATCTATTGCTTCCTTACTCTTGAGAGAAGAAGCGAAGGCAATAAAGTTTGCCACATGATCCTCATCATCTGAGGATTCTCCTTCTTCTTCCAAGTCATCACCATCGCTCCACGTGGCGGCCATGGCCTTTCCTTTCTTCTTATTTTTCAAATTTCCACAATCCGTGGAGATGTGTCCGAAGCCTCCACATTCGAAGCATTGAATCCCTTTTCTTGTGGGCTTGTCTTCACTTGACTCAAACTTCTTGAAAGGAGTCTTCTTCTTTATTTCCTTTCCTTTGGATCCAAATCCCCTCTTCTCAAAATTGATGAACTTCTTGAATCTTTTCACCATGAGGGCCATTTCTTCATCTGAGTCTTCTTCCTCCTTCTCAACCTTAGAAGCCTTCAGAGCAATGCTCTTTTGCTTCTTTTGAGGTGTAGGTGTGGGAGTCCATCTAGACTCATATGCTAGAAGCCTTCCAATAACTTCACTTGGCTTCATATTCTTGTAGTCACTATTCTCCTCAAGAGCCGTCACCTTTGACTCAAATCTTGCTGGAAGCGACCTCATAATTTTTTGCTTGATCCTCCTATCTGAATAGGGATCACCAAGTTGATGGCTTTGATTGACTATGTCCATCATCTTCACTTGAAAGTCGTTGAAGCACTCATCCTCCTCCATCCTAATTTGCTCGAATTGTGTTTGGAGGACTTGAAGCTTGGAGTCCTTGACCACCTCGGTTCCCTCATGGGCCGTCTCTAGAATCTCCCATGCCTCTTTTGCAATTCTTGTTGTTTGGATCAATTTGTACTGATTGTCATCCATTGCACAAAGAATAGCATGCATAGCCTTGTTGTTCCACTTGGATGCTTCAAACTCTTGAGTTGACCATTCCGACTTTGGCTTGGGAACTACACTTTCATCTTCAAGAGTCTTTTCCGGAAGAGTGTAGCCATCTTCAATTGCCATCCATGCTCGGTCATTTATTTGGCAAATGTAAGACTCCATCTTGCCTTTCCAAGAGGCATAGTTTATTCCGGTGAGCAAAGGGGGTCTTGTGCTAGAGGCTCCCTCATTACCACTTCCGTTCCCACTCATAGTGTTTGGGTATGAATGAGATGAATATTTATGATGCAACAAACACAAACAAAATGCAAGACACACAACGAGCAAGGATCACCTAAGTGTATCTAGGAACCCGCTCTGATACCAATTGAAAATACACAAAGTGTGTCTAATACAACCTAGAGGGGGGGTGAATAGGTTTTAGTTGATATATTACCAACTTTTCGACTTAATCAATTTCGATAATCCTACTCCATATTAACAATCAATCAATTCAATATAAATATGTGGAAAACAATAAAAACACAAGGATTGATTTACGTGAGAAACCCTCCAACTGGGCAAAACTCACGGGCTATCCTTCTAGCCACAAACGGTCCTCAAATCCACTATTTGAACGAAAGTTTACAACCTAGGTTGACCTCAAGTCACACCTACTTGGTCACTAACCCTTTCAATCTACCCAACGGGCCTTTAATAGTGATTCTTGACCACAAGCTTGTGCACTAACTCACTTAGTCACAAAGCTTAACAATCAATGAAGAGGTTAAACAACCTAAGTGAATATGTAAAAGATATTCAAATATGCAATTAATGCTAGGCAACAATAAATGCTAATCTAAGGATTTAAAGATGTCAATAAATGCAAATCCTAGATATCAATATCTAAATGCAAATGCATGAAGATTTAGCTAGATTTAGCTAGAAGGGTAAAATCGTCCTAAATGCTAGCTATTAATGAACAAGGCTCTCAACCAACAAACAACAACTCAATCATGTTATAAATGCCAATAAACATAAAGATATGCAATAAAATCACATAAAAGAGCTAACCCTAGGCAAACAAGAACATAAATAAATACAAAGAGATTTAGGGCATGTTCAAGATACCTAGTCAATGAAAGCAAGAAGAATTCATGATGAGATGATGCTTGAAGATGTTAGATGCACATGGATTTGTGTTTGGTTGAGTAAAGATGAGTTCTTGGGAGTTTCTCTCTCTAAGGAAAGCTTGGCCTATCAAAAATGGCTTCTTCAACTCATTGAAACGAGCAAGGAAGAAGATAGAGCATATATATAGGAGCCCTAGTTGAAACAGCGTCGTTTTGAACTTAGGGCATGAAATCCCGTCAATACCGCTAGATGGACCGCGTCGCAGGCAAGTGTCCAGACCGCGGTACACACAGCAGTGCACCGACTGGACAACAACGCGGTGCAGGTCGCTGTGCATGCAGGTGTACAGGCCGCGGTATGGGCAACAGAGGCTTACTGGACAACACCGTGACTTGGGTCGCTTTGCGAGCAAGTGTACAGGAAGCGGTACACGAAGCATGACACTGCTGAGATATACCGCTCTGTGTGCCGCGGTGCAAGCAAGTCTTGCCAAGCGGTCTAGGCCGCGCTAAGAGAAGAAATTGTCTTTTCTGGGCAAACTCAACACACTAAGTGATGTGCAAAATGTGCAAGTGTGGAGAGTGAAAAGAGACATACAATACATCATTCAATGATATGAAGATAAGAACAATAATGCATGCAAGTGAGTGTGTGCAACTAGATCTCTTCAAAGAAAGTTAAACTAGTGAGATACCTTTGAAGTGCTCTTTGAGAGAGATGATGTCATTGAAGCTTGATCACACTCAAGAGGCCTAAATTCCCCTTACAAAGAATAATCCCCAATGTGGTTTGTCAACGAAATAAGCCAATCAAAATATGAGGAACTTACACCCATTTTTTTGAAGCTTTTTTTCTGCCATAGTTAGGATTCAAGCTACTGATTTAGAAGTCATTTAATCAAGCCTCAAGTTCGTCCATTTACCAGCTGAGCTTCCCCATTAATAAGTCTCTCATTCTCTTCTCGAAATTCTTAATTACAAAATTGAATATTTCTTCGATTCACTTTTTTTTTATCGGTTAAAATTTATTTTTTCTAATTAAAAAGTTAGGGTTGTAGGTTTATTATAAAAAAATTTTAAGTTAGTGTTTTATTATTTATTATATTAATTTATTTTACGACTGCAATTTATTATTTTAGTGTTATATTATAATTTATACAGTATCACTTTAATCAAATTGTTTAATAATTTTTTAGTACCAATAAAGTTCTTTTACTATTAATTTTTTTATTATATAACATTTGTACGCTTTTTTAATTTTTATAAAATTATAATGTTTTATTAGTGTATGAATTTATAATAACTAATTTTTAGGTTCTCACATTTTACAACTAATTTTCTCAACCTACTTATTTCTTTTCTAACATTTTTCAACCAATTTCCCAACTACTTAGTTATTTTCTAACTTTTTCAATCAAATTTTTATAATATAATCTTTTTCACCAAAATTATAACAAAATAATAATTAGATTTTCATCAAAAACTAATTTTTTTCAACAAAATTATAACAACATAATAATTAGAATTTCACCAAAATCTAAGGCCCATCCTGCAGCTGTTTTTCAGTCCATTTTTGTTTTTGTTTTCCAAAAACAATTTCAAATTCGCGTTCGTTAACCGTTTTTCATTTTATTTTCAAAAAACAAAAAAAAATTAAAATCAAAACTAGTGTTAACAGTGAAATATTTGAAAAACAAAAAAAAAACTTGTTTTTCATTTTCATTTTTTTTTTCACTTTAAAAAAAATCACTTTTTATTTATTTATTTTTTCTTCTTCGACTTTCTCCATCAGAATCCATCACAATTCTTCTTCCTCATTTCTTCTTCTTCTTCTCCTTCGTCACTCTTTTTCTTTTTCTTCTTCCTTCGGTGACGATCTGCTGCCTTGGTGCCGCCGACGACGATCTACTCCTCCGACACGTTTCAATTCCAAGCGACCTTTCTCTCTCTCTCTCTCTCTCTCTCTCTCTCTCTCTCTCTCTCTCTCCACCGATCGTCACAGCTCTCAGCTCTCCATCTTCTTCTTCGTCTGATCTGCTTCTTTTTCTTCTCGTCTTCTTCTTCTTTTTCTTCTTCTTCTTCTTCATCGCACATGTTCTACTTCTGCAGATCTTCTTCTATTTCGTGTTCTTCCTCTTCTTCAGATCATCTTCGTCTTCTTCTTGTTCTTCTTTTAATTTTTATTTGTCAATTTTTTATCTTGCTTAAACCGAAATTATTGTTGAAATTATTGTTGATTTACTTGGATGTATATAGATCTAAGTAATTATTCAATTAATTGTTTTTCTTAAACAAAAATTTAATTAATGTAATCCTTAAAAAAAATTACAGTGATTATTGGGGAAAATAGATGTGGAAGGCTGGAAGCTTTGAGCAAAATTATGGGATTCAGTTTCTTAGTCATTCAGCTTTCAGTGAAGCTACTAGACGCGTTTTTACTATTTTCAATTTCAGGATTCAGTTTCCAGTATATGCTACCAGACGCGATTTCAGAATTCGAAAATGAAACCAAAAACACCGTTTTCATTTTCATTTTTATTTTTGAAAAACAGCCACTGAAAAACGCTTACGGGACGGACCCTAACTTTTCAACAATTTTCAACTAATTTTCCCTACTTAGTTACCTAATTTTCTCTATTTATTAATGTTATGTTGCTATAATTTATGTTTTTTGTTATTTGTTTTCCTTTTGCCAAACATATTTAAATATGTTTATGTTATTGTTGTAATTTTCATTTGGAAGCTTTAACGTATTTATTTTAATGCTAACTTATAATAATTAATATGCTAATAATATAATGTATAGTAAGAATAAGTAAATTTTGATAAATAAAAAATTATTAATAAATAAATTATTATTCAATTTTCAATATTAGTCTCATTTTAAAGATCTAAATGAGACATTTTTAATGGTATGATTTTTATGATGATACAAGTTATAAATTAAAAATTATTATCTAATAACTGAATTTAATTAAAAGGTAAATATGGATATGGGGTAAAATAGAATAAAGAAAAGTTATAAAGTGGATTTATAGTTTCAATTTTGGTACTCTAAATTTAGAGTACCAAACAATGAAACTCTATTTTGAAATTTTTACTATAAACATAGAACTCTATTTTGGAATTTTTACTATAAAATGGAGTATCTTGGGAGATGCTCTTAGGAAAAGGCCAGAGCAAAACTCTCACCATAGGTTCAGAGAAAACCTAAGAGGCAGACTGTAGACTTGTATAGTTTTACCCTCTCTTACTCTCTCACTATTTATAAATTTTATATAACTTTTAATTTCAATTCACTTCTCTTCTGTCGTTATTAGACGCAATCTTTTTATTTTTATCTTTCTCTCTCTGTCTCTCCCTCTCTAAGTAAATAATCTACTACTACACTTTTTATTTCATTGTTGGTTGTTCTTAATTTCAATTCAATTCTTTTCTATCATCATTAGACGCAATCCCTTTATTTTTATCTCTCTCTCTTTCTCTCCCTCACCAAGTAAGTAATCTCATGCAACATTTTTTTATTTCATTGTTGGTTGTACTTCATTTCAATTCAATTATCTTATATCATCATTAATGGCAATCTTTCTCTCTCTCTCTCTCTCTCTCTCTCTCTCTCTCTCTCTCTCTCTCTCTCCAAGTAAGTAATCTCATGCTACACTTTTTATTTCATTGGTGGTTGTTCTTAATTTCAATTTAATTCTCTTCTAATATCATTAGACGCAATCTTTTTTTTTATCTCTCTGTCTCCCTCTCCAAGTAAGTAATCTCATGCTACACTTTTTATTTCATTGTTGGTTATTCTTAATTTCAATTTAATTCTCTTCTATTATCATTAGACACAATCTTTTTATTTTTATCTTTTTCTATCTCTCCCTCTCCAAGTAAGTAATATACTGCTGCACTTTTTTATTTCATTGTTGGTTGTTCCTTAAGTTCAATTCAATTCTCTTATATCATCATTAGACGCAATCTTTTTATCTTTCTCTCCCTCTCCAAGTAAGTAACATCTTGCCACACTTTTTATTTCATTGTTGATTGTTCTTAATTTCAATTCAATTCTCTTCTATCATCATTAGACGTAAACTTTTTTATTTTTAATCTTTCTCTCTCTCTCTCTCTTTCTCTACCTCTCCAAGTATGTAATCTCCTGCTACACTTTTTTTTTCATTGTATTCGAATCCCTTCATCTTGGATGTTCTTAATTTCTCATGATCTTCGTCTTCGTGTGGTACTAGTGATGTTAACATGAATAATTGGACCATCTTCGTTGATAATCATGATTTTTTATTTTTTATTTCTTATTTTTCATGTTTTTATTTTTGGTGAACAGTAATTTTAATGGGTTGATCAGTTTTATAGTTTTTTTTTTTGTTATTTGTTTGTATTGTATCTATACGGACATGGTACACATGATTGAAAACATCATCAGGGTTAGAGAAATTAAAGGAGTTTGGTTGACACTTTAGGATAAAGTAATGGTTTTTTTTTCTTTTTTGTTTCTAAATTTTAACTTGAATGAATTGTTGTTAGATCTTTTGAAGTAGGAAATTTGTGGACTTTATTTAAAACCGACGGTTGATGATTATGCTTAAAAGGGTACTTAAAAGTAATCGAATTATTAATGTTTGATGGAGTGGAACCGTGGAATTATTTATTAATGTCTAACAATCTATGATATCTGTTCTAAGCTTCATTTCTTTGTTAGGGATTTGAACCGATGATCGCGGAAGCATCATGCCTAATATTTACCCATAACTCATAGCAATTAACGTCAATAGCAAAAAAATAAGATGAGAGAAAATAAACCAATCACAACACAAGATATACGTGGAAAACCCAAATCGGGTAAAAAACCACGTCTTCAGTTCAGTTCGGTCTTCAAATCTCCCTCAAACACCATCTCCAACTTCCAAACGTTATCCCACGTCTCCAGGAAGTTTCACATCAGTTGAGTCTCGTTTGGTTAATATCAGGTTCACTTCAGAATACGAGCCAAAACCTAACATTCTTAGGCAACACATCTGTGTGCTATAACTCTAGACTGACAAACTTGGTGGCGGATGGCCTGGCCAAGAGGGGTTCGTATATGGAAGGGGAAGACATTATGTGGACTGAGTTTTAATTTTTTGTTGGGGTTGTTGTTCTGTCACCCTGGACTGTTGTGCTCTGCTTCCGCTTGTTCTTTGTTTTCTGTCTGGTTTGTTTTTGCATTTGGTTGTTTTCCTGTAGCTTGTTGCTTTTGTGGTTGTTTCTGTTGTTTGGTGTGTTGGTTTTGTAGGCTTTTCTTGTGTGAATAAAATTTGCCTTCTCCAAAAAAAAAAAGGGATATGTGTAGTGAGTTGCATTTGTTTCTTCTTATCTTGTAGTAAAATTGTGTTTTTCTGCGTTGCAGGTGATTTAGGCTTTGTACGATGGGTGCAAGTTCGAAAGATGTGGAACGGGAGCTCACTCCATTCAGTGGGGTGGTGCGGACTGTGGTTCTATTTGGACGAACGGGCAATGGAAAGAGTGCAACAGGCAACAGTATTCTTGGTACAAAGGCCTTCAAGTCGAGGAGAAGTTCGGCGGGTGTTACCAGTACTTGTGAATTGAAGAGAACTGTAACAAGTGATGGTCAAACCATTAATGTTATTGACACTCCTGGTATGAGCTTACAAAGTTGTAATTCCATATATCTAATTTGTGTTTGAGAATTTTGGTTATCACTAGCTTTGTCACCTTTTTTTTTCATGCTTGTTTTTATGTTTGTGGTAAATAAACTAACATGATGTTCTATCGCAGGACTCTTTGATTCTTCTGTTGAATCTGAATTTATTAGCAAAGAGATTGCCAGATGTGTTGATTTGGCCAAGGACGGGATCCATGCAGTCCTTGTAGTTTTGTCAGTTAGGACTCGTTTTACAAAAGAAGAAGAAGCTGCGATACTCAGCTTGCAGACTATCTTTGGCAGCAAAATTACAGACTACATGGTTGTAGTCTTCACTGGAGGGGATGAACTTGAAGAAAATGAAGAAACATTAGAAAGTTATTTGGGTGGGGGTGGCTGTCCAGAGCCTTTGAAGGTTACCTTCTGAACCGCAACTTGCTTTGATAAAATTTATTTTACTTTATTTTCATAAAGTATGATTTATTGGATCTCATTCCATTCACCCTTCTCTTAAAAAAATTATAAAAAAAAAAATCATTTTATAATTTTTTTTTTAGAACATTTTGAATCTTTGCCGAAATCGTCGAGTGCTGTTTGATAACAAGACTAATGATAAAACCAAGAAAGCTGAACAAGTTAGAGAGCTTCTTTCTGTTGTTAACATGGTCATAGCACAGAATGGTGGGCAACCATATACACATGACTGGTTTACCGAGTTGAAGGTCAGTTTGTTCGTTCATATTCTCTGTCAACTTCAATGCAGTCTTTTCCCATCAAAATATCTGACAAAAATTTCCTTATCTGTAAACAGAGGCTGAGGTTGAGTCATCAAAAAGAGTTTGAGTCACTAGAGGGAAAAAGGAAAATGGAAATTTCAGAGCTGAAGGAGAATATGGAAAGATCTTATGATGATAAGCTGAAACGAATTACTGAAATGGTATTTTTCATACTTATTGTTATTTGAATATATCACTCGCTTTTGTGTTCAATTCTATCATTAATTGTGATGCCAAAAGGGGTAAAGAGTGCAGCTGCATGCATCCTTAACCCTGGATTGTTGAGGATAATAATAATCCTTTTGATTAAACTGTCTTTACAAGTCGTGTGTTCACTGTTTGTGATTTGACGACAACAACTCGTTGGATGTTTTGTCTACTTCTCTGAACTTTTTTCTTGCTGAAATCAAGCTAGTCATTAGTAGTTCATGTCAGTGGTTTGCTCGATCATCTTAACTTATGGTTGTTCAGATGAAGCACAAGTAATTAAATACTGTTCTGTTCACATCAGTGGTGGTATACAAAATTTTTGTTTCAGGAGGATTTTCTTCTCTTTCCATCCTACTTCTGCTCTAAATCTTGGCATAAAAGTTTGAATCTATTTTTAATATTTATCGGTTTTGGTTGATCTGTCCATTTATTTAAATATTATTTTATCTTGAGCATTTATCTATGTGCCGATCACTATATATTTATTGGCACTCTAGGGTGTAAATGGTATTTTACTCATATTGATAATTTGTCACTAGGTTGAGTTGAAACTCACACAAACAACTACTAGGCTTCAACAACAATTGGTAGAGGAGCAAGCTGCACGATTGAAGGTAGAAAATAATCTTGCAAGTGCACAGAGCAAGACTGCGGAGCTTGATGAGAAAAAAGCAGACAAATCCTGGTGTGCCATTCTTTGAAGAGCAACCAAAGTGTTTGTTTCCCTCTATCCCTCTTTAACTATATATGCTCTTGTGCATTCAGACTTTAACGCTTCTATCCCTATTATGTAAATGTCCTTAATTCGAGTTCGGATTGCAAATTTAAGGATATATTTTTATGTAACATAAATAAATATATACGTTAATATCTTATTGACGTACACCATATGAAATTTATTTGTCAAGCTGCATCGACCAATCCATACCTGTAGAATTTGCTTCAACCTATGAACCTTATCATTGTTAGATTCTGATTCTCTATAGAAATGCCTAGAAATGAAGGTATATCTTGTACGAAGGTATATATGATGCCTTTAATGATAGGAAAATGCGTGTTTACTTTTAAATAATCTGAAAAATCTTGTACGAGGTAAATCAAATACTACCTGTAAGTTGGGAATTGCATTAGAAATAATTGTGATTTTAGTGTTAACGTGATTTGTTTATTTGTTGTAGTTAAATCACTACGGTTATTTTGACAGAGGAAATAAGGGTTTTTGTCACTTATTTAAGTTGGTGTCTAAAAACTATCATTACTTTAATAAATTATGTTTTAAAGGCATCAAATAAGTGATTTCTAAAAATATTCTTACTTTACTCTATTTTCTTATTTACTTTTCAGTTTTTTTTTTTTGATTTTATTCTTTCATCTTCTTCATAGAGGTTTGTTTGTCGAAATGAACCTCCAATGGAGGTCGAAGTCGAAGTCGTTCGACCTCCTTGGAAGTCTGTTCAACCTCCATGAAGGTCAAAATCGACCTTTAATGGAGGTCGAAATTGATCTCCATTGGAGGTCGAAATCGACCTTTATTTTATTTCTGAGACTTTTCATGTACTTTTCGGGACTTTTCATATTTTTCCGAGACTTTTCAAGTATTTTTCGAGACTTTGCAAGTATTTTTCGAGATATTTCATGTATTTTCTGAGACTTTTCATATTTTTTTTTCAAAACTTTTCATGTACTTTCCGAGACTTTTCATATTTTTCTGAGATTTTTCAAGTATTTTTCAAGACTTTTCAGGTAATTTCCAAGACTTTTCAAATATTTCCGAGACTTTATGCGTGTTTACTTTTAAATAATCTGAAAAATCTTGCACGAGGTAAATCAAATACTACCTGTAAGTTGGGAATTGCATTAGAAATAATTGTGATTTTAGTGTTAACGTGATTTGTTTATTTGTTGTAGTTAAATCACTACGGTTATTTTGACAGAGGAAATAAGGGTTTTTGCCACTTATTTAAGTTGGTGTCTCAAAACTATCATTACTTTAATAAATTACGCTTTAAAGGCATCAAATAAGTGATTTCTAAAAATATTATTACTTTACTCTATTTTCTTATTTACTTTTCAGTTTTTTTTTTTTGAGTTTATTCTTTCATCTTCTTCATAGAGGTTTGTTTGTCGAAATCAACCTCCAATGGAGGTCGAAGTCGAAGTCGTTCGACCTCCTTGGAAGTCTGTTCAACCTCCATGAAGGTCAAAATCGACCTTTAATGGAGGTCGAAATTGATATCCATTGGAGGTCGAAATCGGCCTTTATTTTATTTCTGAGACTTTTCATGTACTTTTCGAGACTTTTCATATTTTTCCGAGACTTCTCAAGTATTTTTCGAGACTTTGCAAGCATTTTTCGAGACTTTTCATATTTTTTCGAGATATTTCATGTATTTTCCGAGACTTTTCATATTTTTTTCAAAACTTTTCATGTACTTTCCGAGACTTTTCATATTTTTCTGAGATTTTTCAAGTATTTTCCAAGACTTTTCAGGTAGTTTCCAAGACTTTTCAAGTATTTCCAAGACTTTTCAATTATTTTCGAGACTTTCATGTATTTCCAAGGCTTTTCAGGTAATTTCTGAGACTTTTCAAGTATTTTCAAGACTTTTGGTAATTTCTGAGACATTCTGGGAAAAAAAATGAAATTTTTCGAGACTTTTAGTAATTTTCAAGACTTTCTGGGTACAAATGAAATTTTTTGAAACTTCTTTCTGGGCAAAATTGAAAGGTCTTGAAAATATTCATTTTTACCCAGAAAACCTCAAACATTACCAAAAGTCTCGGAAAATCTTGAAAAATCTCGGAGATGACCTTCAATTTTTTTTCTAATTTTTTTTCATGTTCTGCTTAATCGACCTACATTGGAGGCCGTACTGACCTCCAATGGAGTTTCGCCTCTATTGATGGAGGATTTTGAAGAAAAAAAACCTAAATAGTGAAGAAGGTTACTGTGGAGGGTATTTTTATCCGTTTACCATAATAAGTGTCTTTTAAATATAAAATTTTAAAATGGAGACAATGTTGAAAAACCACGTTTAAAAAGTATCATTTAATTTTTGAACTCTATGTTTGATACTCACACATGTGAGGTTGAAAGATTAACCTATAGAAAACCTGAATTGTACGGATCTTTGGTGATAATTTTTGTACATTAAAACGTTCTTAATTTCATTCAGATTCATCTTAATCATTAAATAAATTGCATTCAAAAAGTAGACATCTCAACCTTAGAAATAATTTTCGTCCCTCTAGATTTAATTATAATAAGTTAAGTTAAATAGGGCAATCTTTATTTCCTTAATATTCTAGGAATCCTTAGACAAGTTTTAACATGAAAAAGTATCATGACTGGTTGCCAATAATAGTTACACACAAAAATATGTCCATGATAATATCTTTATATAATGCTAGATTTTGTGATCAGATCATATATACAATATATAGTAGAGAATGATAATATATCATCATTCATCATAGATTTATTCTTGACTTGCTTTGCGATGCCTTACTTGCATACACAAGGAGAGACAGAGAGATGATCAATTCAAAATTGTTTTCATTCTCTTGGATAGACATGACCGCTATTCGGTTCAAACTGTGGAACCGAACAGTATCTGTGGTAAAAAATCAGAACCAGAACCGGAACCATGGCTTCCGGTTCCAGATCCGGACCGGAACCGTGAGTCTTAAGGTTCCGATTCCGATTCTTAAAAAAAACAGGACTGGAACTGGCAGTTCCAAAATCGACGGAACCAACCCAAGTTTTTTTTTTCTTTTACTTTTTTTTTCAAAACTTTTTTGGCCGTTGGGCCTCAAACGGTCACCAAACCGCTCGGCCCAACGGCCATACGGGCCAATCCAGTTTTTCTTTTTTCAAAGGCCAGGTGACATCAACTAGCCGTTGGCCCCAACGGTCTGATAACCATTTGAGGCCAGTGGCCAAAAAAATTAATTTTTTTTGTTTTTTCTCTTTTCTTAGTTTTTTTTCGATAATCCCCCCACCCACAAACACACAATTCTCTGTAATTCTCTCTCAACTGTCAATTATTCAATTTTTTATATTTATTCTGTTTCAAATTTTTTTAATCAATTCAAAATCATTTTCAACAAATTTTTGAAATTTATTTCCATCCACTTATTTTATAATTTTTTCAAAAGTTTTTTATTTTTACATTACATTCCCATATTTTAAATGGCAAGTGGATGTGGAAGTGGAAATGGAGTTAGAGAAGCTCCAATTCCTCCAAGGCATTCCATTTTCAGGAATTCCAGGACTGGTAAGGGTCTTATGTCGGAGTCGGTGCCTGTCCAGCCGGACAATATCTATTATGAGTTCCTGCAACGACAACCATATCTTTAATCCCTAAACTATCCAGCCAATCCAAATCCCCCTTTAATAATTTCTGAACCCGAAGCTAGCCACCCTAGCCCTAATATCACAAGTCAATCAGAAAATATGCATGATCACCCTCCAGATTCTGATTTTGAAGTACCACCTACTGAAGAGATCTTAGAGAAAGCTGAGAAGAAGCCCAAATCTGATCTCCACGTATACCACATGAAGAAAATTACGAAAGAGGATGGAATGATGGTAGCGATTCGCAATTACTGCCACAAAGAATTTAAGTTGAGTAAATCTGGAGGATATGTTACATATTAGAAGCATATTACGACCCGGCATCCAGCCGAACATGCCAGGTCGAGTAACACAAACTCAAATTTCCAGGTTCGCTACCCCTAACACTTAATCATTTAAATATAGTGATCAAACTAATAGAGAAGAATTAGCTAGAATGGTAGTTGTAGAACATTTACCTTTTGGTTTAGGTGAAAAGGTTGGTTTTATTAATTATTGTCATAGAGCATTAAATCCTACTGCATGTCGTATTCCTAGAACCACTCTCACACGTACACTTTGTGATATTTATAAAAAAGAAAAAATATTTTGAAATTTTTTTTTTTAGAATTATTAAGGTCGTGTTTCCGTATGTGCCGACATATGGACTGACCATTAGCAAACGCATTCATACTTGGGTGTCACTTGTCATTTTATGGACAAAGTATGGACAATGCAAAAAAGAATTCTTGCATTTATAGTATTTGATGATGTATATACTGCTGATAAAATTTATAAAACTGAAAGCAAAATTTTTTCAATTGGTTTTGATAATGCTTCCAACAATACGGCAGCTATTACTGCTTTAATTGAATTATGCAAACCTTATTTTAATAGTAAAATTTTTCATCAACTATGTGCTTGCCATGTTTTAAATTTATGTGTTCAAAAAGGTTTAGAAATTATTCAAGCTTTTATTAAACTCATTAAAGATGCCCTATTTTATTTGTGGAAACATTCTTCTGCGATGAAATCATGGGTTAGATTTTGTAAACAGACAGGTAGACATCCCATTAGATTTTCTCGTGATGTCCAAACACTTTGGAATTCTACTTATAAATTTTTTTCTGAAAGTTATGATTATAGGGATTTATTAGTTTCGTTTATACAATATAATGTTAGTCAAATTAATCTTTATCCACACCATTGGGATGTTAGTACAAAATTTGTAATTTGTTAAAAGTTTTTAATAGTGTTACTAACAATTTTTCTGGTATTTATTATCCTACTACTCAATTATTTATTATTGAGAGTTGTAATATTGTTGGTGCATTTTCCGAGTGTTTAACCGATATACAATTACAACCATGCATTGAAGCTATAAAAAAATGGTTAGAGTATTACAAGGAGTTTCCAACTATTACAAGGAGTTTCCAACTATTTATTTGCTTGCATTGTGTTTTGATCCACATTGTAAATTAGAAAATTTGTCTGATTATTTAACTCTTTATTGTGGTTGTTTAGAAATAGATGTAGATATTCATAGTTATTGTTCTACAATTAAGACATTATTTTATGAGTTATATGATGAATATCGTAGAGTTTATGGTCCATCACTGAACATTAGTGTTCCACAAACTCAAACTGTATCCAATACTCGATCCTTCCGATTTTTGGGGTCTCAACTGTTATCTCAAAAGACTAAAAAATTACAGGCTTCTTCTTATTCATCAAGCTCGGCCTCATATTCCGAGATTGAAACTTATCACAATACCAGTTTTTAGTTTATAGGAGACAGTGATGTGGAAAATTTTGATATTCTACATTGGTGGAGGGATCATGAAAGGCACTTCCCAAACTTGGCTATTATAGCCAAATAAATTCTTGCAGCACCAGTTTCTACAGCGGCTGTGGAACAAGAATTTAGCCGCCGGTGGAAATATTTTGGATGCAAGACGTTCGTTTTTGAGTCCAGGATCAATTCAAGTCCAAGTTTATGTTGATGATTAGACCAAGGCTCAAAACAGACAACAAGAACTCAAACAAGAAGCACTCTACGATTTCTTCGACGATGACCAGATAACTGGAATGGAAGGCATCAATTAGTTACAATCCCAAGTCCCTACTTACTTCAGCGAACCGACAATAAAAGGTAAAAGAACTATGTGGCATTTGATTCCTCTAAATCCCAAGAGGATACGTATAATAGTGGTACAAATTAAGTGCGAGGCCGATTTAAATTTTTTAGACTTTAGTTCTATTTCAATTTAGTTTTTTTGGTTTTTATATATTTATTTTATTTTAATTTCGGCTTATCTAATAAACTTCATTTACAAATTACAATTTCACATCATTATATATATATTTACATGTTTATTAATTTTTTTTATTTAGTAGATTAAAAAAAGAACCGAATCGCCTGGAACCGGGGAACCAGACTAGAACTGGGTGAACCAGAACCGGGGCCAAGCGGTTCCAGTCCCAGTTCCAGGTCCCTCTGAAACAGGAACCGGCGGTTCGGAACAAGAACCGAACCGCGGTCATGTCTACTCTTGGATGAGAATACATATTATATATATATATATAAGAAAATAAGATTTGTAAGGAACAATTACTTTTTGGAAATATTTCAAAATAGGGAAAAATTAAGAATCATCTTCTAAAGAGTAAGAAATGAAGTGATTAATTACAAGAATAAAGGAAGAAAAAATAATTATACAAAAAAATTCAAAAGACAAAAATTATTGTGATAAAGTACATATGTTGGAAAAATTCCTCATATGTGGCCACACATGTAAAGATTAAATGTGTTTGCTATCTTTTGGTTAAGCCTAAATTAAAGTGATCTAATTAAGATTTAAAGTTTAAGGCTTAAGGGTATAATTGTCATGGAGTTAATGTGTAGATACCAAAGTGCTATTTCTAATTTGATGAGGGGCCGAATTAGAAATAGCAAAACATATAAAAATATGTTTATTATATTTAGGGTTATGGTCCCCAAATTACACGATCTTTTGGCTTTTCTGTATCCCCATCAACAGAGAACATAGAACACTTTTGTGTCCCAAGAATCGTGATAATTTGAAAAAACACAACCCGTTCACCAAACTCCGGCAATGGATTCAGGTACGCTTCCGTTTATTGTTATCTCTTTTCTCTTGAATTGACATGGGTTTAGTAACATGTATTTAGGGTTTGATTAATCATGATATAGAAACATGTGTAGGTTATTTTCGGATTAATTTTGTGCCTATGCATGTTAAAGGTGTGATAATCGAATCACTTACAAGTGGTATCAGAGCCACCCATGATCGATTCTTGAGAAATAGTTTTGAGACTTGAGTTTTGATTTTAAGGTTTAAATAAATTTCAGAATAATTTTATTTTTTTTTACGATATCATGTAATGCTATATACGAATGATCTCATGCCATGTACTAAGATATACATAACTGTGATTGTATGGATTCGTGATTGAGATTTGGATTTTTGGTTTTAAGTTTTTTTTTTTAATAAAATAAAATAAAAAAATTTTGCATTTGGATCGGTTTTCTGACCGATGTTGAAGGTTCGGTCAACGCCCCGATTCAAGTGAGAACCCGGGCGTTTTGCGGCGAGAAAGAAGACCGTCGGTCATCGACCACGATCGCCACCTCTAGCCGCCGGTCGTTCGTCGCGTGCGATCTTGGCCGTCATCGCGTGCGATCTGCGTTTGCTGGTCATGCGCTGCTTGGGCGCCGTTCGTGGTTGCCTTCTGGTGACCGTGAAGTGGCCTGAAGCAACGGCGGTGTAAGCCTAGGGTTCACAGAGCTTATTTTGTTTTGGGCCTCTTTTGGAGAATTTGATATTCTTGAGGGACTGATTAGCAATTATTTTAGGCCATTGTGTGATTTTGCTAAATTTTAGGGCCAATTTATAATAACTAAAACTTAATGGACCATTATGCAATTATGCAAATGTTTTGGGGTGGGTTTAATAATTACTGACAGGTTACGGGTTAACTTTGTAATTTTCAAAACTTGAGGGGCCTTTCCGTAATTTCACTAAATCAGGGATCTTTCTATAATTTTGTAAAATCAGGGGCAGTTTTTGTAATTTTTATTTTAAAAAATCAACACAAATTCAAATATTTTGGTATACCTATTATGGTTAAATAAAGTTGTCTTACATTCTAAATGAGCTAATTGAAACAAGATGTCGCCAAAGTGACCTCTCTTGTGTAGATTGTTCATGAGGGATGTTGGATGTTTGTGTGTGTGTAAATTCATGCGGGTATTAGCTGGCCCAAAGGAAGGTTAATACTTGGCGGAATTGCACACACACCTGTGGTGGTAAACATGTGACGATTATAAGGTTTTACATGTGAATAATAAGTCGATCCAAAGATAGATTTATTATTTGACATGAATTATTGTCAATGTTTGATCACTACAACAAGAGTACCACTTACAATTAATATTAATGTCCAAAGACTTGATATTAATGTTGTGCTAGGTATCTTGAGATGGGATTTTCCATTATTTGAATTTTTTGATTATTGTATTTGGTTATTAATGTGAGCATGTTTGTTTGTTTGTTTTGTTTTGTTCTCTTTACAGCTAATGTTTTTACGATATCTGCTAATATCAACTCCATACATATGCTTAATGGGACCAACTTCAAGGATTGGAAAGATAACGTACTTATTGTTCTCGGCTGCATGGATCTGGACCTTACACTTCGGATTGAGCAGCCCGCTTCTCTTACGGATGCAAGTTCTCCTGATGACAGGAAGAACTTTGAGAAGTGGGATCGCTCAAATCGCATGAGTCTTATGATCATTAAGCGCGGCATTCCAGAGGCATTTAGGGGTGCGGTATCTGAAAAGATAACCAAAGCCAAAAAGTTCCTAGCCGAAATTGAAAAACGTTTTGTGAAAAACGATAAGGTAAAAACAAGCACGCTTTTGCAAAGCTTGATTTCTATGAAGTATAAAGGCATGGGGAACATAAGGGAGTACATTATGGAAATGTCTCATATTGCTTCTAAGCTTAAGGCACTGAAGCTCGAGCTGTCTGATAAATTGCTCGTGCATTTAGTATTGCTATCACTTCCTGCACAATACAGTCAGTTTAAGGTCAGTTACAACTGTCAAAAGGAGAAATGGACTATTAATGAGCTCATTTCTTACTGTGTGCAAGAGGAAGAGAGATTGAAGCAAGACAGGACCGAAAGTGCTCATTTGGCTAGCACCTCTAAGGACAAGGGCAAAAAAAGAAAGAATATTGAAGCTGCTAAGGGTCCAGCTCAAAAGAAACAACAGAAAGACAATGAGGGTTGTTTCTTTTGCAACAAGCCTGGATATGTGAAGAAGGATTGTACCAAGTATCACGCATGGCGTGCAAAGAAAGGTACGTTCCTTACTTTGGTCTGTTCTGAGGTAAATTTAGCTTCAGTACCTAGAAACACGTGGTGGTTAGATTCTGGTGCAACTACTCACATCAGTGTTTCTATGCAGGGTTGCCTGAACTACCGAAAGCCAAGTGATGCTGAAAGACACATCTTTGTAGGCGATGGCAAGTCTGTAGAAGTAGAGGTTATAGGGCATTTTAGGTTGTTATTAGGAACTAGTTGTTATTTGGATTTATTAGATACTTTTATTGTACCGTCTTTTAGACGGAATTTGGTTTCTGTTTCTTTATTGGACAAATCTGGTTATTATTGTTCATTTGGAAACAATCAATTCAGTTTATCTATAAATTCAAATCTTGTTGGAACTGGTTCTCTATGTGTATATGACAACTTATATTTGCTTGATACAATCATTTCTTATAATGTAACCTTGCATGTGGAATCACGAGGTACTAAACGCAAACTAAGTAAAGAAAATTCGGCCACATTATGGCACAAACGTTTAGGTCGCATCTCTAAAACTAGAGTTGAGCGACTTGTGTCTGATGGGATACTAGATTCCCTTGACTTTACAGACTTTGAAGTCTGTATTGATTGCATTAAGGGAAAACAGACCAAAATAAAGAAATTAGGTGCCAACAGAACTACAGACGTCTTAGAATTGATACACACGGATATCTGTGGACCATTCCCTACGGCTTCCTGGAATGGCCAACAGTATTTCATATCATTCATAGACGATTACTCACACTATGGGTACCTATTTCTCATTCATGAGAAATCATAGTCTTTGGACGTGTTCAAAAAATTTTAAACTGAAGTTGAGAACCAACTCAACAAAAGAATAAAGAGTGTCAGGTCTAACCGTGGTGGTGAATACTACGGCAGATATGATAGTTCAGGTGAACAACATCAAGGACCGTTTGCTAAATTCCTAGAAGAATGTGGAATCATCCCACAATACACCATGTCGGGATCACCTAGCATGAATGGTGTAGCTGAAAGGCGAAACCGGACTCTTAAGGATATGGTAAGGAGTATGATTTGCCATTCCACCTTACCAGAGTCACTCTGGGGAGAAGCACTTAAAACAACAGCTTATATTCTGAACCGAGTGACAACTAAAGCAGCTGTAAAAACACCTTATGAGCTTTGGACAGGTAGAAAGCCTAGTCTAAAGCACTTTCACATTTGGGGATGTCCAGCTGAGGCAAGGCCTAACAGGCCACATGAAAAGAAATTGGACTCCAAAACTATGAGCAGCTACTTCATTGGCTACTCTGAGCGATCTAGGGGCTATAAGTTTTATGATCCCACACTTAGGTCAATTTTTGAGACGGGAACTGCAACATTTTTTGAGGATGTTGAGTTTGGGGGGAGAAATAAGGCCAGAGACATTGTCTTTGAGGAGGAATCAAATAAGGCCAGAGACATTGTCTTTAAGGAGGAATCGGTTTCAATTCCTACTATCGCTTTTGACAATGTACAGATTTCTATACCTGTCATTGATCAAGAAGCGAATCCGGATCCTCAACCAGACAATGTTGAACAACCCTCCATTCAAGATGAGGTAATTGCTCCTGAGGAACAAACTCAACAACCTCAAGAACCAGTGCCATTAAGGAGATCCACTAGAGAAAGGAGAAATGCTATTCCAGACGATTTTTTCATATTTCTCCAGGAACATGAGGAAGACATTGGAATGGTGGAAGATGATCCAATTAACTTACATCAAGCCATGCAGGGTTCCAACTCTCAAAAGTGGATTGATGCCATGAATGAGGAGTATAAGTCTATGCAAGACAATAAGGTTTGGGAACTTGTCCCATTACCAGAAGGTGCGAAGCCCTTTGGTTTTAAATGGATATTTAAAACCAAAAGGGATTCGAAAGGTAATGTGGAGAGGTATAAGGCCCGTCTTGTAGCTAAAGGCTTTACCCAAAAGGAAGGGATTGACTTTAAAGAGACTTTCTCTCTGGTTTCAACGAAAGACTCTTTTAGGACAATCATGGCACTTGTTGCACATTTTGACCTAGAGCTTCATCAGATGGATGTCAAGACAGCATTTCTCAATGGTGACATTGATGAAACAATTTATATGGTACAACCAGAAAACTTTGAGTCGGGAGACCCAAAGAATATGGTTTGTAAATTGACAAAGTCCATCTATGGACTCAAGCAAGCTTCCCGTCAGTGGTACTACAAGTTTCATCAAGTGATTATCTCGTTTGGTTTTGAGATAAACGTTGTTGATAATTGTGTGTATCACAAATTCAATGGGAGTAAGCACATATTCCTGGTTTTATATGTCGATGACATACTGCTTGCCACAAATGATATAGGCATGTTGCACGAAACCAAGAGATTTCTATCAAAGAATTTTGAGATGAAAGATCTTGGTGACGCCTCCTTTGTATTAGGGATCCAGATACAACGAGATCGCTCTCGGGGTATTCTTGGATTGTCACAAAGGAACTATATCGATAAAGTGCTTAAAAGGTTTGGCATGCAGGACAGCAAACCAGGTGACACCCCTGTCGCTAAGGGAGACAAGTTCAGTCTCGGTCAATGCCCTAAAAGTAACCTTGAAGTTAAGGAAATGCAGAAGATTCCCTATGCATCAGCTATAGGGAGTCTAATGTATGCTCAGGTGTGTACACGTCCGGATATTACGTACATTGTTGGTATGTTAGGCAGATATTTAAGTAACCCTGGGATGGATCATTGGATAGCAGCCAAGCGGGTTATGAGGTATTTACAGAGAACAAAAGATCACATGCTCACGTATAGGAGATCGGATCAGTTGGAGATCATAGGGTATTCTGACTCCGATTATGCTGGATGCCAAGACAGTAGGAGATCCACATCAGGCTACATATACCTGTTGGCTGGTGGAGCTATTTCTTGGAGGAGTGCCAAACAGACACTCATAGCTTCTTCCACCATGGCAGCAGAGTTTGTAGCATGCTATGAGGCATCCAACCATGGAATATGGCTGCGGAATTTTGTCACTGGGCTGCGCATTCTGGAGGGTATTGAAAGACCACTCAAACTTTATTGTTACAATAAGTCAGCAGTGCTATATTCTAATAACAACAGGAGCTCATCTACATCAAAGTATATTGACATTAAGTTCCTAGTTGTGAAGAAGAGAGTGCAGAGTGGACAGATATCCATAGAGCGCATTGGGACAAACTCCATGATAGCGGATCCGCTTACAAAGGGATTACCACCCAAGGTCTTTCATGAGCACACTGCTCATATGGGTGTTATGTTGTGTGAGGATATAACATTATAGTAGGAGTTTGTATCATTTTGTATTTTAGTGCTTTATGTTTGGTTTTGGACATACATATACATTTATGAATTTGGATATTTTTCTGATCAGAAATAAAGTATTCAGTTCATTTCACTCTGTTACATTATGTTAAGTTTTGATCTCATTAAGGAATAAAGTAGGACCAGTTGAACATAGACATGTATAGATCACATTGCATTAATTTCCATGCTACGCATCCATGATTGATCTATGTCATTTGATTATGTTGGTATACGTGACCATTGATGGGTTTAGTCACGCTAAATGTGACGAAAACCGCTTTGATCCTATATATGCATAATCAATGGACGAGATTGTTCGGATATACCCTAAATTTGTGATAGCAGAATTTTGGAGCTCATAAAGTCATACACATTTGTAAAGTTACATATGTGGCCCAGTGGGAGATTGTTGGAAAAATTCCTCATATGGGGCCACACATGTAAATATTAAATGTGTTTGCTATCTTTTGGTTAAGCCTAAATTAAAGTGATCTAATTAAGCTTTAAAGTTTAAGGCTTATGGGTATAATTGTCATGGAGTTAATGTGTAGATACCAAAGTGCTATTTCTAATTTGATGAGGGGCAGAATTAGAAATAGCAAAACATATAAAAATATGTTTATTATATTTAGGGTTATGGTCCCCAAATTACACGATCTTTTGGCTTTTCTGTATCCCCATCAACAGAGAACATAGAACACTTTTGTGTCCCAAGAATCGTGATAATTTGGAAGAACACAACCCGTTCACCAAACTCCGGCAATGGATTCAGGTACGCTTCCGTTTATTGTTATCTCTTTTCTCTTGAATTGACATGGGTTTAGTAACATGTATTTAGGGTTTGATTAATCATGATATAGAAACATGTTTAGGTTATTTTCGGATTAATTTTGTGCCTATGCATGTTAAAGGTGTGTTAATCGAATCACTTACAACATATAGATTTTGTTTTTGTTGAATAAAAAGGAACTGAAGAACAAACTTTGACAACTGATATATAGCTAAAACAATGAGTTCAATCTGACAGAAAAGCTGTGTAGTACTCCATCAGTGCCGGTTTGAAGAAGAATAACTGGAGAGGAAAAAAAAAAGGTCACAAGTATCCCATAACTTACTGTCTGTTAAATAGCAAAACATTTTAGTACCAATTAATGCTGCATAACCCCATTTCTTCTCATTATTACAACTTACAAGTGCTATGTTTGTGTTTGTGTGTGTTTTCGATAGAACCAACGAAATGTCTAGCTTCATGGGTATTTGCTTCCTCATAATTAATAATAATTATATCCATGTAAAAATAAATACTTAAGAAAAAAAAACCATGTGATATGAACATGAAATATCAAGAAGAAATCAAACTCGATGAGCTCAACAAAAAATGAAAAAAATAAAATAAAATAAAATAAAAACCATGTATTTATTGAAAGAATTAAAACACATAAGAGAAAGGTGAAAAATAAATAGAAGATTCCATTTCTATGGCAACAGATCCAATAATAAGAAGAAGAAATTAAACACATACACATACACACACTTATGTTAAAGGAAACAATTTTCCTATGATTGTGGATCACATTGATGGTGCAAATCATGGCAATGCAGCAACTAATACTGTTGTCAAAATTAAAGAAACTGATGAAGAGGATTTTAAGGAACAAAATGACAAGAATCAAGGGAAGATCTCAAATGGTGGTCAACACCAATCTTTATCAAAACAAAACATCTAGCATTCTTTGCATATTTGATTGCTCCACTTTTACATGTAATGTAGCTCCATATTCTCATCAATTTGTGAGCGTCTCTCGGGTAAAACCGTGTAGTCAAAGTTAGGTTTGGAGCTTAATGGTGTTGGTTGGAGTTGAAGTGGACCAGAAACAGTCTAAGAAGCAAGAACAAAAACAAAAGCAACCTCAGGGAGACCTCATTCACGTCGCCTCAAGGTCGCTATCTTATCGGCTCAAGACCTCCTCCACTAGAAAAGTAAGTGACCTTAGCCAAGTCACTCTAAGGTCGCTATTACCTCGGGTTGAAGCTTCTCCACCAGACAAGAAAGTGATCTCATGGCGACCTCAGCCAAGTAGCCCCAAGGTCGCTATTACCTCGGGTCAGAACTGCTCATTTCAGAACGAGAGCAAAGCAACCTGCATTATTTCTCATCCAGGTCGCCCCAAGGTCGCCCAAAGAAATTACCTTTTTACACATGCCCTAATTCACTATTCTATATATTCCCTTGCTATTTTCAGACCTAATTACCTCTCCCTACCCAAGAACCCTCTTAAAACCTCACCCTTTCATCTTCCTCACATACAACCCACACATCTCCCATGAAAACGACCAAGACACCACATTTCCCTACAATCCAAAGCCTTCACCACACCCATACACCAAATCCATCATTACTTCATGTTTTTGGGCAAAAAGGGAGCTGAAGACTATAAGAAGGAGAAGAAGAACCAAGAAGAGGAGGAGACTCTCCATATAGTTTTCTCTAAACTCTTTCTCTTTGATATTTTGTTGTAGAGTCATGTATTAATTTTCATATATGTTTTGGATGACTCTAATTTGTAACATGAACTAATTTTCTCTTGCTAAGGCTTGATGAAACCAAACCCTTGAAATTATCTATAAAGACCACTCATATTCATATGTGTGTTGTGTTTTGTATGGATAATTTTGAATACTTAATGCTTTCACTAGATTGATCACCTTTGTGAATGATATTTGGTGGTGTGCTATGAACCGAGGGGCGGCGCACGCCACATGTTTGATGAAATGTCCACTATATATGTCTAGTAAGGTAGAGATACGCGATGCTAGCGTATATGATCCTTGTGTGTGTGCCAAAGTTCTTAATGAATTCATACATATATCCTAGGGTCATCGAGAGATAGGCTTTGGGTATGATTGGATGTAATTTCTATCACTCAAGGGAGAGTAGAGATTATTGTTGGGCACACGGGTCTACAATTCACAATTGCACTAATTTGGTAGTTGAATGAGTCTAGAACTTAATTAGTTAGCGGGTAAGGTGGATTCTATGTCTTAATATTTCTCATCATATAGTTACATTCATTGTTACTTTCAAATTCACCATTTACTTTGAAGTTGCTTAATAGTTTAATTTAGAGTAATTTGTAGCTTAACAGAATATCACTCTCTTTGATCATTGTTCAAATAATGACTAAATCAATCAACTTCGGTAATTAACTCCTCAATCTTCGTGGGAACGAACTTTACTTATTATTGTACTACACTTCGGCCTCGTACACTTGCGAACGCCCACTTGGAGCGAGTCAATAATTGTTTTACTTTTTATTCTGGTTCCTAGAATCATGTAAATTCCATATAAGATGCCCTGTATTTAGTATATAACATATGCCATATCAATGAAACAGGGTAAGGGTTTCCATTTCATTTATTCTAAAGAAATTTCAACTTATACAAGAAACCATGATGTTAAAACATTTTTTCTATGAACATATAAAAATAAATATTCCATGGTGGAGTGCGTTCAAGTGTTTGAGTTTATACGCACGGTTAGGGGTGGGCACGGTTCATTGAACCGAACCGAACCGACCCGAACCGAACCGAGATACGGTGTTTGGTTCAGTTTTAAGGTTGAGTTTGGTTCAATTTGGTTCGAACCGAATGAACAGCATAGAATATGGGTCGGTTTCGGTTTTGGACCTTCCAAAACAAAACCGAACCGGACTATAAATACAAAAAAAAAAACCCTATTTTGCTTTTCTCATCAAACCTTATATGGTTTCTCTCTTATTTTCCACCGTAGCTCATCTCTCTGTTTTCTCTTCTTTTCAACAATAGCAAACCATCTCTCTTGTCTCTTTTCTGTTCAGCTCATCACTCCATCATAGATCCAGACATAGCAGCCTCTATCATCTCTTTTCCCCGGCTCCGTCGTCGATTGTCAATACTCGTCATTCTCAAGGTTTTTTTTTCTTTTTCTTCCCACTTTCCCAGTATTCTATTTTGATTTCTTTGTTTTATGGGTGTTTGATGTTTGAAATCCACCATATCTGCCTATATAATGCTTCAATATGTGAAATCTCATCGCAGATATGTAAAATCTCATCAGGAAATCAGTGCAACTTAGATGTTATATATATATATATATGTATATATATATATCACTATGCTACTCAGTCTTAATTAAAATTATATAATTATTCACTTAATTTTATCTTTTGATTATTTTCTTAAAATAAAAAGTAAAATTATTTTTATGAAATGGGTTTGATCTGCCTATAATGAGAAGCTAGGAAAAATAAAGCAGATAAGACAGACTTTTGGGAAAGAAAAAGAAAGAAAGGAAACATGGGAGAGAGAAAGAAATTGAGGCCGTGAATTCAGAATTCATGTAGAGAGAGAGAGAGAGGGAGAGAGAGAATAAGAGATTGGAATATGTACAGATAAGTGATATTTATTTGATTAAGCTTGGGATACCGTTAATCCTAAATTGAGTTGTAAGGTTTTAGGAATAATCAAGAAGGAAAAGAAATCACTTATCAAGGGTGTATTGTGAGTAACTTAATATTGTTTTTGAAATTAATTTATTGTTTTAATTATTAAGTTGAGAATAAAGTTACTATAATCAGAAAATATTATAGAAAATTCTGATGTTAGAAATTGAGTACTTTGGCATAGGATTAAATAAATTCAGATTTCCTGATGAGTATTTATATTAAATAAATTTACTCACAACTTGTGCTATCATTTTAATATATTATAACTTCTATTTCTATGGAAATTTCAATATTGCTTTCAATATATTCTAGCTAAACTAGATTTTAATATTATTGTTTTCTTGCCTTTTTATTTATTTAGAATGTGAAATGTCAATATATAGTTTTATTATTTACTTTGATTTTAAAGGAAGGAGATCGACCCGCGAACCTATTATCGGAGGATGATGAGAGCGTCGTTGTACTCTCGTCAAAGGATATTTATAAGTTCAACCTCACGGATGCTAGTGACTAATAACTAGTATAGCAGCAAGTAAGGGGATCGTCCATAGAGAGGTGTTATCTGTCAACCGGATCGAGTTTAAGTGTTTATTGAAAGCAATGTAAATAGAATGCGGATGTGGTGAGAATGGTGTGTGTGTGTGAGGTGAAAGCATAGTGCGGTTGTGTGTGTGTTCGAGTGCGAAGGAAATATAATTGGATGCAATGTAAATGTAAGAAAATTGAGGGGTGAGAATGGTGTATAAAATGACAAATAAAAGGGTGGCTTGGAGAGATGTAGGATTATGGTCACACAAGGTTCAATAAGCTCACCATACATAAGTGCACATAAGTGATTGTTAGGCATTAAGCACATTCAATTCGAGTTAAGGGCTCGTTCTTTCTATTGACAGATTCGAGAAATAAATCACTCCCCAAAGGTCATGGCTAGAGCAATTGCACCTCTTGTCTCAACTAAGAGATTTGAAAACACTTCTCACTCCCCCAAAGGTCATAGATAGAGCAAGTGTGTTTCCAATCCCTACCATTAAGCATATGAATATATAGCCAAAACCTATTCTAGCACGATCATGCATAAAACAAGTTTAATCTATTCTTTAAAGCTAATTGATTACGGTTGTACCCGGATTGGCCCTTCATATAGTCACAACCGAAACCTACAAACACTCAAATCCATCCACACAATGCATTTTGACCTTCCAAAGATAGACACACACAAATGGGATATTTGATTACAACTACTCCTACTATTAAGTTAATCTACTCCTAATCACATCCATAAGCACATATCAATTTCTAATCTCCACACACATGCATATTAAGATAAGAGATTATCAATAATATCAAGAACAAATCAAAACCCCAAATGAATATAAAACAACCCACACATATATTGAGCACAAAATAGGTTTACAATATTTCTCAAGTGGGGATTACACAATTAAGAAAACATGAAATACAAAGAGATGAGATAAAAGGAAACAAAACCTTTGAAGAATCCCTCTAAGAGCTCCTTCCTTACTTGGCTGGAATTTGGTCATGGACCACTCCTTTTCCTTGCAATCAACTCTCAAATGTGGTGGAGGATGGGTAGAAATGGTGTGGGAGAGACATCCATGGAGGAAAATCTCCATGGAAGCTCTTAAAAGCTTTCGCTCTCTCTTATTTGGTGGAGAAATGAAGAAGATGAAGAGAGGGTTTGGGGAAGAGAAGGAATCTCAAAGAATTAGGCAAAGTGGTGTCTTTATAGTATGGGAGAGATAGGGCACGAATGGTAGTGAAATGATAAGTTAGCCCCTTGAAATTCTCCAAAATGGCCTCTCGCTGGCAATTCGGCTACTAAAATCGGCGGCCGAGAGCAGCCGATTTCAGCAACCGAGTAGAAATGTTGGATTCTGTGGCGATTCGGCTACTGAAATCGGAGGCCGGGAGCAGCCAAATTTTAGCTATTGAAATCAACATGCGGGAGCAGCCGAATTCTTCTGGGACATTCTGGACTAAATCGGCAGTTGGATTCTACGACCGGGAGCAGCCGAATCCGGTAGCCGAATTGTTCTGTTTCTCTGATCTTGTCCCGTAAGCTGCTGAAAGGCAGATTTGACCTGTGCTGCAGTCTCCGTGTCTCGTTCTGGTTTGATGACGGATCCACCATGAAAACTTGATGTGGGTGACCACAGATCACGTCGTGGTTTGGTTTGACGATGAAGTCGTGGCAACTCTGAAAACCTCCAATATATTCTCTTTTTTCGCTTGTTTTTGCTCACAAACTGATCTTTGAAGCTCAAAACTTTATTTATAGAATATGTACCTACACAAAGCTTAACAAACACTTATATACAAAAATATGCTCGAAAACGAGAATTAAAGCTAGGAACTGGGGACCTCAAATAGATACATTTATTGTCCGATCATAGGAGAATTCAAGTTCACAATCTGATGATGAATTAGGGATTCTAGCTTTATCGCAAAACAAAAGAGTGGAAAGAGGGGTGTACGGTTAGGCGGTAGGAAAGGTAAAAAAAATCTGAATGTTGGGTGCATTTTCAAGAATACCAAACAAAAGATGGAAAAAAAAAAGAGCTAGGTGCAAACATTGTGGTGATACGTATGCATCTGGTTCGGGTTTCAATGGAACTACAAACATGAATACGCATATTCGTAAAAGGTGCAAAAAGTGCCGGCCACCCGTTACCGATTCAAGACAAACATTTTTGGTTAAACAACCAAATGTGAAGGGTGCCGGTAGTACCTTAGGTACCTCTAGATTTAGTGCCGAAGAATGAAAACTGGCATTGGCAGAGATGTTAATTCTAGATGAATTGCCATTTAGATTTGTTGAGAATCGGGGATTCCGCAAGTTTTGTTTTGCAATGAATCCTAGATTTGATGTTCCATCTAGGAGAATAATTGTTAGAGATTTGTATAAGTTATATGTTGAAGAGAGAATGAAGTTGAAGAAGTACTTTAAATCTAGTCAAGTAAGGGTTTGTCTAACCACGGACACATGGACATCGATCCAAAATATAAACTATACGGTTGTGACGGCTCATTTTATTAACTATGATTGGCTGCTGCAGAAGAGGATCTTGAGTTTTAGTTAAATAACTGATCATACTGGGGATTTGATTGGAAGGTGTATTGAGAAAGTTTTACTGGAGTGGGGTATTGATAAAATATTCACAATAACCGTGGATAATGCAACCGCAAATGAAAATGCCATTGGTTATATGAATAAAAAACTGAATAGTTGGCGTGAGGATGGAACAATTTTGGGGGGTAAGTACATGCATTTACGATGTTGTGCACACATCCTAAATTTAATAGTTAGTGATGGGTTGAAAGATTTGCATGAATCGGTAGTAGCCATTCGCAATGCGGTCAAATATGTGAAATCTTCTCTTAGTAGGCTGGATAGATTTAAAAGAGCTGTTGAGCATGAGAAGTTGGGGAATAATGGTTTCGTGGTGTTAGATGTTCCAACACGGTGGAATTCTACTTACTTGATGTTGGAAAGTGCGGTGAAACTTAGAAAAGCATTTGATCAAATGGAAGAGGAAGATGGTCACTGTGTCAACTACTTCAAGGAGAGTAATAATGAGAAGAAGCGGATCGGTCCACCTCTTTTAAATGATTGGGAGAATGCCAATGTATTTATTCGGTTTTTATCAACTTTTTACGATATTACCTTGGATTTCAGTGCTTCATTGCATGTGATATCTAATATTTATTTTAAGAGTTGGTGCACTATTTTTAATCAATTAACATCTTTGAGCACTGAGAGGGATCCGCTTGTGAGTAGAATGGCTGTGAGTATGAAACAAAAATTTGACAAGTATTGGAAGGGTTTAGATAAAACTAATAACTTGTTGATCATTGCGGTTTTTTTTGACCCAAGGTACAAATTTAGTTATGTGAAGTGGCGTTTTGATGCATTTTATGGTGTAACATAATCTCATTCGATGCTTTCTATTTTGAAAGAAGTGTTGGTAGATTTGTATGAGTATTATGTTACACAATATGGTAGTGTGAATGTAAAGTCAAATGATGATGTGTTTTCTTTTAGGAGTGGTGTGCCTGAAACTTTTTATGAAAAACAGAAGTTTAGAGAAGATAGTTTGTGGGGCCAAAACAACAAGAAGAAGATGTTAGTATGGGGAAAAGTGAGGTGGAGTTGTATTTGTTAGAGGCTTGTGAGAAACTGAATGATAAGTTTGATCTTTTGGCTTGGTGGAAGAATTGTTCAGTAAAATTTCTAATTTTGTCAATGATTGCAAGAGACGTTTTTTCAATGCCAATTTCAAATGTAGCTTTTGAGTCCGCATTTAGCACAGGAGGGCGTATAATTGATCCATTTAGGAGTTCATTGACTCCTAAAATAATTGAGGGCTTAATTTTGATTGGAAATTGGTTGTCGGCATCTTGCCCTATTGCTGAACCGTGTGTTGCGGAAGAGCATGCTAAAGATGATGATACATCCATTCAGTTGTTAGAATATTATACCAATGTTGAAACCGGTAAGTAATCATAATAAATTATCAAGTTTGTTGTTTTTTAATTCATATATGTATAAATTACTATTTACTAAGTTAGCTAATTATTTTTTTGTTGTATTCTTCATTTAGAGCATGAAAGTGGATTGACAAGTATACAATGGATGAACCATGAGGATTGAGAAGACATGAAGGTAAGAATTTAATTTGGTATTTGCTTTGGTTTTGCATTTTCTCTATTTATAATTATGTGTTTTGTTCCTTAGTTAATTTATTTTCCTTTTGTACAGGTGAAGATTTGAAGTGGAAGAAAGACATGATAACATTTAATTAGTTTGTTATGTTTTATTATATTATGGATTGTATTTTAAGTTTAATTTTATTATGGATTGTATGTTGGATTATTTATGTATGATCTTATTTTATTTTGGACTTCTATCATTCTATGTAATGAGTACTGAATTTGGTAGAATAGTAGCTATTGAGCAGGTACTTATGATTGAATTGGACTAAATTTGACTAGTTAAACAGTAATGTGACCTATTTAGATGTGTTTTAAATACAAGGGATTGTTAAAAAAAAGAGTCAAAAATCAGTTGCCCAAAGGTCTAAAAACAAAAATAGGGTTGTTAAAGGATACAAAAAATGAAAAAATACATAAAAAAAACCTCAAAGTCCAATAAGCCCAATAGGTCCAAAACCGAATTGAACCGAACCGAGATAAAGGTGTTCGGTTCAATTCGGTTTTGTGATCCAATATGGTTCAAACCGATTCAAGTTTTCAAAAACCGAAAATATAATGGTTCAATACGGCTTTGGCCAAAACCGAACCGCTCCCACCCCTACGCACGGTGATGGATGTTACAGTGGGAGGAAGGCGACAAGGTTAAAGAGAGACAAAACGACGTCGTGTTCTGAGTTGCTGATGCTGTTGTTGTTGTTGTTGTTGTTGGTAGTGGTAGAAGTAGAGGTGCCCACGGTTTGGTTAAACTGTGGGTACCAAACCGAAACCGAAACCGTTACTGAAACCGCCGGTTACGAAACCGGTTGGAAACCGGTTGGAAACCGGTTGGAAACCGGTTTCGAGTCGGTTCGGTTACGGTTAGGGATGTCCCAAAACTGCCCAAAACCGGCGGTTTGGGGCGGTTTTTATAATTAAATAAAAAAAAATCAACCAATAGAAAAGTGCCACGTGGACAAAAAAACCAACAAAAACCGAAACTGAAACCGTCCAAAACCGAAACCGAAACCGCCCAAAACCGAAACACAAACTGCCAAAAACCGGCGGTTTGGGGCGGTTTTGGACGGTTTATATATTTTAAAAAATATATAATCAATAGAAAAGTGACACATGGCCACAAAAATTGAAAAAAAATATAAACCGAAACCGAAACCGAAAACCAAACCGGTTTTCTCGGTTCGGTTACGGTTTGGGTGGCCACGGAACCGAAACCGTCCCGAAACCGAACCGTGGCCACCATTAGGTAGAAGTGAAGATAGAAGATAATAGAGTGTTGCGGGGAATAGTAATGGTGGTTATGCTGCAACTGGGTCATTGCCTTAGAGGCCGCATCAGCCGAGACATATGTGTGTGTGTGTTTGATTTTGGACCAATTCGAGCCAGCGACTGATTTGTTTTTTTATTTTAACGAAAACAAAAACGAACCAATTACAGAGAAAAGTGTTCGATTTATAGGGCCGGTTTAGTTTAGCCTTTTAATTGGGTGGGCTGGGTTTTGTTTTTGTTGTGCTTCGTTGACCTCTTAATTTGTAAATTCTATTTAATTTCTTTGACTTTTTAAAAAAAATTTAACTTTGGAAAATAAACAAATACATCCCTTAAAGTTTATATAATTACTTAATAGATAGGTTTGAGTAAGATTTTAATTATAGTATCCCTTAAATTTTCTTTGAAAGTCAAATGACAAATACAAGCCTTCGAGTTTGTAGAATTACTTAATAGACATGTCTTAGTAATAGTAACGCAACAGGGATTGTATAGTAATTTCTAAAATCTATTTTAATTTAATATTCTAAATAGGTTAAATCATTGTTAAATAGTGTATCCCAATTATTATGACTTTAGTTGGAATTTATTTGCTAAAAGGCTAGAGATAATGATATGGACTGGCCCCAAATCAATAGGTATTTGGATTGATAATTATTTTATATTGTAAAATGAGATATGGGATGAAAATATTATTTTTTATTCATTTAATGACTTGAAAAGGAATAATAAATAATATAGTGGTATAAATTTAATTTGTCATACAACTTGATGACTTAAATATATAGGAGACGTTTGTAAAGTGGAGGAAAAAAAAAATTTTAAAAAAAAGTGATTTGAGTGCAAGCGATGGATTCATCTGATAAGGAAGAAGAATAAAAAAAATTTAGAACAACAGAGGTGATACAAACGTGCAATAAAGAGTGATAAAGAGACGCCAGAAGCTTACCGAACAAAACCCTATTTCGCTCCAGCTTTTACAAGTGAGTTTGAGCTGATAATGTTTATGTTATTGTTTGTATATACACTTTAGATATAGATTAAAAAAATTTAAATTTTAGCTCACCTAAGAGTGAAATAGGTTTGCTTTCTATGAATTTTTAGGTACTGAATTGCTTCCCATGCTTTGTTTGCCCTCTAAAGCGATTCGATTGTGTGATTGACAACTATGTTGAGTAAATTTTCGGTTGTAATGTAATTTGTTGTTGATTTTGAGCTTAATTTGAGTTTTATTGGATTCGTTTATAAGATTTTAACTGCTTCGATTGTGTTGTTTTTTGTCAAAGTTTCTATTTTTAGTTATGTTTTTGATTCTGCAGATTGATGTTTGTTAAAGTTTAGCTTACCTGAGAGCGAAAGTTTCTAATTTATATGTTGGACTATTGAGGCTTTCTCAACGAGTTGAATATTTCTCAAATTGGAGTTCTTGCAGGAGCCATGAGCTTAGAGTAAAACTGATCCATAAGTCCACTTAGGTATTAACTAATTGCTCAACTTAGTTTTCTCTTTTCAGTGTTAAGTCTTGAGCGATTCAAAAGGGACTATCATGACTCATATGTGTAAGTAATTAAGATTAACACACAATCAACATGTATATGCACATAATTAATCCAAAAGTTTAACCTAAATATGTTTCTAAATCATGCTTAATCAAACCCTAAATACATGTTCCTAACCCATATCAATTCAAGAGAAAGAAAAGATAAGAACGAGCGGAAGCGTACCTGAATCCATTGCCAGAAGTTGGAGAACGGGTTGAGATCTTCCAAATTATCACGATCTTTGGGACACAAAAGTGTTCTCTCTTCTCTGGTGATGGGGATATAGAAAAGTCAAAAGTGATCATGTAATTTGGGGACCATAACCCTAAATATAATAAACATATTATTATATGTTTTGCTATTTCTAATTCGGCCCCTCATCAAATTAGAAATAGCACTCTGGTATCTACACATTAATTCCATGACAATTATACCCTTAAGCCCTAAACTTTAAATCTTTAATTAGTCCCTTTTAATTTAGGCTTAACCTAAAGATAGCACAACACATTTAATATTTACATGTGTGGCCCCACATGATGGAATTTTCCAACAATCTCTCACTGTGCCACATATGTAACCATACAAATGTGTATGACTTTATGAGCTCTAAAATTTTGCTATCACAAATTTAGGGTATATCTGAACAATCTCGTCTATTGATTATACCGATATAGGATCAAAGCGGTTTTCGTCACATATAACGTGACTAAACCCATCAATGGTCACGTATACCAACATAACCAAATGACATAGATCAACCATGGATGCGTAGCATGGAAATTACATGCAATGTGATCTATACATGTCTATTTCCAACTGGTCCTACGTTATTCTTTAGTGAGATCAAAACTTAACATAATGTAACAGAGTGAAATGAACTGAATACTTTATTTCTGATCAGAAAAATATCCAAATACATAAATGCATAAGTATGTCCAAAACCAAACATAAAGCACTAAAATACAACATGATACAAACTACCACTATAATGTGATATCCTCACACAAAATAACACCCAAATGAGCAGTGTGCTCATGAAAGACCTTGGGTGGTAATCCCTTTGCAAGCGGATCCGCTATCATGGAGTTTGTCTCAATGTGCTCTATGGATATCTGTCCACTATGCACTCTCTCCTTCACAACTAGGAACTTAATGTCAATATACTTTGACTAAGATGAGCTCATGTTGTTATTAGAATATAGCACTGCTGACTTATTGTCACAATAAAGTTTGAGTGGTCATTCAATACCCTCCAGAATGTGCAGCCCAGTGACAAAATTCCGCAGCCATCTTCCATGGTTGGATGCCTCATAGCATGCTACAAACTTTGCTGCCATGGTGGAAGAAGCTATGAGTGTCTGTTTGGCACTCCTCCAAGAAATAACTTCACCAGCCAATAGGTATATGTAGCCTGATGTGAATCTCCTACTGTCTTGGCATCCAGCATAATCGGAGTCGGAATACCCTATGATCTCTAATTGATCCGATCTCCTATATGTGAGCATGTGATCTTTTGTTCTCTGTAAATACCTCATAACCCGCTTGGCTGATATCTAATGATCAATCCCATGGTTACTTAAATATCTGCCTAACATACCATCAATGTACTCAATATCCGGACGCGTACACACCTGAGCATACATTAGACTCCCTACAGTTGATGCATAGGGAATCTTCTGCATTTCCTTAACTTCAAGGTTATTTTTAGGGCACTGACTGAGACTGAACTTGTCTCCCTAGCAACAGGGGTGTCACCTGGTTTGCTGTCCTGCATGCCAAACCTTTTGAGCACTTTATGGATATAACTCATTTGTGATAATCCAAGAATACCCCGAGAGCGATCTCGTTGTATCTAGATCCCTAATACAAATGAGGCATCACCAAGATCTTTCATCTCAAAATTCTTTGATAGAAATCTCTTGGTTTCGTGCAACATGCCTATATCATTTGTGGCAAGCAGTATGTTATCGACATATAAAACCAAGAAAATGTGCTTACTCCCACTGAATTTGTTATAAACACAATTATCAATAGCGTTTATCTCAAAACCAAACGAGGTAATCACTTGATGAAACTTGTAGTACCACTAACGGGAAGCTTGCTTGAGTCCATAGATGGACTTTGTCAATTTACAAACCATATTCTTTGGGTCTCCCTACTCAAAGTTTTCTGGTTGTACCATATAAATTGTTTCGTCAATGTCACCATTGAGAAAAGCCGTCTTGACATCCATCTAATGAAGCTCAAGGTCAAAGTGTTCAACAAGTGCCATGATTGTCCTAAAAGAGTCTTTCGTTGAAACCGGAGAGAAAGTCTCTTTAAAGTCAATCCCTTCCTTTTGGGTAAAGCCTTTAGCTATAATACGAGCCTTATACATCTCCACATTACCTTTTGAATCCCTCTTGGTTTTAAATATCCATTTACAACCAATGGGTTTCGTACCTTCTGGTAATGGGACAAGTTCCCAAACATTATTGTCTTGCATAGGCTTATACTTCTCATTCATGTCATCAATCCACTTTTAAGAGTTGGAACCCTGCATAGCTTAATGTAAGTTGATTGGACCATCTTCCACCATTCCAATGTCTTCCTCATGTTCCTGGAGAAATACGAAAAAATCCTCCGGAATAGCATTTTTCCTTTTTCTAGTGGATCGCCTTAATGGCACTGGTTCTAAAAATTGTTAAGTTTGTTCCTCAGGAACAATTACCTTATCTTAAATGGGGGGTTGTTCAACATTGTCTAGTTGAGGATCCGGATTCGCTTCTTAATCAATGACAGGTATAGAAACCTGCACATTGTCAAAAGCGATAGTGGGAATCAAAACCGATTCCTCCTCAAAGACAATGTCTCTAACCTTATTTCTCCCCCCAAACTCAACATCCTCAAAAAATGTTGCAGTTCCTGTCTCAAAAATTGACCTAAGTGTGGGATCATAAACTTATAGCCCCTAGATCGCTCAAAGTAGCCAATAAAGTAGGTGCTTACAGTTTTGGAGTCCAATTTCTTTTCATGTGGCCTGTAATGCCTTGCCTCAGCTGGACATCCCCATTTGTGAAAGTGCTTTAGACTAGGCTTTCTGCCCGTCCAAAGCTTATAAGGTGTTTTTGCAGCTGCTTTAGTTGGCACTCGGTTCAGAATATAAACTGATGTTTTAAGTGCTTCTCCCCAGAATGACTCTAGTAAGGTGGAATGACAAATCATACTCCTTACCATATCCTTAAGAATCTGGTTTCCCCTTTCAGCTACACTATTCATGCTAGGTGATCATGACATGGTGTACTGTGGGACGATTCCACATTCCTCTAGGAATTTAGCAAACAGTCATAGACGTTGTTCACCTAAACCGTCATATCTGTCGTAGTACTCACCACCACGGTCAGATCTGACACTCTTTATTCTTTTGTTGAGTTGGTTTTCAACTTCAACTTTAAATGTTTTGAACATGTACAAAGACTGTGATTTCTCATGAATGAGAAATAGATACCCATAGCGTGAGTAATCGTCTATGAATGATATGAAATACTGTTGGACATTCTAGGAAGCCGTAGGGAATGGTCCACAGATATCCGTGTGTATCAATTCTAAGACGTATGTAGTTCTGTTGGCACCTAATTTCTTTATTTTGATCTGTTTTCCTTTGATGCAATCAACACAAACGTCAAAGTCTGAAAGGTCAAAGGAATCTAAAATCCCATCAGACACAAGTCGCTCAACTCTAGTCTTAAAGATGTGACCTAAGCGTTTGTGCCATAATGCAGCCAAATTTTCTATACTTAGTTTACGTTAGTACCTCGTGATTCCATATGCAAGGTTTCATTATAGGAAACGATTGTATCAAGCAAATATAAGTTGTCATATACACATAGAGAACTAGTTCCAACAACATTTGAATTTATAGATAAACTAAATTGATTGTTTCCAAATGAACAATAATAACCAGACTTGTCCAATAAAGAAACAGAAACCAAATTCTGTCTAAAAGACGGTATAATAAAAGTATCCAATAAATCCAAATAATAATCAGTTCCCAATAACAACCTAAAATGCCTTATCGCCTCTACTTCTACCAACTTGCCATCGCCCATAAAGATGTATCTTTCAGCATCACTTGGCTTTCGGTAGTTTAAGCAACCCTGCATAGAAACACTGATGTGAGTAGTAGCACTAGAATCTAACCACCATGTATTTCAAGGTACTGAAGCTAAATTTACCTCAGAACAGACCAAAGTAAGGAACGTACCTTTCTTTACACACCAAGCGTGATACTTGGTACAGTCCTTCTTCACATGTCCAGGCTTGTTGCAAAAGAAATAACCATCATTGTCTTTCTGTTGTTTCTTTTGAGTTGGACCCTTAGCAGCTTCAATATTCTTTCTCTTTTTGCCCTTGTCTTTAGAGGTGCTAGCCAAATGAGCACTTTCAGTTCTGTCTTGCTTCAATCTCTCTTCCTCTTGCACACAGTAAGAAATGAGCTCATTAAGAGTCAATTTCTCCTTTTGACAGTTGTAACTGACCTTAAACTGACTGTATTGTGCAGGAAGTGATATTAATACTAAATGCATGAGCAAATCATCAGACAGCTCGAGCTTCAGTGCCTTAAGCTTAGAAGCAATATAAGACATTTCCATAATGTACTCCCTTATATTCCCATTGCCTTTGTATTTCATAGAAATCAAGTTTTGCAAAAGCGTGCTTGTTTCTGCCTTATCGTTTTTAGCAAAACGCTTTTCAATTTCGACTATGAACTCTTTAGTTTTGGTTATCTTTTTAGATACCGCACCCCTAAATGCCTCCGGAATGCCGCGCTTAATGGTCATAAGACTCATGCGATTTGAGCGATCCCACTTCTCAAAGTTCATGTCATCAGAAGAACTTGCATCTGTAAGAGAAGCAGGCTGCTCAGTCCAAAGTGCAAGGTCCAGATCCATACAGCCGAGAACAATAAGTACGTTCTCTTTCCAATCCTTAAAATTGGTCCCATTAAGCATTGATATGGAGTTGATATTAGCAGATATATTAGAAACATTAGTTGTAAAGAGAACAAAACAAACAAACAAACAAACATGCTCACATTAATAACCAAATACAATAATCAACAAATTCAAATAATGGTAAGTCCCATCTCAAGATACCTAGCACAACATTAATATCAAGTATTTGGACAGTAATAATAATTTTAACTGGTACTCTTTTTGTAGTGATCAAACATTGACAATAATTCATGTCAAATAATAAATCTATCTTTGGATCGACTTATTATTCACATGTAAAACTTTATAATCGTCACATATTTACCACCAGATGTGTGTGTGCAATTTCGGCAAAGCATTAACCTTCCTTTGGGCCGGCTAATACCCGCATGAGTTTACACACACACAGACATCCAACATCCCTCATGAACAATCTACACAATAGAGATCACTTTTGCGACATCTTGTTTCAATTAGTCCATTTAAAACGATGGACTACTTTATTTAACCATAAAAGATATACCAAAAACATTTGAATTTAAGTTGATTCTTAAAATATAAAATTATAAAAAATGGCCCTTGATTTATAAAATTACATAAAGGTCCCTCATGTTTTGAAAATTACAAAATGACCCCGTAAGTTTCAATAATTTTAAATCTGCCCTAAAACATTTTCATAATTGCAAACTGACCCACTAAGTTTTGGTAATTAAAAATTGGCCCTAAAATTTAGCGAAATCACATAATCGCCAGAAATAATTGCAAATCAGTCCCTAAAAAATATCAAATTTTCAAAACATGGCCCAAGGCAAGAAAACAATTTCTGAAACCCTAGCTCACCGCCGCAGCCGCCACTTTAGCCACCAGAACGTCACCGAAAAGCAACGAACGGCTGCCAAGCAGCGACGATGGGCGTTCGACGAAGACCGGCGATCGTCCTCCCAAACAATCGAACGAACGGCGGCTGGAGGTGGTCTTGGATCGCTTGATCTGGACCGATCGTGGTCAACGACCGATAATAGTCCTCGTTGCCGTGAATCGCACAGGTTTTGTGTGAGAACCCACCGGAAAATCCACCCACTATGGTGGCGTTGACCCGAGAAGCAAATCGGGTTTAGGTGAGGAAACCCATCGACCCAAAACTTGGTTATTCAACCCCGAATTCAAACAGATTCAGAATTATTTTTTTTGAATAAAAATTCCAAAATATTTATAAATTTCTTAAAACCACAGGAAATTTCAAATCTCAAAAAATTTCTCAAGAATCGATCATGGGTGGCTTTGATACCACTTGTAAGTAATTAAGATTAACACACAATCAACATGTATTGACACATAATTAATACAAAAGTTTAACCTAAACATATTTCTAAATCATGCTTAATCAAACCCTAAATACATGTTCCTAACCCATATCAATTCAAGAGAAAGAGAAGATAAGAATGAGCGGAAGCGTACCTGAATCCATTGCCAGAAGTTGGAGAACGGGTTGAGATCTTCCAAATTATCACGATCTTTGGAACACAAAAGTGTTATGTCTTCTCTAGTGATGGGGATACAGAAAAGCCAAAAGTGATCGTGCAATTTGGGGACCATAACGCTAAATATAATAAACATATTATTATATGTTTTGCTATTTCTAATTCGGCCCCTCATCAAATTAGAAATAGCACTCTGGTATCTACACATTAATTCCATAACAATTATACCCTTAAGCCCTAAACTTTAAATCTTTAATTAGACCACTTTAATTTAGGTTTAACCTAAAGATAGCACAACACATTTAATATTTACATGTGTGGCCCCACATAATGGAATTTTCCAACAATGTGATGCCATGAATTTGGATGGCTATGATTTATTTGTTATTTAAGAAGGTTGAGACTTGAGAGTAGATTGTCAATGATTGTTTGTAAGTAGCCTTTTAAGTCATGGTAGTAATTTAGGTTTTCTTTTAAATTGATACCTATCTTTTGAAAGCCCAGAAATCTTTCAATAGTTGGATTCCACGATTTTGTATATGTAGATAATGTGAAAGTCCTTTCGAAAGTTTATAGAGCTTTTAATAACCGAGTTTTACAATTTTGTATGTATAGATAATGTAGAACTCCTTCTAAAAGTTTATAAGTCTTTCAATGAATGAGCTTTACAATTTTGTATCAATTAATAATGTAAAACTCTACTATATTAACATATTTATATTTTTATTATTTTCTTGTTTTGCAATGATATAACTCAGGTATTGATACCCCAAGACCTAGTGATTTAATAAAGCACTACTTTTCAAAAAAATTATTAATTCTTCATACACCCCATTTGAGATGGATTTGTAAAAATCTCTCTATAAGTTTTTGAGATGTTTCAAAGGCAATCCGATGAACATATTCTTTTAACACTCTTGAATCAAACAATTTTGAAAATCAAGGGAAAAAAAGGAATATAATTAAATTCTCTACAAAAATATACTACACTATTGTATATAATCTAAGTCGAATAAGAGGATACAATTTGGATAAAGGAAGCTCATATAGCAATTCCCACTGCATAAACATGGGACTTGAACATCACTCACAAATACAATTAAAGTGTTGTAAATTTTGTGATTTATTTCAAACACAAATTGAATTGGAAGATATTGAATAGCATCTAGTATTGAATCAATATTTAATTGATAACAATATTAATTTGAGATACTACCGTTACAAAGATTTGAAATGAGAACTAATTGCTATACATATTGAGCATTAGTTGTTGGGTGCAATCATTTTTTGGTTGATTTATAACCAATAATTTAAAATCAAATTTGAGAATGAAAGTGCTGGAAATGATGATCATCATCAATGATTCAGTGGCGGTTACAATATGAAATTGATATTTGTTGGTGGACAAAGATTTTATTGATGATGGATTATATCAGTGTTGATTAGTAATATAAATTACAAAATAAAAACTGGAGAAATTAAATGCTAATAACAAATTATTATAGCATTTATATCCTAACCAATAGTCCACTATATAAAAGGGTATGTGTAACTCATTTTAAATTGTAGAAAAACAACCAAATTAGAACTCTCGATACATTTGTGTTTGTCACCCAATATATCTCTTCCACCAACCAAAGAAGAAAAATAAGCTTATAGTTGTTCGAGCGAGTCTGCATTTAAGAGTGCACCTTTGCAGAATTAGGGTTATTGTATCCCAGAGGTTAGAGTGCATATGTTGCTCATTTGCACCAGAACATTGTTCTTAGGGGCGAAATCTAACCTTAAGGATAATGTATTTCACACGCCTGATTCAGTTTTCTAACAAAGAGTGCACGGTTATTTAAGTTATGAGTTTATATATGATTATATAACTGTGTTTTAAATTTTAATTTTTTTTAAGGATTATTTTTTATTCACTTTGAAATTATATAGAATCAATTTGGACAAAGTAAGTTTGCAAAGCAATTCCCACTATAGAGAGAAGTCTTTGCAATAGGAGTATCAAAAGATAAAAAGGTGATTTTGGAACAAAATGGAGTGTTTTTAGATTTATTTTTTTTTTAATTTAAGTTTTTATAAAAAAAAAAGTGTTTTTAAAATATGAGTTTCAAAGAAAAAATTGGATTGTAAAAAGAAAATCTCAAAAGAAAATATTATAAACTTAGATGAAATGAAGAAAATAGCCTACCTATTGTTAAATTTGAACGAGTTGATTTGATTCTATTTCTAATAATCCTAATAAATAGTATCAGTATCGAAGTTCGAGTCATGCTCACTTGGTCATTCCACCTATCCTGTAATATTGTGATAATTCATATATATATATATATATATATATATATATATAATGAGTCTTTCATGAGCACAACATGAAGGGTGAAAATTTTTAAAAATTAATAAACCATGTATTTATGGAAAAAATTAAAACACATAAGAGAAGGGTGAAAAATAAATAGAAGATTCCATTTCTATGGCAACAGATCCATGAAGAAGAAGAAATAAAACACATACACACACTTATACAAGAAACCATTCTGTGAAAACATATTTTTTCTTAGAGACCTGATCTTCACATCAACCTAGGCTCTCATGATTTGGCCCAGTTTCTTTTTCCTTAGAGCCCATTGTCATTGTTGTGAGGTAAGCTTTGTTTTATGAGAGAGCAGGCTTAGGCTCAGATTGCAGGCATGGGCCCAAAGAAGTTGGGTCAAGTATTGCAGCGTCCAAAAATATCAGGCTCGGCTTTTCACGGGGCTCTTGCCCAATGCTCCTAATCTCAAATTGGCTTCCGAAGTTAGCTCACATATGCGCATTATCTCATGTTATGTCCAATCTGTATGCATTTGAAGCAATATTAATCAGCCAACCTCTCGTAGCGGAGAAGAAAGGTGGTGACTTCCTCGATACCCAGTAAGTCCACTAGAAAGTTGCATTTTAATGGTTCGTCTACAGCTATGGTCACACGGACATGTAAGAAACGGCCAGTCCCATCCTTTGTTGTGCTTAAGTCGATGTCTCTAAAAAACACTCTGATCTCTTCCATCATGCATAGCAAGGGAATCTGATGAATTTTGATCCATAAATCTACCTTATTGAACAACATATTCAAAATGTCCCCAGATCCATGTGGTTCTTCAAAAATGATTGTAGCCCTATCGAAAGTCCATGGTCTAACGGCCTGTTTTTCCTTGATCGATAGTGCACTGCATAATAGGGCGATATCCTCTACATTCAAAGTGGTCCCAGCACAGGCAGAAAGCAGAGGTGGTCTTTCTTAGAGCATCTCCAACACATCTTTATCTCTATCTCTATCTCTAAAATGGGGCTTCAAAAGGGAATATTCCTCCCAGATTCCATCTCTAAAAAATTTTCACCCCCACCACTCTTTATCATTATCTCTATCCCTATTTTTATTTATTTCTTCAAATAACTTATATTTTCTGTTAATAACTAAATTTGACTAAGGACCAAAGGGAAATTTTCCACCTTCTAAACCTGGCTCCATGCCCGAGGCCATCCACCAGGAGACCATGTTACCCGAAGCCAAGCTACGGTACCACCCCACAAGAACAAGGACGGGCTCCAGAAACACCCGGAGTAGAGCTCGACACGGTCAAATCAAGCCCGTGTCACCGAACCTGAAACCAGGAAATCCCCCCGAAGTCGGGATTACCTTACAACTTCTCCAGAAGCTCGCATATACCTCGTTGACATAGTGAGGTGTCCGTAGGAGGCCGCGCCTAGCTTCAAAAGGTCAAGGGGGGCTAGACTTAGATCCAGATTAGACGAAATTCCTTGATATCGGGGTTAGAACACTGATCGACCTCACTACCTGATGTACCTCACCATAATATACACCGTATTCAACGACCCCTATGGGAGATCATGCTAAACCTGAAGACACACAGGATCAAATCTTAAGACGTTACATACGTACAGAACAAGTGATAGAGTCCAAGTAGGAAACAAATTGATCTCCACCAAGATATCTTCAACTCAGCAATTAACTCAAAGTCAATGACATTTAAATGAAAAATCCCGTCCGATAAGGAGGGGAGGGATGGAGAAAATCAAGGGGAGAGTCAATTAGTTTAACCTATGAAGACAGTGTATAAAAGGAGGACTTCGGCCTTCTGAAAAAGGAGACTACTTTTTGACAGGCATACGAAAAGTATCCGACTACACCCTAGAGAAAATTGAGAACAATTTAAGAGAGATTTGTATATCAAACATTATCAATAAAGAGAGTACTTTTCTTTTTAATTCTTTTGAGTGGCGAATAGTATCATTGTTCCTTATCATTTTATTAGGCACTGTTACACATACGTTCAACCTTGGCCACCACCTACGTGGTTGTGGTCTCGAGGGTGCTAACTAAGATTTCTCGTCTTGAGCAAAATTTCCGTTAACATTTTCATTATTATTTTTTAATTTCTTTAATAAATTATTGTTCAACTAAATTTTAACAAATATTATTTTTAATAACATTTGTACTTTTTTAAAATTTTCATAAAAATATAATGTTTTATTAGTGCATGGATTTATAATAACTAATTTTTAGATTCTTACATTTTTCAACTAATTTTCTCAACCTACTTATTTCTTTTCTAACATTTTTCAACCAATTTTCTCAACTACTTTTTTCTTTCCTAACGTTTTCAATCAAATTTTTATAATCTAATATTTTTCACCAAAATTATAACAAAATGATAATTAGAATTTGACCAAAATCTCACTTTTCAACAATTTTCCCTACTTAGTTACCTAATTTTCTCTATTTATTAATGTTATGTTGTTATTATTTATGTTTTTTGTTATTTGTTTTCTTTTTACCAAACATATTTAAATATGTTTATGTTATTGTCGTAATTTTCATTTGGAAGTTTTAATGTATTTATTTTATTTCTAACTTATAATAATTAATATGCAAATAATATAATGTATGATAAGAATAAGTAAATTTTGATAAATAAAAAATTATTAAATAAAAAAATTATTATTCAATATTCAATATTAAGCTTATTTAAAAGATCTAGATGAGACATTTTTTTTATTTTAACCGCAAATTCATTAACAGGCCAATAGCCATAGCACCAACAATAAGAGGGGAGTAACCCGATAGCTCATGAAGAGGCCCCAACCAAAACAAACAAAAGCAAACACAAAACGAAGACCAAAAAGCATAAGAAAAGCAAGAAAATTCAACAACCACCACAACAGGAGCCAGAGCACGACAGACAAAACATAATAGAGAAGGTCAGAAGACTAGCCATATCAGCAAAACAGAAGCAGGAGACATTTTTAATTGTATGATTTTTATGATGATAAAAGTTATAAATTAAAACTTATTCTATAATAATTGAGTTTAATTAAAAAGGAAAATATGGATATGGGGAAAAATGGAATAATGGAATAAAGAAATGTTAAAAAGTGGATTTAGAGTTTCAATTTTGGTAATCTAAATTTAGAGTACCAAACAATGAAACTCTATTTTGGAATTTTTACTCAAAACATGGAACTCTATTTTGGAGTTTTACTCTAAAATAGAGTACCATGGGAGATGCTCTTAGGAAAACGCTAGAGCGAAACTCTCACCATAGGTTCAGAGAAAACCAAAGAGGTAGACTATACTTGTACAGTTGTACTCTCTCTTATATTGGATATGGCTCGAATTTTCAATGGTTACCAAACGGAACTCAACCAATGCAGAGACTTCCTGGAGACGTGGAATCGTTTGGAAGTGGGAGATCGTATTTGAGGGAGGCTTGAAGACCGAAGAAGAACTGAAGAAACGAATTTTGAATAGAACCGCAGCGTGGATCGCGATGCAGACACGTGCATAGGGAGAGGTTCAAACAGTGGTAAACTCCAGTTAGAAGAGCGTGGTGCAGATTGTGGCGGAGGCAAAGGCACTAACAACGGTATTCTAAGCGGTGGATATCAGTAACTTTCCGCGGTTCAGGGCGCAGGTGGCCAACCGCGACCCAGAAATCAATAACGAAGGATTTTGCTCATATCAGGAATGTTGTGCGAAAAAAGAAAGGTTTTCTACTGGAAGTTCTTATGTTTATCGGAATAGGAAATTCTTTTGCTTGAAGGAAAATGATTTCTCCTTGCAAGAAATCTTGTCATAAATAAGAAATAGTATTTATGTGGAACATGTATTTCTTATACGTATAGGAATAGGATTTCATTTTATCTTTTAACTCCTTGTATATAAATAGACCATAATAACTAGGTTATTTGTGGTGGAGCAAATTAGCAAATATTATAGAGATCTCAAAGAGAGCATTGGGTGTAATTGAGTTTTGGGTATTAGAGAGAAAATCTTGAGTGAAGTTGTAACAATTTTCTTCTGACGGCCGTGGTTTTTTCCCGATTTGGGTTTCCATGTAAAATCTTCTTGTGTTGTGTGTGCCTGGATTGATTATCTCTTCCTTCTAATTTCTTTTGCTATTGTTTGTTTGTGTTATATCCGGCAACACTTCCGCATAGTAATATTGTGCGCTAACATTTTATTCTCTAACTATTTATAAATTTTATATAACTTTTAATTTCAATTCAATTCTCTTCTATCATCATTAGACGCAATCTTTTTATTTTTATCTTTCTCTCTCACCGTCTCTCCCTCTCTAAGTAAGTAATCTACTGCTACACTTTTTATTTCATTGTTGGTTGTTCTTAATTTCAATTCAATTCTCTTCTATAATCAATAGACGCAATCTTTTCATTTTTTTTATCTCTTTCTCTCTCTCCCTCTTCATGTAAGTAATCTCATGCTACATTTTTTATTTCATTGTTGGTTGTTCTTAATTTTTATTCAATTGTCTTCTATCATCATTAGACGCAATCTTTCTATTTTTATCTTTCTTTCTCTCTCTCCCTCTTCAAGTAATTAATCTCATGCTACACTTTTTACTTTCTATTTATATATATATATATATATCTCTTTATCTCTCTCTCTCTCTCTCTCTCTCTCTCTCTCTCTCCAAGTAAGTAATCTCATGCTACACTTTTTATTTCATTGTTGGTTGTTCTTAATTCAATTTAATTCTCTTCTAACATCATTAGACGCAATCTTTTTTATTTTTATCTCTCTCTCTATGTCTCCCTCTCCAAGTAAGTAATCTCATGCTACACTTTTGATTTCATTGTTGGTTATTCTTAATTTCAATTTAATTATCTTCTATAATCATTAGACCCAATCTTTTTATTTTTATCTTTTTCAATCTCTCCCTCTCCAAGTAAGTAATATACCGCTACACTTTTTATTTCATTGTTGGTTGTTCCTTAAGTTCAATTCAATTCTCTTCTATCATCATTAGAGGCAATCTTTTTATCTTTATCTCCCTCTCCAAGTAAGTAATCTCCTGCTACACTTTTTATTTCATCGTTGGTTGTTCTTAATTTCAATTCAATTCTCTTCTATCATCATGATTAGACGCAAACTTTTTAAATTTATCTTTCTCTCTTTCTCTTTGTCTCTACATCTCCAAGTATGTAATCTCTTGCTACACTTTTTATTTCACTGTATTTTATATTGGTTGTTCTTAATTGCATATGATCTTCGTCTTTGTGTGGTACTAGTGATGTTAACATGAATAACTGGACCATCTTCGTTGATAATCATGAATTTTTTTTTTCATGTTTTTTTTTTTGGTGAGTAGTAATTTTTTTGAAGTTTTTTTTTTTTTGTTATTTGTTTGTATTAATGTATCTATATGGACATGGTACACATGATTGAAAACATCATCAGGGGTTAGAGAAATTTGAGGAGTTTGGTTGGCACTTTAGGATAAAGTAATGGTTTTTTTTTTCAAAATTTTAGCTTGAATGAATTGTTGTTAGATATTTTGAAGTAGGAAGTTTGTGGACCTTATTTAAAACAGATAGTTGATGATTATGCTTTAAAGGGTGCTTAAAAGTAATCGAAATATTAATGTTTCGATGGAGTGGAACCGTTGAATTATATAGTAATGTCTAAGGGATATGTGTTGTGAGCTGCATTTGTTTCTTCTTATCTTGTAGTAAAATTGTGTTTTTCTGCGTTGCAGGTGATTTAGGCTTTGTACGATGGGTGCAAGTTCGATAGATGTGGAACGGGAGCTTACTCCATTCAGTGGGGTGGTGCGCACTGTGGTTTTATTTGGACGAACGGGCAATGGAAAGAGTGCAACAGGCAACAGCATTCTTGGTACAAAGGCCTTCAAGTCGAGGCGAAGTTCGGCTGGTGTTACCGGTACTTGTGAATTGAAGAGAACTGTAACAAGCGATGGTCAAACAATTAATGTTATTGACACTCCTGGTACGACCTTACAAAGTTATAATTCCACATATCTAATTTGTGTTTGAGAATTTTGGTTATCACTAGCTTTGTCACCTTTTTATTTTCATGCTTGTTAATATGTTTGTGGAAAATAAACTAACATGATGTTCTATCGCAGGACTCTTTGATTCTTCAGTTGAACCTGAATTTATTAGCAAAGAGATTGCCAGATGTGTTGATTTGGCCAAGGACGGGATCCATGCAGTACTTGTAGTTTTGTCAGTAAGGAATCGTTTTACAAAAGAAGAAGAAGCTGCGATACTCAGCTTGCAGACTATCTTTAGCAGCAAAATTACAGACTACATGATTGTAGTCTTCACTGGAGGTGATGAACTTGAAGAAAATGAAGAAACATTAGAAGGTTATTTGGGTGGTGGTGGCTGTCCAGAGCCTTTGAAGGTTACCTTCTGAACCGCAACTTGCTTTGATAAAATTTATTTTACTTTGTTTTCATAAAGTACGATTTATTGGATCTCAATCCATTCACCCTTCTCTTAGAAAAAATAATTTTATAATTTTTTTAGAACATTTTGAATCTTTGCCGAAATCGTCGAGTGCTGTTTGATAACAAGACTAATGATAAAACCAAGAAAGCTGAACAAGTTAGAGAGCTTCTTTCTCTTGTTAACATGGTCATAGCACAGAATGGTGGGCAGCCATATACACATGAGTGGTTTACTGATTTGAAGGTCAGTTTGTTCGTTCATATTCTTTGTCAACTTCAATGCAGTCTTTTCCCATCAAAATATCTGACAAAAATTTCCTTATTTGTAAACAGGGGCTGAGGTTGAGTCATCAAAAAGAGGTTGAGTCAGTAGAGGGAAAAAAGAAAATAGAAATTTCAGAGATGAAGAAGAATATGGAAAGATCTTATGATGATAAGCTGAAACGAATTACTGAAATGGTATTTTTTATACTTATTGTTATTTGAATTTATCACTAGCTTTTATGATTAATTGTGATGCCAAAAGGGGTAAAGAATGCAGCTGCATGCATCCAAACAACCCCTAGAAAGATTAACATCTCATAATAATAATAATAATCCCTTCGATTAAAACTGTCTTTACAAGTCATGTGTTCACCGTCTGTGATTTGACGACCATAACTCGTTGGATGTTTTGTCTACTTCTCTGAACTTTTTTCTTGCTGATATTAAGCTAGTCATTAGTAGTTCCTGTCAGTGGTTTGCTCATCTTAACTTATGCTTGTTCAGATGCAGCACAAGTAAATATTGTTCTTGTTCACATCAATGGTGGTATACAAATTTTTTGTTTCAGGAGGATTTTCTTCACTTTTCATCCTCTTTTGCTCTAAATCTTGGCATAAAGTTTGAATCTATCGTTTTTGGTTGATCTGTCCATTGATTTAAATATTATTTTATCTTGATCATTTATCTATGTGCCGAGCACTATATATTTATGGGCACTCTAGGTTGTAAATGGTATTCTACTTATATTGATACTTTATCGCTAGGTTGAGTTGAAACTCACACAAACAACTACTAGGCTTCAACAGCAACTGGCAGAGGAGCAAGCTACACGACTGAAGGCACAAGAGAATGCACAAATAGCTCAAGAGAAGTCGAATGATGAAATCCGTAAGCTTAAAGAGAATCTTGAAAGTGCAAAGAGAGAGACTGAGGAGCTTCGTAAGAATATAGCGGATAAACCCCCACCCCCACTCCTACACCTACCCATAACCCTACCCCTACCCCTAAGGTGTGCTATTCTTTGAAGAGTAACTAAAGTGTTTCTTTCCCTCTATTCCTCTTTAACCATATATGCTCTTGTGCATTCAGATGTTTTTAACTCTTCTATCCATATTATGTAAATGTCCACAATTCGAGTTTGGATTGCAAATTTAAGGATATATATATATATATATATATATATATATATATATATATATATATCTTATTGACACCATATGAAATTTATTTATCAAGCTGCATCAACCAATCTGTACCCGAAGAATTTACTTCCACCTATGAACCTTAGCAATGTTCGATTCTGATTCTCTATAGAAATGCCTGGAAACCTAATTTCTAATTTATGATTAAAGTGTTTAGTAAAAAATGTTGGAATTTGGGAATCAAGTTTCAAGGAAACCACACACATAACCCAGGAAATTAAGTTTAAGTTAGAAATGTAAAAAAAAGCTAGGAAAAAAAAAAGTCATAGTTATTTGTTATTTATAATACTGAAGTGTCATTGTGTCAACCATGTATGAATCACTTTTTACATTTTTATTAAATTATACTTAATAAAAGATTTTAGATTATTCTTTCTCAGCCTTCATAGGAAACTTTGATGCCAGTTCTGCAGAAGTTTGGGTAATTAACAAGGCTTGTAGTCTTTGTATGTCTAAACCTTCATTTTTTGGGAGAAAAATTCAGATTGTTAGTGATTCTAGGGTGGCGGTCGTTTGGGTGAATGATGAGGAATTCGGGAACCTTAAGCTTGTGAACACGATATACGACATTCGCTCCATGCTCATGTTTTAGGCTACATAACTGCCATCTACATTTCCAGAGTTTCTAATTCCTATGCTGACAGTTTGGCTAAGAGGGGTTGTTCTTTGGATGGGGAAATCATTGATTGGGGCGAGGAGAGTGTCTAGTTGGCTGGTTTGCGTTTTTTGGTTTCTTTCTAGTGTGCTGTGCTGTCGTGGTCTGCTCTCTTGTTGAGAGGTCCTGTCTGTTTTTCTTTTGTTTCTGGTTTTCTGGCTGGTTCCAGTTTCGTTTTCCTTTGGTTTGCTGTGCTGTTTTTGTGTTGGGGGTTTGGGTCTGTTGCCTGCCCTGTTTTGTTGTTTTGCTTTCGGCTGCATTGTTTTTCGGTTGGTTTTGTTTGGTGTTTTCTTCAATAAAGCTTGCGGTTTTAAAAGAAAAACAAAAGATTTTAGATATGTATTTTGGATATCTTCATAAAATATATAAGAAAAAGTAATAATAATAATAATAATAATCGTAATTGTAAGGGAGAATAGTAAATAAAACCTGACTTTTGATCAAATGCCAAATCAATTTGGACAAAGTAAGCTTGTAAAATAATTCCAGGAGAATAGTAAATAAAACCTGATTTTTGATCATATGTCAAATCAATTTAGATAAAATAAGCTCGTAAAGTAATTCTCACTATAGAGAGGAGTCTCTATACACTTGTACACAAACATGGGCCTTGAACATCTATGTCAAATCAATTTAGAAAAAAATGTTCGGAAAGTAATTCCCACCATCGAGAAGAGTCTCTATAAACTTATACACAAACATGGGACTTGAACATCTCTCACGGGCACGAAGTGAAAGTACACAATTACATATGCTATGAATTTATGTGTGTTCATACAAGTGTGACAAAACCGCGATTTAACTTTTTTTTTATTATTATTATTAAGTTCAATCTTTATTCACTTTAAAATTCTGTGGAAACCAAAAAGAGTATTGTGATGACAAATGTACCAATTTAAGAAAACATTAAATAATAATAATAATAAAAACTTAAATGTTTGAACAAGAAGACAAGAAATTCCATAAAGCTAGATATTTGTCAACTAACTTTTAAAAGCTAGATGCTGTGTTGATTATTCTGATTTCTGATTTCTGATTTTTGGAAATGGATTTTCGACTTAAAATATATTCCTTGGGTATCACTCTACGATTCAAATTTGCCTGTAAATGGGTATGCAAATATTTCAACGCAGCTTTCTTTTTTTAATAATTAATTTCTTAATTTATACAACTCGTGGAGTCGTGGTTCGTATTGTATTTCTCAACTTCCTTGCACCGACTCTCGGTTCTTGTTGATTGATCATCTCAACTGTCCTACTATTTTCTATATCTCAACGCGTTTATTCTTCGTTTTGGCTTTCATTTTGCATAGTATAATTAGCAAATTAGCATTTGTGAATTGAATGGTCACTAATAATTCCACAAAATTGAAGTGAATTTGGTAGTCACTACTTGCCAGTAATTTTGGGTTCACTCCTTCGCAAGCTCCCTTAATTATTAGAAATAGCTTAATTTGATTACTCATTGTTTTTTCATCATTTCTTGCTTTAAATAGTGAAGTCTAAATTTCTAATACAGCATTTGCATGTTAAGAGGCAGTACTTTTTGAGTCAATAAACCAACAACTATTACCATTAAAATGAATCTGTGTTCTAAATGCTAATTGTGGTTAATTGTCACAAGATAATTGATCCGGGTCACTTTGTAAACACAGTTATTTCCCGATTCACTATGCATCGAGCCATCGAACCTTAATTATGAGATTTTGCAGAAAATAATGTGTTACTTAGGACTCAATAACACATGACTTGAACAATCTAACACTTAAAAAAAAATAACTAAATGGAAAAAAAAATCTAAAAGTTATATAATTCAGGCTGTAAAAATGCCGCCTGTTTTCACTTTCAGTTAGAATCCACTGATATTTACACACACTAAAGTTTAATCCCGGTAAAACAAGGATCAGGGGATAACATTTCTAATTTTTTTTCCTAAGCAACTAAAGTTAATAGTTTTACAGCTGTTAATTCTACCAGCACTGATCAGTCTCCCACGACCGCCGCGTGTAGCCGGAAAAACCCGACGCCGACGAAGTAGACATTGCAAAAGGCGAGCTAACCGGCCGCCGCCGCATGAACAGCGACATATCGTAGTCCGCCCGTTTGTCCGGATCGGAGAGCGTCTCGTACGCTTCGTGTACTTTCATGAACTCGAAAGCCGTGTTGTCGTCGTTTTGTCCGGTAGCTGCCGCAACGTCCGGATGCAGGACTCTGGCTAGTCTCCGATAAGCGGCCTTGATCTCCTGACACGTGGCGCAGATCTGAATCCCGAGGACTTCATACAGTGAAGCCGGCGACGAAATGTGACGAGGCGTGCTGTAAGTACTCCTTCTCGTTCTCTCCGCCGTCGAAGACTCGCAAGTTGCCGCTGCCGCGGACACACGAAGCGGACGGAACTTGACGGAGATTGGCCGTGAGTGAAATTCGCTGCCGATGATGACTTTTGAGCCGATTAAATGAGTTGAGGAAGAGCTGAGAGACGTGGAAGCCATGAGAAAACGATTTTGATTTCTGTGATTTCTGTGAATTTTTTTTGTTTGTTCTTTGGAGTTGTTTAAGGTTTTGGTTGAGGAGTTGATAGAGAGACTGTGAATGATGGTTGATTTATAGAGTCTAATCTTAGGGAAGCAGTGAAGAGGACTGGCGGTCAAACTAACCATGGTTAGATTGGTTGGTTAACGAAATAACAGACTAGACTTATCCATCTGGAAGAAATGGATTCATAGATTGAATCTGTGCTGTTTGTCCTATGCTGACTCGGAGACCCGTCGGTGTTCTAGAAGCTTTCACCTCCACCGCCCCAATAATAACTAAATTACTAATATATTAATGTTTTAACATTTTTTTTATCCATTTAAATTGTTTTACAGTAGACTAATCCTTTGCTAATTATTTTATTATTTTTATGATAACAATAACTCATTTGTTACTACATTTACCGCCAGTATAATTGCATTGATTTTTAGGTTAAAAAAACTTTATCTTTATCGTTTGTCGTTTTGCTGATATTATACAACATGATATATTACATAATAGATTTATCATATCAAATTAATATATTACGTGATATGATATTATTAAATTGATTTTTTTTAATAGAGATCTTTTCCATAAAAGGGTAAATGATAAATATTTATTGACATATTGTTTGGACTTTCAATTCATACCCCAAATGATTTGTTATTTCGATTTGCCGCCTCTAATGAATGGTTTTTGACATTTTGTTTAAGGGTTTTATTAATGGTAATGTACATTAAAGATTCTATATAACCTTTTAATTTAAATAAATAATAGAACATGAAAAAAAGTAAATATTGATACTGCGAGTTTGTAATCGAAATATTTTCAATATTTTTTTATCATTTAAGAAGTTCTTGGACTGATATATATCATGGAATGTCCTAATTATTTTGACCATATTTTAACAATATATTCGATATTTATACCGAGAATTTCAAACATTTTTACCTTTAATATTTAACCCAAAACCAATTTTTACTTATGGAGTAAAAATAATTTTCCTTATAGCTCAGTGGAAGGTTCATTAGTTGAAAGATTTTTCTAATAATCAGTAATTGTCTAATTATTATTGCAGTGACAGTGATGATATTGATTCATGAGGCTAAATACTAGGGACGCCCGATGATTTTGTTTTCTGTCGCCGGTTTCGCCAAGTGGGCGCCCAAAGTTTAGGTAAGCACAAAACTGTGTCCCTATATTCTTATTAAAGTAAAAACAGGAGGGTTTTTTTTTTTTTTTTTTTTGAATATTACATAAATTTAGTCGTTTCTAAAAAACAGAAAACTCGAACTCACAATCTTTTATCATAGATACGAGGGGTTTACCATCGACTCAACCTCTTCTCATCAACGAAAAAACACAACTTATTCTATTAAAATTCCTAAAATCAATGTTTAATTGTTTAATAACATACTTTGTACGTACGTGATCATATTATAATGGGAAAAATTAAGCTGTTGCTTTCAACTATTGGCTGGTGGAATTATTTGTATACGGTTTATTAGTTTAAATAATTTGAAAATGATCCATGCTCATCTGAGAAGCTAGTTTGGCCAATAATTTGTTAGATTTATATCTTTATATATAATTTTATTACATTGGCCGAAGTTGTTTGCTAAAATCTTTCTAGAAGGAAAACAGTTCAATAATCTTTTGAAAAGAAACTAAAGGTCTCGCCGCAATTTAATTGGCGAACTCAAAATGAATCTACATCGTAAATACAAGTTTATCTATTAGCCGAACTTAGATCATTAGATTCAAATGCTTTGAAAATCGGTGAAATATAAGAAAATTTAAGAAAAATAATGAACATAAATAATAAATAGTTGTAGTACTTGAAAAATTCAAGAAAATTCAGTGAAAATATAAAGACATCAGAAAATTGATGAAATATAAGAAAATTTAAGAAAAATAGTTGTAGTGTTTGAAAATTTCTCAAATTTTATTCATAGGTAGATTTCATTGAACATATCATCCATAAAAAAATTCATATCAAAATTCATAAAAATGGATTTGATTTTATCAAAGTTTTTACCGAAATTAAAATATAAGATCCTTTATAAAAGAACCGATATATATATATATATATATATATATATATATATAGTTATCGGTTGAGTTGTTATTCATTAAAATTTAAACCAAAGATCTATAAAAATCACACTTACAGTATGATACAAACAATTAAAGGATAAATGATTTTGATTTTAAAAAAAATAGAATTGAAGGTTCAATAATGGTGTTGAAAGTTACAACGTGATTAATGTTTTTTTATGTCTATCATACATATTATAAAAGAAATAATTTTGTATAATATAAAATGATGATAAGATTGAAAATATGTTATCTTTTTTAAGATAATTTTGTAAGAAAATATATTAAATGCAATTCAGTGATTTGAAATTAAGTTAAAAGTAGGATTTTTAATTTTTTTTATTTTAGGTTGTTTTTGATATTTTTAAGTTGTTTGATCATTTAAAATAAAAACAACTTAATAATTTCAATTAAGATCCATTAAATTTCAAACCTAAAAAACAAATAACCCTACATTCCGACTAGGGTTGCACATTTTCCCCCGGAGCCCCATTCCCCCGCGACCCCATCCCCATTTGGGGGAAAAATTTGGAGGAAAATAGGGAAATGGGTGGGGTTGGGGATGATTTTCATCCCCAAATTGAAATGGGGATGGGGATGGGGATGGGGAGACCCTCCCCCAACCTCATTTCCCCATTTCCCCCAAAAATATACTTAAATGGGGATGGGGATGGGGATGGGGTTGGGGGGAGGTTCCCTCATCCCCATTTCTCCATTCCCCAAAAATATTATAAATATAATTATATATATATTGTTTTTTTTTATTTGAAAACCTAACTTTATATACCTCATTTTCTTTTGAAAACCCTAAATCTAAATAATTCATGTCCTCTCTCTGTCTCTAACTCCTCTAAACTCTCGAGTCTCAAGTGCTTCTTCGACCAAAGAGTAGCAGCAGCTTCTTGTAGTTGTTCACTTGTTCTTCTTCTTCTATTCTGACATGTGACTACGACATCAAATCTTCTTCTTCTGTTAGCTCCGACGACGACCAGCTCAGACGACATCAGATCTTCTTCTTCTGTCAGCTCCGACGACGACCAGCTCCGACGACATCAGTTCCTCTTCTTCTGTCACCTCCGACGTGACCAACTGCTTCTCCATCTGACGACTGCAGTTCTTCTTCTCTCCAATTAAGTTTCACTTTCAGCTCCTCTTCAGATCATGTCTCAAACCAAACAAAAACAAAAGCAAGGTAGAGATTAGAGAGTTGTGATTTTTTATTTAATTTCTTAGTTTCTTTTTGTTGGTTTGGTTTTATTTTTGTTAATTGAACTGTCATCTGAGTATTTGATTTGTGAATTCTAATTGCATTGAATAATCATTATATAATCCTCTGTTTTTGTTATGTTTTGTTTTATTTTTTCAGTTCCTTGACATATTTGTTTTCAAAGTTGCTGGGTGGAGAGTTTTCAAAGTTGCTGGGTACAGAGTTTTCAAAGTTACTGACTGCTAAGCATGAATTGGCATTTGGTTGTTTAGAATTATTTTGTAATGGATTTTCTTGAATTTGCCTTTATTTTGTATTTGTAATGTACTAATTGATTTTATCTTATATTTGTAATTAATGGAATGTTTTTTTATATTTGTAATTGTAGTAAAATTGGAAAATGGGGGAAAACGGAGGAAATGGAAAACTGGGATTAGGGATGGAGGTACCTCCCCCAAAATCCCCCATCCCCATTTCCCCCAAATGGGGAAATGGGTGGGGATGGGGGAGGGTTTAGGAAGTGAGGATGGGGATGGGGGGACCTACATCTAGCCCCATTTCCCCACTGTGCATCCCTAATTCAGACAGATTCCTGACTCACAAGAGAATATCAATTAAATTATAATTTGGTTAGTTACCAGCTCCGTGTATCCCTTCATCAATAGTGAATTATTGTTCATTATGTGCATGTTAGAGGAGGTAATTCTTGATTCAATATACCAACAACTATTACCATTATAAATGTATAGAATGAATTTATGGTTTTTTAAGAATTTGTTTTCTTATTGTGTTTACCTCATTATCCACCTCCTGGTTAGGTCCAAGGTTCGGTTCAGTGTTCTCCTCATTGTACATCTCATTGTATTGCTCATTGTACCGCTCATCATTCATCTCAAATCGACAACCAAACACATCGTCGAATTGAGGTTCACAAACATCTGCATGGTCGACCACTACCGGTTGGACAGCACATATGTTTTCCCCACCTTCAGTGGCACTCCTTTCTGTGAACACTTGGTTGCTACCACTAGCGGATCCAAATGGTTGGGTATTTTCAGGAGCAGGAATATCATTCTGTATCACATCTCCAGTTGCCCTCTCAATTAGACTAACACATACTTGAGGGATCACCCGATCTTCCCCTAGCATAAACTAAACATCATCTTCATTTCTCACAAATGTGCGACATGTAGCGCCAGGAACGATTGATATTGACTGTCGATCAACATTATATTTGTTTACATCATACTTCACAACGGTATGCACGATAGACACCAATTCTTCGTAACTCATATTCTTTGACACATACATTCCTTGGTTGTCGGATCCAACAAACCTCTGACTTCCGTCGGGTAACTGCTCCCATCGACCGTTGTAAGATATTACTATTCTCACCCGATTCATTCTCCTGTAACATTCATCACCACAAACCATTATGACAAACATAAAAGCTATGGAAAAGGCTCAGAGCCTTTTAAAATAGTTTCCGAGGTTTTTACTATGATCTCCGAGCTTTTAATAAAGGTTCCAACCTTTTTTCCAAAGATCCCAAAAGAGCCGAGCTTTTTTACAAAGTACAGAGCTTTTTACAAAGTCTCGAGCTTTTTTATAAAGTCCCGAGTTTTTTCACAAATTCCCGAGCTTTTTTACAAATTCCGGAGCTTTTTTACAAAAGTCCCGAGCTTTTTCACAAAGTCCCGAGCTTTTTCACAAAAGTCCCGAGCTTTTTCACAAAAGTCCCGAGCGTTTTTACAAAGTCCCGAGCTTGTTTTCTAAAAGCTCGAGCTGTTTTACAAAGTCTCGAGCTTTTTTCAAGTCTCCGAGCTTGTTTTCTAAAGGCTCGAGCCTTTTGTCCAAAGTATCGAGCCTTTTGTCCAAAGGCTCGAGCTTTTTAAAACAGGCTCAGAGCATTTTCAAACAGACTCCGAGCTTTTTATTAACAGGTTCGGAGATTCAAATTTCACAGATTCAATATTCACAAAACCAGTTTCATGTTTACAAAGGGAACGTTTTTAAAAAATGAAGAATAAAAAACAGTATTTCAGACAAACATATTACCTTGTTGTGCTTACTGAAGAACGTTGAGTAGAGTAGTTTTGAAATTTATTGTAGAGAGAGAGAGGAGTTCCTGCCTTCAGTGTTTCAAGTGTGAAGATGGAAGTACAGAGACAATTAAAAATTGATTATTTAAGGGCAATTTTGGTAGTTCACCAAAATAGGTGCCTTTTAAACATAAGTTATTAAACCGGTGACGTTGGTACAACAGCGAGACAAAAAGGTGACATTTCTCACCATTTACCCTAGTGGGATTTAAAGATTCTGTTATCATATGATAACTGTATATTGTTTATGTTCACTTTCTAATTGCAATTATTTCCATATTCACTATATGTATGTATATTATGAGAGATTTGGCTGTAAATAATGTGTTATTTACTTCTCATTTGAACAATCTAGCAAAAGAAAATCACCTACTAGGGTTAAAAAAGAAATCAAGAAAAAGAAATCTAGAAGTTACATAATTCAGGCTGTAAAAATGCCGCCTGTTTTCACTTTCAATTCGAATCCACAGATATTTACACACTTTCAAGTTTAATCCCCAATTCCCCATAAACAAGGATCAGGGGACAACATTTCTAAATATGTTTTTTTTTTCCTAAGCAACTAAAACTAATAATTTTACAGATGTCAATTCTACCAGCACTGATCAGTCTCCCACGACCGACGTGTGTAACCGGAAAAACCCGACGCCGCCGCCGCTGAAGTAGACATTGCAAACGGCGAGCTAACCGGCCGCCGCTGCCTGAACAGCGACAGGTCGTAGACCTCCCGTTTCTCCGGATCTGAGAGCGTCTCGTACGCTTCGTGTACTTTCATGAACTCGAAGGCCGTATTGTCGTCGTCGTTTTGTCTGGTAGCTGCCGCAACGTCCGGGTGCAGGACTCTGGCCAGTCTCCGATAAGCGGCCTTGATCTCCTGACACGTGGCGCCCATCTGAATCCCAAGGACTTCGTACAGCGAGGCTGGCAATGAAATATGACGAGGAGTATTATAAGTACTATTTCTCTTTCTCTCCGCCGTCGACGACTCGCAAGTTGCCGCCGCCGCAGACACACTAAACGGACGGAATTTGACGGAGATTGGGCGCGAGTGAAATTCGCTGCCGATGATGACTTTTGAACCAATAAAATGAGTTGATGAAGAGCTGAGAGACGTGGAAGCCATGAGAAAACGATTTTGATTTCTGTGATTTCTGTGAATTTTTTGGTTGTTTGTTCTTTCTTCTTTGGAGCTGTTTAAGGCTTTGTTGTGGAGTTGATGGAGGAACCATGGGTAATTTATAGAGTCTATTATATTATCGGAAAGTATTGAAGAGTAGTGGTGGTCAAACTAACCATGGTTAGATTAGTCTGGTTAACGAATTAACAGACTAGACTTATCCATCCATTTGAAAGAAATGGATTCATAGATTGGATCTGTTCTGTTTGTCATATGCTGACTCAGCGACCTGTCGGTGTCGTGTTCCAGAAGCTTTCATCTCCACTGCCACGTCAATAATAACTAATATAGTTAAAATAATAATAATAACTAGTATAATGCAATGCAATGCAATGCAATTAAAATAGTAGTCTAAAAATCGAACCTAATAACGTGGCAGAAAGATTTATCTGTCATATTTAATTTACTATATAGTCTCATGAATTCGTTGTCTTATAATTTATATTAATTTTTGATCGAAACAATTTGATTAATTTTAATAACATCTCTAATATAAGAGTGACTTGTGAAAAAAAAAATACAATAGAATAAATATATAGTCTTTTAAAAAAATTTATCTCTAATACAGTTGTACATATTCAATTTTATACTGATATAATAAAAAAATATTAGATATTATCAAGACCTTCTATATTGTTGTTACATAACTTATTTTTATGTTTACTTAATAATTATTTTAATTTCTCATCTATTTTTGGTAAAGAAATAAAATAATAAAAAAGAAAGGGAAAAAAAGTTGAACACATTATTAAAAATAAATATGTTTTAAACAGAAGCATTGAAGACTAAATTTTGGGTTGATTGTCTATAAAGTCTATAATTATACCACATAATAAGCAATTCGCTTGATATTGTTGCCATATCAACAATTTTTAGTATACGAGTCACTTTTACGTTGAAGATGTTTAAGAATATCAATCTAATAACTAATACATTATTATGTTATTTAGATAGGAGAGAAAAAAAAACTTGCATATGTCATTATTATTTCACATATTATTAATTTTTATTTTTGGAACAATTATAATTTATTCTAGAAAGGAGAGGAAGATTCAAACTCACAACCTTAAAGGTGTAAGTATGGTGATATATCATCGGATCAACCCCATTTTATCGACGTATTATTAAATTGATAATATATATATATATATATATATATATATATATATATATAAAGAGAGATATTTTTTCTCCTAAAAGAGTACAAGATATTAAATATGTATAAAGTATAAGATATTGTTTGGACTTTCATTCCATACCCCTAGTGATTTATTATTTGGTTTTGTCACCTCTAATGAATAGTTTTTGACGTTTCGTTTAAGGGTTTTTTAACAATAATATACATTAAAGATTCATAACCTTCTAATACCTTCGATATTTTCCACGAAATTAATATTTAATTTTTTAAATACATATAATTGACCTTATAGTGCGGCGAAAGGTTCATTAGTTGACAGATTTTTTTAATAATTAGTGATTGTCTAGTTAATATTACAATGACAATGATGTCGATTCATGATGAAGCATTTACTAGGGAAGGCATAAAACAAAGTTTTTTGTTTTGTGTCGCCAGTTTCGCCAAATGAACGCCCAAAGTTTCTAAAGTAAAGCACAAAACTGTGTCTGTGTCCCTTATTATTAAAGTAAGAACACAGCTTATAATTATATTAAAATTCCACAAATCATGTTCAATTGTTTAATGGATATGCTTTGTACGTACGTGATCGTATTATAATTAAGCTGTTGCTTTCAACTCTTGGCTGGTGGAATTATTTATATACGGTTTATTAGTTTAAATAGTTTGATAAGGATCCATGCTCATCCGACAAACTAGTTGGCCAAAAATTTGTTAGATTTGTATTTTTATATTTTATAAAGTCAAAATTTCATAAAAGTCCTATCTTTTTGGTGATTTGTCACATTTATAAATGTATTTTCAAATTCATCACTTTAGTTTTTATTTTTTCCAAAACTCATCACTTTAGTCCATTTGATCAAATATGTAAAAGTCAACTATTTTAAAACTCGTGAAAGTATATTTTTGTCTTTATTACTATTTAATTTAACTAAAATGATTATATTAGTTTTAAATTAAAATGAAAAATAATACATTTTCAATAATAAAATATTAAATAAATATATTACAAAAAAAAAATTATAATAATAAAATCCATTAATTTTTTCTTTTCTTTTTGTATTTTTGTCTTAATTGGTATTTATTTAGTTAAAATAATTATATTATCTTTTAATGATTTTTTTATAATTTTTTTTTTGTAATCTATTTATTTAAGATTTTATTATTGAGAATTTTATTGTTTTTCAAAATCATTTAAAGTTAAGATAATCATTTTAGCCAAATAAACAAAAATACAAAAAAAGAAAAAATTAATGGATTTTATTATTATAATTATTTATATAATATTTTTTTGTAGTATATTTATTTAAGATTCTATTATTGAAAATTTTATTATTTTTCATTTTAATTTAAAGTTAATATAATCACTTTAGCTAAATTAAATAGAAATAAGGGTAAAAATTCACTTTCACAAGTTTTAAAATAATTGACTTTAACATATCTGGTCAAATGGACTAAAGTGATGAGTTTTGGAAAAAGTAAGAACTAAAGTGATGAATTTGGAAAGACATTTATAAATGTTACAAATCACAAAAAAGATAGGATTTATGTGAAATTCTGTCTTTTATAAAATTTCTGAAGTTGTCCACTGAAATCTTTCTATAAGGAAAACAGTTCTATCATCTAATTGTTTGAAAATGAATCAAGTGTTTATTGTCTTGGTTTAGATACTTTAAAATGAAACTCTACTATTGAGGTTCAAATATGATATTGTAAATATAATCTTTCATTTACTCATTAAATCTCGAAGTGTAAGGAGATTCATTTCCAGCTGTGAGATTTGCGATCAGAACTGTATTTTAAGGGTGTGCAAGATCCGATCCAATCAAATACGATCCATTGGATCATAAATTCTTAAATCCATTGAATTGGATCATATCTTTGATTTCCGTTTGGAAATCCGTAAATCTGCCTAAAATATTAGGTTTTATTTTTATATTGGGCAATTTATTTTATCCACTACTTTCTAATATAAAGGCTCAACCCAAATACAATTTGATTATCTGAATATTTGTAAAGGCTTAACCCAGATACAATTTCTTATGTTACTGTTTTGGGTTTTCTTTCTCAATTTCCCTACTGCCAACAATCCGTCATCTTCTTTTTTTCTATTCTTATTCATCAAAATCACGACTTATTAAGATTACATTTGGAGCTGATGTTTAATGCTTATAAATTTTTTGAATTATATAAAATTTACAAGTTATGTTATGTATTTTTTTAATGTTAATTTTATTTGAATTAATAAGTAATGTTTGAATAATTTATTTGATTTTATTTATATTAGATTATAACTTTTAAATATTAAGAACGACTTTATATTAATTCAATCCATCAGATCATATCGTGTAGGATCAGATCAGATTGGATTTCGGATCGGATCAGATTTGATCAAATAGTAATCGGATTGCAATTTCTTCGATCCAATCAGATGAAATCGGATCTTGGATCATGACAAATCTATTGGACCCGATCCTCCGTACACCCCTACCGTATTTATAGAGTTGCAATTGAAATTTAAAAAATATATATATATATATATTTCAAAAGGATATGTGTATGATACTATCAGTTAATTTAGTAGGGTAATTTGGGAACTCGTTAACTACTACATATGTTATGTATAAATACTAGGTTAGTTGTTGGTCATTGGATTTGGGTAAATATTTGAACATTTAAAAAACAAATTCCCTCCCATGCTGTGCCTCATGTTATTTGCTGGAGTTGCAATCCAAAGGGTGCTTGTAAAATATAATCTTATTAGGTTTCAACATACCCCTAACAAAGAAAAGATCGAAAATGATAAATCGATGATGGGAACAGCAGTTAATTAATGTATGATGTATCCTTATTTTCTTCTTCAATCTAGCAATTTGGTGCTTTGATATGACCGGGAGCCAACTTAATAACAAATAAATCAATTCGCGACCTCGCGTTGTCTTTTTAAAACTGTTCTTTTTTTTTTCTTTTTCTTTTTTGGCCCTTTGTTGATGTATCTTGTCTGCAAACGCGTCGTCATTGATTGTAATTTGTAATTTTCGATGAGTACTGACTGTGTATTCAAACCTAAAATGCCGGACAAGTACCAGCTGCCAAGCTTACTCGACGATGACTTTTCAAACAAAAATAATCACACGCGCGGAGTCTTGCAGATATTACGGTGGTGGGGACGGTGGAGAAGATATTTGATGATATGCTTTTTCTTATGAATGATTCTTCTCATGAGTCATGAACCAAGTAAATATTGCTTTTGATGAAAATATAGAGTCTAAATTTTTAAACATTTTCATAAAAAGATTGAAAATTTCAAAAATGTTTCAGGATATTTCTTATATCTTTCCTTAAAATATAAAAAATATCATAATATCTCGTCTAGGAATTGAAAATTTATTTTGAAAAAGAATTTGAACCAACATGGCTGTATTCATTGGAAATATTGGAAACAAAATGGTGTTCTGAATGCTAAGAAATTAGAAATGGATTGTGACTGATGAGATGATGTTGATCTTATAATATACCTTTTACATATGTATCACGAGATTATGAGTTTGAATATTATCTTTCTATAAATTATGAATTTATAAAATACTTAAAAAAAAGATATCGTGACTCGTGAGATTCGGATAAGGTGGATCAACATCTCAGTCCGGAAGAAATTGAATAATTGATTGTAGTGCATCTTATCTACTATGCTATTAAATAAGAATTTGAGCGGGTGTGACCGAATTCATCGAAAGTATTGGAAGCAAAATGATGTTCCGAATGCTAAAAAATTAGAAATGAATTGTGACTGACGAGATGATGTCGGTGAATTGGTCATATAATGTATCTCTTACATGCGTACTGTGATATTATTGGTTTATATACTTCCCTCCGACTCCTAGATCTATGTAACAATGTCATACTTATAAAATTAAAAAAAAAATTAAAAAAAAATTGTGAGCGTGACTTTTGAGATTTGGATGAGGCGGATCCACATCGGTGTGGAAGAAATTGAATAACTGATTGAAGTGCACCTTATCTACTAGGCTATTAAAGGATGGATCAGCTCCAGCTAAATTGGACCACACGGCACACAACGTGTATGGTGCCATGGTGGTGATTGGATAAAAAAAAGCTTTTAATTTATTTTTAACTGAACTAGATGCTTCTTTTGTCCTTAGAAGGAGATCGGAAATTAAATAAATAATTAATATATTTAAGATAATTGCATAATTACAACAAGGTCTATATTCATCCTATTTCATTGGACTCGGAATGTGATATGATTTCAAAGGACTAAATGTAGACAGTTCCAATAAGACATATATATATATATATATATATAATATACTATAATTTTTACATAAGTATGCACCGATAGAATTATATAAAGACATTGAATATGAGCCATTCATTTTACATATTTTAACTTGGTATGTATACACGTGTCAAAATTCTTTTATAAAGGAGTGACTCACATTCAATGTCCTTATATAATTCTATCAGTACGCACTGACATGAAAATTACTATATATATATATAATATTTTCAATTTGAACTTTTTACCATGCACACTTTAAGCACTTTTGATAAAATTGTATGGAATATATTGAATATTGATTTGATTTTTTGTATGGATAGTGAAAACATTGAAATACATTTATGAAAAAAAAAATAATCGGGTGTAAGAACTAATTTTTTCCGATTTTTTTGAATGTAAGACATTTTAAAATAGGAAAATATAAGAAAAAATAGTTTTCAAATCCAAAAAATTTCCAAATTTTTACCAAATATGTATTTTAATTTTCTTATGATGCATACAAAAAATCTCATCAAAAAACATTTGATTACATTCAATTTCATTCAAGGTATTTAAAGTGTGCATTGTAAAAGTCTTTATTGAAAAATTAATATATATATATATATATATATATATATATATATCGATAGTATCTATCTATTAATCTATCTCAATAATATTTTTTTAAAGTTTTGTCTTTGGTAAAATTCGAGCTGATGTGAAGTCATTTGTCAAAATCACAAACTCGTATATCTACCGATTGAACTATATATCTGAAGACGTTCTAATAAGATTTCAATCTTCAGCAAAAATATATTTTTTAATTTATTTCATATAGTTCATAACTAGAATAGAAGATTACACTACGATTTTAAATCATAATAGAGATTTCAATAAATGACAAACTTATCCACTCTATCAATAAACGAACCAGTTTGCTGATCTGTTAGAAATTAATTACCACTACCATTATACTACCTACACTTCTGTCCATTTTTCGTTTATTTGAATTTTAAAAAATATTATTACAACAATAATATATAAACTCAAAACCCATGCATCTTCATCCGTGTGAAGAGAATTTGAACAAAGGAATCCCGCACAACCATAAAAAGGCCTGACTAGCAAAGCTAACTAGTAAGTATTGTACCCATGCATTTTGGGTTTATTTGAATATTATCAAAAATCAAATATTTGATTTAAGATAAGCACAATGATTCGAGATAAGCTCAAGGCATGATTAATGTAATTAATTTATAAGTTCCGTGTATGATCCGATTATAATTTTTTCCATTTAACTATTGATTGGTGGAGATGGTTTAACAATTTAAACGGTTTGAAAGGGATCTATACTGATCTTAGAAACCAGGTGAGCTAGTAATTTGTTTGTCTTTTTTTTTCAATATTTAATCTTAGTTTTTTAAAAATAATTTAACGTTTTCCTTTATATATTTTATAAATTGTTGACTGATTTATTTTTTCGAGCTATTAAATTGTTTGTTTTATCAATAATTAATCGGATTTTAATTTTTTTTTAACGTTTTCCATTATATTTTTTATAAGTTGTTGACTGATTTTTTAATTTATTTAAAAAATATAAAATAAAAGGTGCATATTCGAAATCGTTTGAAAGAGATCTTGATGAGAATTTAATAAAATACGAGTAATGTCCATGTTAATTAATAATAATTTCTTTGATATATATACTACAACAATAATAATAATAATAATAAAACCGACTATTATAAAATTTGGAACCGTGGTCACTAATTATATAATCACTGCACCATGTTTGAACTTTCAATGTTTGATTATTTTCACAAAACAGATATGTTTTTAAAAGAAGAAGATATTACGTGGGTACACGAAATAGTCAAAACTGGCCGATCTCATTCTTCTAGAACAATTAGAAGGGTTTAAATACGATAATATATGACTTTGAGTCTGTGACTACAGACACTTTTTCACAACGAATCGTTTTCAAGCGGGACCACGTGGCAGCCTGAAAATTTGAAATTAACAAAAATTCATCTTGTCTTTTTGTGTAGACACGTGTTCGGCTACCATTAAATGGGCGGTGATTTACAGTGATGAAGGGACAGTCAAACTCGAATCAACCACAAAATTCATTTCGGAATCGATATTATTATTTGGCGGTGGAAGTTGAGGATATGCAAATGCAACAACGGGCAGCAGAAATTTAAACACTGAAAATGTAGTGGTGGCATGGAATGATTTTCATTTACTTGCGTTAGAGAACATAAAAAGAAATTGATTGTATATATCTATCGATGTGACATGGAAAATCGGTGTAGCCATAGAAATTTTAATTAAAGTCAGAGAAAGAGAGTGAAAAAGCAAAGAAGAATAAGAGGAAGAAGATGACAAATAGACAACGAAGAAAGAATAACAACTGCGTTGTATTTCAAATTTTAATTTTGATCCGGTTTTAAGGATTTATCTACTATACATGATTATTAATGCTATGTTTTTTAAATCTTTTAAAATTTGTTTTTCAAATGATATTAACACGTGACGCGTCACATCTTATAAATCATGAGATTACATGATAAATGATGTAATGTTGATATTTAACATATCAACACCATTTGAAAAAAAAATTAGAAAAAAAATTTGGGAGTTATTTATAAATAAGATGTGTCACATCTTATTTATATTTTTTTAATTTTCAATATTTGATTTTTATAAACCCTTGGATTTATAAAATCTAAAGATCAAAAACAAAACCCTAATGATTTGTTAGTTATTTGTCCAAACTTTAAACTCGTTCATCTGGCAGCTAAGTTATCATTCAAATTAACCTATTTTATGTAATTCTGAAAATAAAAGTAAAGTTGAATTCCCCAACAAATTATTGATGACCAACAAGGTAACAAATGGGCTTTTTATTGGAGGGTATAGGCGAGACACTGGGGCTTGACTTGTTATTGGGTATTTTCAGCCCATTTTTTATTTGGGTAGATTTTCGGTGACGTGTCCAACCGCGTCAAATATAACTTAGTGACGTGTCTGGGCACGTCACCAGTAATTGCGGACTGCGAACATCTACGAACTGCAAGGCCCACGTACATACGAGTTCCGTTAGAAAGTTATGGGCCTAAACTCACTTGTTGGGCTTTTACGCGAAAACCATTAAAACGACACCGTTTTATCCATTTTAACTTACCAAGACTATTCTTGTGACCAACCTGTGCTCTATCAACAACATAAAACGTGAAACGATTCAAAAATAAATAATTAAAAAAATTAAAAACTTGGAGTTGAAGAGATCAAAGGACACAGAATTTTTCGAAAGACAACGCCTCCTAAAATCCTAATCATCATTTTCTAATTTTCTTATTCCAATTTTACCCTCTTCTCTCGATTTTGAGCTCCATCTATGAAGAAAAAATGGAACCAATGAATGACATAACAAAAACATCGATGACACTTGTTCTTTTCACTTCTATATTCGCTGCCGCGGCGGTTCTCGCCGACTCCGAGTCGCCGCATATTTTCTTTGACTGGACCGTGACTTACTCACGACGCGCTCCTCTTGGCGTCGACAAACAGGCATTTTCAACTTTGCTTTTTAAATTCTATTTTTGTATGTTATATGAATTTTTCTTATTAAATGTTTTATTGTTATTGTGATATCAGGTAATTGTAATCAACGATCAGTTCCCGGGACCAGTGTTGAATGCAACAACAAACGACGTCGTAGATATAAATATCCACAATAACTTAACTGATCCATTTCTCATGACATGGTAGTTACTATTATCAAGTAATTATAAATTGCTTTCTATTTGGTAGATTTAAGTTTTGATGGTAAAATTTTTACTGTACACTGTTGAAATTAGTGTCACCAACTTGTATTGGTACAACAAGTTCATTACATTACAATTTACATGACAAAAAATCGACCATTTGTATCTGTAATTCTTTTGTCCTATAGTAAACCAGTAATTATTCAAATTGCAATGTTAATTTTGATGAAATTAAGGAATGGAGTGCAAATGAGGAGGAATTCATGGCAAGATGGGGTGCAAGAGACGAATTGTCTGATTTCTCCAGGCCAAAATTGGACTTACAGTTTTCAGATAAAAGATCAGATTGGAAGCTTTTTCTATTTCCCTTCAATTCTTCTCCAGAAGGCTGCCGGCGGCTATGGCGCCATCCGTGTTCGTAATAGTGACAGTGTTCCTGTTCCATTTGCTCAACCCTACCAAGAATTTGATATTCTCATTGGAGATTGGTTTAATGCGGATCATCGGATCATGAGAGCTTCACTTGATGAGGGAAATAGTTTGCCAATTCCAGATGGGATCCTAATCAATGGTGTTGGACCTAGTCAAGCAATTTTTGATTTTGAACTAGGTGATTTCTCTCTTGAAATCGACTCAAATTTGGGATATTACCGTACTGAAAGGGCGTACTTTACCGTCAAGCCATATTGGACGGTGGTTATCGTTTATGTTCTTTACATTTTCTCTTTTTAAATGCTAAATCAACTTTATATAATATGTTTTTTTTGTGTGTGTGAATAATTTTGAATGGCAGGAGCTATTTACAGGCTCAGGATTTCTAATGTGGGATTGAAAACATGTCTAAACTTCAGGATTGAGGATCATTTAATGTTGTTGGTAGAGACAGAAGGGTCTTACACTGTTCAACAATACTATTCTAGCTTGGACATTCATGTTGGCCAATCTTACTCTGTTTTGGTCACAGCTAAGGACCAAACCTATAATGGCTTGTCCTACTACATGGTTGCAAGTTCCCGTTTCACTGCTCTCGAGCTTTTTGGGGTCGCTATAATTCATTATCCGGACTCTGAAGTCGACCCTTTTGGCTCTCTTCCAGCCGGACCACCCCCTTATGATTACGAGTTCTCTGTAGATCAGGCTCGTTCGATAAGGTAACATCTATATTATGTTCAATGTTCAAGACAGAACATGTTGTAACCATTTTGTTTCAATTTTTCAATAGGTGGAATTTGTCTACAGGAGCTGCTAGGCCTAATCCACAAGGTTCGTACCATTATGGCAGCATCAATATCTCTCGTACACTTGTGCTAGAGAACGGTTTCATGTACAAAGGAAGTAAACTCCGGTACACCATAAACAGAGTATCATTCGTGCACCCAGACACACCGTTGAAGTTAGCTGACTATTTCCTACTCAATGATGAGTTCACGCCTGTAATTTTTCCTGATTCGCCCATTAACAGTAGTCTACCTACATTGGGGACTTCTGTTATTGATGCCATTTACCGTGACTTTGTCCATATCGTCTTTGTTAATCCACTGCAGCATGTTCAAACATGGCACATTGATGGTTACAACTTCTTCGTTGTCGGGTGAGGCTTCTTTTCCCAATCTTGTCCAAATTCGCTTACAGTTTTTTTTAAATGCATCTTGGCATGTCATTGCACTATTGCAGCATGGAATGGGGGCCGTGGAACGAGAGTAAGATGGCAACATATAACATGGTTGATGCTGTTTCTCGCTCCACAGTTCAGGTAATTAAACTTAACTATCATCAACAGTTAATGTCAATTGTTCATGTGAGACATTATATATTTCATGATTGATGATACGAGCAGGTTTATCCATCTTCATGGACCGCGATATTGACAGACTTGGACAATCAAGGAATGTGGAATTTGAGGTCACAATATGCAGAGAATTGGTATCTTGGGCAAGAGCTATACATAAGAGTCAAAGGGGTTGGGGAGGAGGACCCATCAACTATTCCTGCAAGAGATGAAGTTCCAATTCCAGTAAATATCATAAAATGTGGAAGAGCCAAAAGCCTCTAAATTCTCTCTTGGAAAATCTATTTACAGGACCATTATCAAATTTTGGTAATTAACATTTAACAATCGTAGTGTATGTTAGTCCATAATCCATATACAGAAAAAAAAAATTGCAACTAAGAACATTTGGCCAATTGATCTATATATCGTATATGAACTGTTTTTAATCCACTAATGTCTTTCAATCAAGTCTAAATCTTGTTGTTTGTGGGAGATTGAATATTTGAATGAATGGGTATATTAGTATATAATATTATATTTTATATCATAAAAAGATCAACATTCAGGCTTTCTAATTGTGGGTCGTGACTCGTGAGACTCCCACATCGGTAGCAAAAGAGAAGTATGTTTTGACGTCGCTGGTATAAAATGGCGGCACTGCAATTTTGAAAAGCATGATCCTTCAGGCAGTCAACGGGGATATGATGAGTGGTCAATACTCGCAAACTCTGCGAGATGGGTGTCCGCCTTCGCCTGGTTACGACAATCAGGGCACTCCCATCTGTACCATCTGATCCCTTGAAGAAAACACACTATAATTCTAAGTCAAATTTTTTACACTTTTTATATAAAATAAAACTATTTCAATTATTCGTTTTCTTGTTCGTGTGGGATTCTTTGATTTTATAAAGATTTTCCAGATCAACAGGAATCATTATGCAAGTAATAAATTTAAAATTTCCACCGAATAATGATTTACAAATTACATCACAACATATGCAATACCCAAACGAAATAATGGACCCGAAATAATAGACAATAAGGCCTAGACAACAAATCCAAGGGTAACAGTCAAAGTGATCATAGAAATCAAAGCAGTAAGTCCTGTAATGAGCCGCTTCTCATGTGAGGCACCACTTTCAAAAGGAGTGTTGTTGTTGTCCACCAAGCCTTGCTGGTTCCCAACCCCACCAAATGGCTGGTTAAAAGAAGAAATGGGCTGGTTATTGACACCTAAGAAAGGCTGGTTTAGAGAAGAAATTGGTTGAGTGAAGCCTGAGAGAGGCTGGTTTTGGTTTTGGTTCTGGTTCTGGTTGATGCTCTGCTGTTGATTGTTGTTCATCAGCCATTGTTGCTGTTGATACACCACCGGAAACTGCTGGCCTTGGTTGTTCAGAGACGGACCAAGTTGAGAATTTTTGTTGGTTGCAGTTGCATGAGTAGAAAATGGTGGGGAAGAAAGAACAGGCATGTTTTCATTGCCACCCGAGCCCAACGGAAAGCTGCCAGCAGGCATGTTTTCATCTGGAGATAGAGCTGTTCCAAGATAAAGAAAGGAACAATGAAAGATGAGAAGAAGAAAGAGAATTAGACGCGATTTCTGGTTCTTGAAAGCTGCTGCCATTGATGATGAGGCACCAAAGAAAGTGATGATCATCATATTGAATGTAGGAAGTCTTGAGAGAATTTATATAGTGAATGAATTTGGTGCCTTTGTAATTCATTTTTTCTTTACAAATTGTAAGTAGGAGCAGTTCAGATTAGTGCAGCAGGCCTAACTACTGCAAAAACTACCATCAGTTTCACTATAGACATAACAAAATTACAATAATACTATCCAAAAAGTATATATACAGTAGACTGAATTCTTATAAATAACAAATTATATAAATAGAATTAGCACACCCGAGCCAGATGTGAAAGTAAATTGCAGAATTCGACAATCAAATAGGCTCAAAATCTGGGATCTAACCCGTCCATAACGTCCAATAGGTTAGGATTTTCTGAGCAAGGTCTTGGACTAGTGTCTCTAATAGGAGAGTTCCCGGCGCTCCTGCTCAATGCACAAACTTTTTTGTTTCCCTTCTTTAGTATTGCAAAATCCTGACTTTTGCTTCTCCACAGAACTGGTCTACTTGATCTACTACAAGCTTTGTCTAACAAATTCCTTTCTTCTTCAGAGAGTTGTTGAGTCATGCGGGGTTTAGTGAAATTGTTAAGGGATGGATTTCGCTGGATCTTAGAACGTAAAACCATTCCCTTATCGGTTGGGAGACGGACAGACTGAGAATGGAAACAGCATTCTCTATTCCTTATTACGCTGATCAAACGGTGAAGCAATATCACCAAATTAAGGATGTGTTTATCAGTCTTGTGTTTGTGTGCATGATAGAGAGTCTGTACGCGTGCCGGGTTGATGTTTGTGGCTATGCTCTTGCCAAACTCATGACTGTCATACAAGAAAAAAATACTGTCAAACCTTATTCTGATGATGCAATGCACATAATATTGAGAGAGAGAGAGAGAGAGAGAGAGAGAGAGGCCTCGACTTACCCAGTGTTTGCCCATTCTCCAACCCAGCCAAAACCTTGATGTGCTCTGTTGTTTTGCAACAAAAAGAAAAAAGAAAACCATTCTTAGAACCATAATAATAGGCATAATTGAAAATAAAACAAGAAAACCTCCCACAGGTAAAAATATTCAATGAAAGAATTCAGACTCAACATACTTGGTTGTATTTGTGGAGAGTGGAACAAGCCACTGAAGAGTCTTCTCCATTTCTGCTTTGATCTGGAAAGCCGAGAGCTGCAGAAAGTACAGTGTACAGAAACATTTATCTTTCAAGCTCGCATGAAGCAAATACAGATGAAAATTACAAAAGAAGTTGGGATGAAATGATTTCTATGAAGTGTGCATGTTAAGTGAACTATTCTATAGAAAACATACCTCTTCCTTCGCATCAATAGACTGCAACTGTGAACGTATAGCTTTCTTAACATTGGTTGGCAACCCGTTATATAACGAGTCTCTTATATTCGGAGGAAGGGATGTTGGACGTGAGGACTGATTACATTTAAGTTCAATTCAATTAGAATATCCACCAGTTTGATTGCAAATATAGTGAACATTTAATTACAAATGATATAAACTAACTTACAATGTTATCTATCTGATTGATTATGTTAGCGTAATGTAATGCCAGTCCAGCAACACCTAGTCTTTGAGGAATCTTTTCGGGTTCCGCACTAGCAATTATCGTAGCTGCAACAAGTAGACAACTTCATTATAGCACAATAGCAACATATAAAGCACAATTACTATCACATTACACATTCCTATGCAGTGCAGCCATAAGCTTTTAGATTAAAGAACAGTAGATTTGCATAAAATCATGGTGAAAAATCCAATAGAAAGCTCATTGCATCATACCATTTCTTCCAAATGCTTCCAATATTGACTGATGTATATAGGCAGTGATATCGACAAACTTCTCCATGATCTGCAATTAACAAAAATACAAAATTCAATTAAAATAGGTAGTTTATCTTCTTAGCACAGTTATCAGTTACAACAAGTGGTTCATAAAATACATACCTCCTCCAAATTTCTGGACCAAAGAGATTTCTTTTTCAAGCTCTTTACAATCTTCCTTTGTTGTTTTAGATCACTGTGCAGAATCATGAGATTCTCCCCTACAATTCAAAAAAGTCAGCTGTTAATAAAGTAACAGCAATAGCAATAGCAGCTATTAAAAAGCATTCCTTTACATATTGCTACTTATTCTATGGTTAGGGAAATATGTGAAGCACGCCTAACCTCTTCGAGGAAGATTCAATGATTCCGCTTCCTCCAGCTTTCGCCGATAATCTTGTTCAAATCTGTCCAAAGCATTCAGCTCATGATACAACTCCTACATATGTAAAAAGAAGTTAAATTTCTCAAGTGGAGCAGAGCATAAGTATTACATAATTCAAATAATCTAATTCCACATGTTATGTACTTTGATATATTAGAAGTATGATTAAAAACAGGACACCATGTGCTGCTGCTTCATTTTAAAGACACAAAAATTCATTCATGAGGTTACAACATCTCAAGAAATAATAAAAACTGAGATGTACTGTATTTAGTATGAGAATGAACTTACAGAAGTATGCTGAGCCAGAGCAATCAGCTCTTGCTTTTTTGTTTCCGCCTCTAATTTGAGTTGTCTATGGTTTAAATAGTTTGACTCGAAACTAAAGCATTACAACCAAAACAAGAAATATACTGTCAGCAAAGATTAGCAATCTAACCTGGAATTCATCAAAAAATAAAATAAAACAAATAAATCACCCTTACTTTGAAAAGTATCGATCCATGTTATGCCACTGCGGGTCCTTGCATAAATTTCCAAATCTAACTACTTCCCCTGAGAAAACATCCAATTCCTCCCTGCAAATGCCGAAAAAAAGACAGATAATAATAAATACCACAAAGATTTGATTGTGGAGATAGCAAACTAGAGAGATTAAAGCTAAAGAAAATTATATTTCCTCTTTAACAGGCAACAACCTCTTGTCAGCAGCAGCAATGCTTAGCAGCTCTTGCATATCTGTAGAAACTAATTGCTGTACTCCTTCTGAATTTAATATCTCTTTTTTCAGGTACTGAACGTTTTCTTCCGAAAGAGATTGGAACAAGGTTGCACCTTTGGCTATTGTATTAGCTACTTCAAATGCTAATATATTGATTTTATTCCCTCTAGAAGCCACGCCGGAGACAAACCCACCGGTGGGATTCAAATTTGACATGCTACTTCCAATTGTGTCTAAAGCATCGATGGTCCTCTCCAGTCCCGTTAAGCCAGCTCTTCCCAGAAAACCACCCTACAAAACATAAAACCAAAACTTTCAAGTAAAAGCCAAATATCACTGGCGTGTAGAGAAACGATACTCTCCTACAAGAACATAATTCGTGCCTTTTAAGTTCAACCTTTAATTAAATGCCTTATTATTGTCACAAGCATCATTCTCGAAGAGTGATTGAAAATTCACAAAGTAAATTGCAATTGCTATAACTCAAGTCTGAGAATAAATTTTATATATTCAACCTCCCTGCACAAACTTTAGACATATCAGATTGAGTTCTGGCATATTATGGAACTGTTGGTGTCAAAAGTATAATTTTGAGTGATCAGACAACAATGTAGTCCTGTCTATTCTCTAATTAGACAAATGACACAAGGCATAATTGTGCAGCCATTGTTACTGCAATTCATCGAATACTTCAGTGAGGACTCAGAGTAGTTGATTGTTAGGAAGATAGATCCCAATTTGGAATTCACAAAATTTTCCATAGAAGTGAAACTTATATCAAGATGACAAACTTGAACTGGTAGTTTAGTGAGCTCTTATCACATACAGAATAATCAATAGGTCGAGAAATCAAAAGTTTAGTGCCTCACAACAAATCCAAAGCTAAACATTGTGAGTTGTTGTTACTCTCCTGATATCAAACATCTCTTCTTTTCTGTCAATACAATTGTGTCATCCTTTCTTCTTTTAAATTTCATTTTTCATTTTCAATGCTAATACAATCCAATGTGTCATAATTTCCATCACAATATCAACTAGCAAATTACTATATGTCTAATCAAACTTATCGCAACATACCTTGATAGCACCGGACTTTGCAGACGCTGATGGCTTCTGTTTCTCAGAAAATGAGAACCCATAAACGTCCGTCCTATCGGATTTTTGCCTCGATTTGCCCGCATCATCCACTTTATTACCAATTCCCTTCTTCACTGACTTCTGCTTCCCTGATGTCTTCTCTCCAACTTTTGCTTTTTTACTTTTAGTCCCTCCTGAGAAATTTGAGCAAACCCCTCCCATTTTTTTTTGCCAAAAACCTTACAAAATTTTTCAAACAAGTATTGGATTTTGCACCTGAACAAAAATTATCGATAATTAATTATTTGATTAATAAATCCAAGACTTTACTAAATCTAAAACGGAACAAAAAAAGTTCACTATTGAATTGTCCAATTTTTTTATATATATATATATTCAATAAAACAGAAACAACAACTTGATTGAACAGAGTTTGCATTTTATAAAAAAACAAAACAACAACAACCATAAACTTCAAAATTCCACTATTTTTTTTCCTCCATTTTCCCACCAACCAAACAGAGAAAAGTCGACGAAAGTAAAAAACAAAGAAAATATGAATAATAACCACGTCTGAAATCATGAAACCACATCAAAACTATTCCAGAGAAAACAAGAACGACAGGTCGACAACGTACCTGATAACTGACAGACGAACGAAAACAAAGGCCTTACAAAGAAGATTACAGAGCCAAACAAACAATTCTACTACTACAAAGATAAAGCGAGAGCTTCCTCAGAAATCTCAAGCAAATATATTGAAGATGATGATATAAGAGACGATTTTTTTTTTGTTTCCTTCTAAGGATTGATTTGATTGGGTAAACAAAACAAGTTAAATATTAAAGAGAAGCGAAGAAAACGTGAAAGTGGCGGATGTTGATTTATTGAAATTGAATGAAAATATAGAGGAAATATGACAAAACAGGGAATTAAATCAATAGTTTGACCAATCTCATTGTTTCCTTCTTTCTTCTCTCTGATTTTTTTTTTTTTTTTTTTATCTTTGTTTTTTTGGTCTATCTGTTTATTGTAGACTTTGTATGAATGGAATGAAAGTCCCGCCCACCGTGTCTGAGTTTGGTTATGTAAGTCTGACTCACTGACGTCAATTTCACTTAGAATTTTCACCATTTTATTTTACCGTTTTAACCCTCTCTATTAAGTAGTTAGTTACTACGAGCCCATTCGTGTTTATTCTAAGAGAAATTAATTACTGATTTGTTATTATTGTGTTGACTAGAAACTTTTAGAATCGGATTATATGGTTTTATATATAAATTAGAAATAATATCATAGAGAGAGAACTTGATTCCCCTCTCATCTAAGAAGAAAAAAATGATATGGATCTCTCACCGTACTGCCCCCACCTAAATCAAGGACAATTAAAGTGGGTAAGAAAATAGTTGGAAATCAAATTACTACATTAGTCTCACACACAAATCGGGAATTATTCTACTAAACACGGAACTTGATTCCTCTTTTCTACCAAAGGAAGGAATCAAGTTCTTTCTTTTCATTTCATTTTCCATTAGTAAATAAGGTAAAAGTAAATATGTGGTGATCAATCAATATTACAAAAATTTTGGAAATTTTTAGTTTGTAAATTGCATAAATGTCCCTGAATTTTTATAACATTTCACGCATATGATAGTTCCTGTTTTAATTACACAAACATTCCCATAACTTTCAAAATTGTTGCAGTGGTGCACTGTAATTATCAATTGTTAGTTTTTTTTTATTTTTCATTATTTTTTGAAAAGTAACGTACGAGATGATGTTTGTCTGGTAGTAAATCTCTCACACATGTACCATGAGGTTGCATGTTCGAGTCTCCACTTCCAAAAAGCTCTAAATTTATATAATAGTACAATATTTCAAAAAAGTAATAAATTGTGACACTCATCTATCCACCGATTCTAATCCAACTCCACATAACAAATTTAGCAAGAAAACGTGCCACTTTATTCTCATTTCTTAGAATAAAATGAAACAAAACAAAACCAGAAAGTTGAAATATAGAAATTCTAATGATATTATGATATATTTTCATAAATTTTGATTCTCCAATATATTCATGGATACATATTGGAGAATCAAAATTTATTTGCATCCAAGTCCAACTACCAAATCATTACTTTGTTACTAAAAGGTCAGTCCACAATATTCTATTTCCATCCAAGTCCAACTACCAAATCTCATATTGTATGGTTGATACAGATATAATGAAATGTATAATGTATAATGTATGTGTAGACTAATTCTAATATATGTTGAATTACCGGAAAGTTTGAATAATTAATTTAGTAATATTATCATTAAATATAGGGCAAATTACACTGAACCCCTTGAGGTTTGGACAAGTTACACTTAGATGGAAAAGTTTCTTTATTATACACTAACACCCCTGAAACTTAAATTTGATTTTAAAAATACCTAAAATACCCCTGGTTATATTATTTTATATTTTTTTTATCTTTTAACCAAAATTTTTATAAACTTTAATACAAATTAAAAAATTAAATAAAAATATAATTCATTAAATAAATAAATAGTTTAAAAAATTAAATAAATAAATAGTTTTAAAAATTAAATAAATAAATAGTTTAAAAAATTAAATAAATAAATAGTTTTACAAAATCAAATAAATAAATAGTTTTTAAAAATTAAATAAATAAATAGTTTCAAAAAATAAATAAATAAATGAAAAAAATTTAAAACATTAATTTTTTTAAGGATATCCATTAATAGGGACAAAAAAAGCTCTAAATATCCAAGCTTATTTTTTTATTTTTTTTAAATATATATTTTTTTAATGAATCATATATTTTATTTAATTTTTTTATTTTTATTAAAGTTTATAAAGTTTTTGGTTAAAAGTTTAAAAAATAAAGTATAAAATAATATAACTAGGGGCGTTTTAGGTATTTTTAAAGTCAAATTTAAATTTTGGGGGTGTTAGTGTATAATAAAAAAACTTTTCCATTAAAATGTAACTTGTCTAAACCTTAAGGAGTTCAATGTAATTTACCCTTAAATATATGTACCTTTCGACCTACTTTTCTATCAGTTTTTTAATAAGTAAATTAAATATAACATGTATCCGTCTATCTAACCGACATGCTTTGAATTGTCAACAGACAAAGGAAGAAAACGGTGTCTGGGCTATTTAATTTAATCTTCAAAGCCGTCCCTCAATTGAAAAATGATATTTTTAATGTGCGTGAACTAAGACTAGGAGTTACTTGTCTTACTTTCCCGGATTAAATTGAACTAAAAAAATGGGTATTTGTCATAAAAATCTTCACAAGTACGTGTGTTTTTACTTTTTACTATAATTTTTTAGCCTAGCCACCACTAAAGATAAAATACGTAAATACATTAAAAATGTCATATATGATTTTCTTAATTACAACTATATCTGTATGTTACTTTTTATTATAATTTTTTTAACTGGCCGCCATTGAAGATAAAACACGTAAATACATCACAAATGTCATATATGATTTTCTTACAACATATCTTATAAATCTGGTTCATCGAAGGTTCTATGACGATTTTACATGAAAATGACTTGTTTGAACTTTCGAATTTAAAATATGACAATTGCATGGGTTCTTATCACATATATTAGTGTTTCACTTTAAGTTAAAGCAACTTGTTGAAATTGACTTCTTCATTTTTATTTTTTACTATATATAATTATATATTTATATAGGGAGTGGATGTGGATGCTCTAATTAAGCCAAGAGAAAGCATACATTGACTTTTCATAAGATTAAACAGGACTTGGTTCAAACGTTAGATGGAAGAAGGGTGTTATTGTCATTTCAAAAGAGATGTCATGTATTGATTTTGAATATTGCAAGAAACCTAAAATGGCAGCTCTCTTTACTGTGACGTGAATTGAACAGGTCATAATAAATTGTCAGCATGGAGATTTTAGGCTGTCAGTATAAGCATCTACCATTGTTCAACCATTAAAACAATTGGAATAAAATCTGATCTCTCATTTGCACAAAACTTTAGAAATTAGAATACAACGAATATCTTCCATTCAATTTGCATCATGTGTTAGAATTAATTGATATATCAAGAGTCTAATGTATTGAAATATTGTCAATTAATTATATTACGTCAAATGCATTTGATGTATTCTAAACTTGTTCTTAATTACATTACATTAGATGTATTCTATATTTTCTCTGTGTTCACATTATTTGATTTGCGGGTGTGAAAACCAAATTTAGTGAAATGATTCCAATTACCGGGTTGTTGGCTCATAATATTTTGACTTTCGTTGACGCAGAAAACGTGGGTCAAACTCTTGATTCTTGAATACGTGTATTTACTAATGGCTATGTCCAATTTTGTTGCTTGAGATCCTTAGTGGAAATTAACTTTTATATCCATGAGGCCACGAAATTTGCAGCGTAGCAACAGTGATTCTGTGTTTAGAATTGACAAAAAGTAGATCCGGCATCGGATATGTTGATGGGATTTTTGATGTTTCGCAGAAGGCAGTCTTGTATTGTAGCCGTTTGAGCAACTCAGCAACATAGCAAATGCCAAATTTACAGTCTTTTTGAGAGAAACTGCCATGCACACTTTAACATTATCTTACATAAAGCCAAATAAGAGGATTTGAAAGTTTTTTCTTGTCATCAACTTTATAAATAGAATGCATGGTTTGGTTTCAACCAATTTAAGATAGAATTAGAGAAAATCGATAGATCCAATGCCAAATTTGACAAATATTTTTTATGATACATTTATAATGCATGTATAGGGTGTACTCAATGTCTGAAGGACCACTGAAGTATTACAAATTAGTGGTGGGGATTCGGACCCGAGCTTTGTAGGCCAAGCCTGTTGGGCATGCCACACGGCACAGGCCAATACCATGCCAGGCCCAAACTTGCCTACGGGCACGTGCCATGCTGTGTCCCAAGTTTGAGACCCATGTGTCGCCACGGCACGGCACGCGTCATAGTGTGCCGTTGGCTTGCCAAACGTTTGAATTTCTTTTTTAACTGAATTTTACTGTTGTGGGGCAAAAATTTTGAAACAAAAAATTAAAAAATTCTCCAAAATTACCAGTGTCCCTATTTCATTTTTTCCTATAAATACCCCTCCAATTCAAATTTTGTTCATCTCTCTACTCTCTAATATCAATTTCTCTCATTCTCTCTCTCTACTGTCTGCACACTCTATAGTATTAATCTCAAACAAAGAATGACGAAGTAATTCAAAGTTTTTCGAACCTATACTTCGATGAGGGTTCCGGTTTCGACAGTAACCAACAAGACTGAAGAATTAATTTTTAAGTTTTAATTATAAATGTACTTGTAATTTTGCAATTCGATTGCACTATTTTTCTCTTTCTAAGTTTTTATCCCATTGAATTTTTCTTGGTAAGGTTTATATCGATGCAATCATGAATCTTGTAAACTGAAATCTGAATAAATAAATAAAATTCAACTCTTTCTTAATTTCTTAATTCCTACGTCTTTATGACTTTATTTATTCTTTGAATTATTTTAGTAAATAAATAAAATATAATTTAATTTATTTCTTACATTTTATTTCATTAGACTAAAATAAATAAGAAATAAATTTTTAACTTAAAATAAAATAAGAAATAAATTTTTAACTTAATTAAAATAAAATAATAAATAAATTTTAAACTTAATATAAAATAGTAAATAAATTTTCAACTTAAAATACATAAGTTTAAATAATAAATAAATTTTTAACTTGAAAAAAAAAAATACAGACCGGCGCCCGTCGACCAGACCATGCCCCCTACCCTTAACAGGCTTGAGCCTTGGCATTGCACGTTAAAGGGTCGTGCCTTTGCACGCTCCATGCCGGGCCAGGCCGTTTTGCCATCAATATTAGAAATGATACTTGGGATGAATGTAAAACTAATTAAACTACGGCCCAGTTTAATATTGTTGTGCTGTGGGGAGAATTGCTTTTGGATCTGCTGTGGGAGGAATTGCTATTGGATCTGTTGTGGGAAGAATCAGCCGAGTGTTTAGTAAACTGATTTTCAAAAGTGCTGTATGAACCAAAAACAATGTCAATGTGTTTGGTAAACTAAAAGTAAAAAGTGTTTTGACCGTGTAAAATTACTAAAATGTCACAATTGTAATGAAACTTGTTCTTGTCCACTATAATTCTTTGATGAAATTCTACGTAATTTTTTTATATGTATTTTAATAACCGAAAATGAAGGTTAATATTTGGAACTAAAATAATAATAATAATAATTATTATTTCTCCTTACGTGGTATGAATTATTGTAATATTTTAAATAAAAAAAATAAAGAAAACACATTTGTCATTAGTTATTTTTATTTTTATGGCTCTCATTTAATTTTATTTAATTTTTTGTCTTTTATTATTATTTTTCACTTCTTTAAAAATAAGTAAATAACTACAAAAAAATCAATAGCTTCCAAAATTCATGAAGTTGAGAGACTAGTAGACTGTGAAAGAGTCTCTTGCCTGACTCCTTGCTGCTCTAAAATTGCTAAATAATTATTTTCCAGAGAATAATTAATAAAAAACACTCCAACAAATAAATAAGAGAAAACACTCTAAAGCTACTGTTTTTAAATTGATTTTTCAATTTGCAAGAGAGAGAGGACAATATAGGAAAGTTATAAAATTCATTAAAAAACACTGTAGCGCGTTTCCAAAAACAAAAGCTGATTTCCAAAAGCATGTATTTGTAACTTCTCAAAAACTTAGTTCGGAGAAGTTAAAAGTGGCTAAAAGCACTTCCTCATAATTTTACCAAACACCCTGTTATTAGTCCGGAATCATTTTTTAGTCCGGAATCATTTTTCGCCCGGGCCTACTTATGCTCCAAGAATGTGTGATTTAGGCCTCTATCTAGTGATGGTTGAATCTGCTGCAGCGGTTGTTGTGGGTTGGATCAAGATGGAAGTCAAGCATGGTCTTGTCATTACTGATATTTGTAATCTCTTATCTTCGAAATGTATTGCTGCTAACTATGTTTCTAGGAAGGGCCAATCAAGTGGGTCCATTATTTAGTAAATTATGCTCTTTCCACTGAAGGCGATCGTTTCTAGATCGCTGAGTGCCATCTAGAATTTTGTTTTATGAATTCTAGATCTAAAAAAATGATCATTTCTAAATCATTTTTTTTTTGTTTCATGCTCTTTCCTCATTGTGTTAGCCATTTTGTTTTGGCTGAGTGCCAGACCTCTATGTAATGCCTGTTTTATGAATGAAGTTTTCTCAAAAAAAAAAAAAAAAAAAAAATTAAAAAAAGTCTGATGAGATGATTTTTATTTATACAAACAGTACTTCAAATTTGGAATGAGTACGAAAAAATAAACTATAATTCTTTATCTTTTGAGTTGTTCCCGATCCAATGAAAATTCTTATGAACTCCTTGAAAATGATTATAATCTAGTTCAAGGGAATCATGACCTATACAACAAATTATGTCATGATGCAACTCGAAGCAAAGTTCTATATAGTTTGATTTCAATTCAACCAACAATCGATCATCTTGATATATCAAGAATTAACATATTTAACAAATATAATACGCTACACTCAGATTATATATCTTATCTATAGTAAAAAGAAATAAAAATTTTAAAACACTTTGACACCTTTGTACTATAGTAATTCTCTATATTTTTTCCTTTTTTTTTTCAATATTATCCAAACATATTCCATCACCGGAACAAAGTAAGAGTTACAGGGAATTGTAATTCAAACTGATGATCAAACATCAGCTGCTGCTCCAACATAAAAAAGCAGTTTATGGATATATATATATAAACATAAACATAAACATCAAACAACAGCAACAACATAAACAGTAAGAGCAAGGACACCATTAATATAACATTTTAGTAAAACCCTCCAAGCCAAAACACCCCAAAACAAACACTCAAATAATTAAGAGAGCTGACCACAATCACTAACCACAACAGGCTTCGAGGTCCTTCCAGAAGAAGACCCAACCTTCTCGATCGCCCTCACGACCTCCAAACCCTCAACCACCTTCCCAAACACCACGTGTTTCCCGTCCAGCCAATCCGTCTTCGCCGTGCACACGAAGAACTGCGAGCCGTTCGTCCCCGGACCGGCGTTCGCCATCGACAGAATCCCCGGTCCAGTGTGCTTCTTCTCGAAGTTCTCGTCCGCGAACTTCGCGCCGTAGATCGACTCACCTCCGGTCCCGTTCCCGGCCGTGAAGTCGCCGCCCTGGCACATGAATCCAGGGATCACACGGTGGAACGCCGATCCTTTGTAGTGGAGCGGTTTCCCGCTCCTCCCCTTTCCCTTCTCTCCCGTGCACAGCGCCCTGAAGTTCTCCGCCGTCCGCGGCGTCGTGTCTGCGTAGAGCTCCATCACGATCCTTCCGGCCAGCACGCCGCCGATTGTCATGTCGAAGAACACCTTAGGGTTCGGCATCGTACTGGATCTGGATTTCACCTCCGGTTCGTACAGTTACGTCAATGCAATGCGTGACTTCGAAGAGACCTATATATTACTGGACAGTGGCGACTTGTTTGTTTTTTTATATAGAATTTTTGCTGGACTGAGAATATCTTGCCAGGCTTGTTATCAGCCGTTGATGTAGGACACGTGTCGTGATCTTGACATGAGCTGCGTGTTTCTTACGCGATTCATATATGGACCCCACATTTCTTGAAAGAGACAAACAACAAGTGAGATATATTATTGGTCCACGTGGACCTATGTAAGGTGATTCTGATTCCTGATTGATTATTATTTCTGGTCCCACACGAAATTAAAAAAATAAAAATCTCATGCTTTATTTGATTTGGGCCCGATAATGATAAATGGGCCGGGCTTGGCCAAACCCCTCCTGCAAAAAAACAGTTAAAAACCGTTGTCTAAGACTAGGGCATTTTCGTCTTATGTTGTGAACATAAAATTAGACACGGTTTGGTCTTCATATTAAAATTAGCAGTATTTCATTGTCATTAGCTAAACCAACTGTTCAACCTTTCAACATTTTTTAATAATCCTGATAATAATATTAGTTTTTTAGTCATAAAACAATGTTTGGTGTATTGTCTGCTTTGATTATCAGTCATCACAAAATTAAATTATTAATCGAAGCCGGCGAAAAACTATAATCTAATAATTGCCGGCCTTGAAGGAGAATGTAACACAAACCTAACGAAATTTGGTTGCTGCAGTGAAGAACTCATGTTTAAATTGATTGAGAAATTATAATCTCAGATTTTGTTCGAAAAGATGTCTGGAAATTACAGGTTTGCTATGGACCAGAAGGACATTGTAAGGTTATTGATGACCAGTGTTGGAAGTTTTATTCAAGATCGGTTGATTAATAAGGAATTGAGAACCCAACACAAAGAACAGTGTGCAGAGAGATTGGCAGCTGAAGATGGTAGCTCTGGTAAAGACACCGAAATTCGATACTCTGATCAAGCAGTTTTAGCTAATTTGGATTGGGGAATTGATGCTCTTGAGGAAGCTATCAACACATCCAACACAGAAACTAAACTTGCAAGGCTAGATTATGCAGAGAAGATGCTACAAGTGTGTGCTATGTTGAATTCTAATCAGAAAACTGCTGGAGTACCGAATTTCTATCTCTCAGCTTGGGCACATCTCAACCTTTCGTATCTGTGGATGCTTCGTAACAACGTGCACAATTCAGTCCTTCATGTTCTTGAGATGTTTACGATTGATCCGTTCTTTTCCAGGATTGATTTTGCTCCTGAACTCTGGAAAGAATTGTTTCTTCCACAAATGAGCTCTATTGTTGGGTGGTATTCAGAGTCTAGGCATAGACTTGTCATGGAAGTTATCCCTGATTCGTCTGATTTATCCTTCACGGCTGATCTTGACCAATTCTTCAATGAATCTTTGATATTTTCATTGAGGCCGGATCAAGTGGAGAAGTTGCAAAACCTGGAGCAGCTTTATGGAGTGTCACTAGATGACAATACACGGCTTTTTGCTAAACACTATAAGGATTGCATGAACTCTGATTCAACAACTAGTAAGAAGGTAATTCCAATGTTGCCAATTGCTGAGCCCCCAATGACTCCTTTGCACGAAGTCAGCCGATCAATTCCTGATTATGTAAAATTTGGTCCTGTCTTGCCCAAGAGTGCCGGATTTTCACCAATTCTTAAATCTAAAAGTAATGTGAGGGGAGGTAAGGCAAATAGCAGGTCAGTTTCTACTCTAGATTTGATATTTACTTTGGACTAAAAAATTGTTACCTGTGAAAAATGTCAGAATTCAACTTCTTAAATGATTTTAGGCTCTAACAATATGTATGGCTTCATGGTCATTTTGATTTTATGCAGAATGGGTACAACTTCTCAACCCTCTCAGACTCTGGAAGAGTCTGCTGAGTGGGATGCTCAAGTAAGGCCTCACATTTCTGTACTTTTTGCAGGTTTTGTAATTTCTTGAATGACTGAAAATTTTATTCTTGGTAAACTGTGTTAGGAGGAGTTGCTTGAGGAAGATGAATATGATGCTGATTATGAGCCTACTGATGATTACAAAAATTCTGAAAATTTAAACTTAGTGTCTCCTCGTGACATGAAAATGACTGAGGTTAAGGAAATTGGGGCAAAAGGGCAGGAATCTAGAACGAAGAACCGGTCTCCTTATACAATTTTCTCTCCTGTGGATTCACCTAGAAGTACTTCCTCAAAGAATTCATCTCCAAAATCTGATGTGAAGGTTTTATCTCCAAGGCTTGATGTTCATGGTAGAAAAGAGTCCCCATCTGTATTGCGCCTTCTGTCCAGACGTGTTTCTACTGCCTCTTTGCCTATGTCTCCACGTATGAGTAATAGCTCGGGAGATTCAGATGGCGAAGTGAGTTTACTTGAAGACATTTTTGTTGCCTTAAATTTTAAATTTGTTTGATAAATTACTGCGCTTCACTAATAGTTGCTTTACAACTTAGGTGCAGAAGAAATCTTCCAGGAAAAACATTGGTAGAAGAAGGAATATGAGTTATGACAATTTGAATTTGGAAGAGTTAGATAATAGGTAGGGATCACTTCTCTTCTTTAAATTTCAAAATCTTGGAATTCTATTAGGTACTTGTGCCGTAGTTAATATCATTATATTCTGCAGTTCCCACAATGAAAGTGATGAAGGAAATCAAAGCTGCATTTCACTTCCCTTGTCTGAGAAACTGACTTCGCGTTCTAGACCACCGAAAGATTTTGTTTGTCTTATCACAGGACAGATTTTCAATGATCCAGTTACACTTGAAACTGGTCAGACTTATGAAAGAAAAGCAATTCAAGAATGGCTAAAAAGAGGAAACACGACATGTCCCATCACTCGGCAGCCTCTCTCTTCAAGTTCACTGCCCAAAACAAACTATGTCTTGAAGAGACTTATTACATCTTGGAAAGATCAGTATCCAGATCTTGCACAGGAGTTTTCTTACTCTGAAACACCAAGGCATACATTCAGCACCCCCTCTGGAAAAGAAACGCCGTTGACATCCAATCCATCCAGAACAATTGATTTTCACAGTTATAAGAGTACCGATGATGACCTTAATCCAAGGAGCAAAAGATTTACGCGAGGAGCAATATCTACTTCACCGACTAGTGTGATATCTCAAGCTGCTGTTGAAACAATTATCACTGGACTAAAACCTTATGTTTCATGTCTATGTACTTCAGAAAACTTGCAACAATGTGAAACAGCTGTGTTGGCGATAGCCAGACTGTGGAAGGACTCAAAGGCTGATCATGGGGTTCATGCTTATATATCCAAACCGACAATCATAAATGGGTTTGTGGAACTATTATCAGCCTCTTTAAATAGAGAAGTTCTGAGAATATCTGTTTACATTCTCTCCGAGCTAATCTTTGCCGATGAAAGTGTTGGTGAGGCTCTTACCAGAGTAGATTCTGACTTCGATTGCCTGGCTGCTCTGCTTAAAAACGGTCTAGCTGAGGCTGCTGTTCTCATATACCAGCTGAGACCAGCATTTGCTCAGCTTTCAGCTCATGATTTTATACCCTCCCTAGTCCAGCTAATCCTTAGCAAAAGTGAAGAGTTTGATGATTTCCAGTTCATAATGGATCCGAAAGATTCTGCTATATCAATGCTTGAGCAGATATTAATGGGAGGAGATGAAAATAGCCGGTCTATGACTGCTTTGAGTGTAATATCTGCCAATGGAATTCCTGCCTTGATGAAGTGTTTGGATAGAGTGGAAGCAAGGAGGTCCATTGTTTCCATACTTCTATGCTGCATGTATGCTGACAAAAGTTGCAAGAATTTGATAGCAAACAGAGTTCAGTTGTCTCTTGTTCTTGAATTGTTTCATGCTGGAAATGATAGTGTAAGAGGGATATGCATAGATTTTCTCTCAGAACTGGTTCAGTTGAACAGGTATATATCTTCTGTTATATGTTTTTCGTATCAGATCTTCACATATCATGATGATTATAATCATTTATATGTAAGCGGTCTGGTCTTCGAAGCCAACAGAACATACTTCAACTAAAATGTTGCCTAGAGTTGAGATCCTGAATTTCAATTGGTTTTGGTCATACCCCTTAGTCTCTTTTATTATCTGTGTTGGACAATGTAAAACACTTGAGCTTGCATTTTCATCTTGGTGCTTTTTCATAACCTTCTCGACACCAACGTTGAATGTTTTCTTCGTCTTATGTTGTTTCAGGAGGACATTCTGCAACCAGATTTTGCAAATAATAAGAGATGAAGGAGCGTTTAGTACTATGCATACCTTTCTTGTATATCTTCAGATGGCTCCCATGGAGCAGCAACCTCTCATTGCTACTCTTCTTCTTCAGCTTGATCTCCTGGTTTGCCTTTACTCTTTGGAATCAATCAAATGGATTGAATTTTTAAAAAAAAACCTATCCAATAACATATTCTTACAAATTTCTTGTTCCAGTCCGAGCCACGGAAGATGAGTATTTACAGAGAAGAAGCTGTGGAAGCACTCATTGAAGCACTCCGCAGGAAGGATTTTCCCAATTCTCAAATGATGGCTCTAGATGCTTTACTTTCCCTTTCGGGACGTTTCACTTCTTCGGGGAGGTCCTATACAGAAGCTTGGTTACTCAAGATTGCAGGGTTTGATTTACCTTACAATGCACTGATGAAAGCTGAACGACTGAGTAAACCCGAATATGATTTGGTGGAAACAGTGGTTTGCATTTAATTATGTGGTTCTTGTATGGTTGTGGAGCTTGTTTTATTTTCAATTTATTTCAATCCTGAATATAAAATTCTTGTATCTAGGAAGAGGAAGATAATGCTACAAGCTCTTGGGAGAGAAGAGTGACTTTCATACTGTGCAACCATGAGAAGGGCTCAATCTTTAAAGCTTTGGAGGAATGTCTCAAGAGCAATTCTTTGGAGATGGCCAAGTCTTGCCTTGTCATTGCTACTTGGTTGACACACATGCTTTCTACTCTTCCTGATACTGGTATAAGAAACACTGCCCGAAAGTCTTTGCTTGATGAATTTATAAATGTGATCCAATCTTCAAAGAACCTAGAGGAGAAGATTTTGGCAACTCTTGCTTTGAAAACTTTTGTCAAAGATCCAGGTAAATTCAATCTACAAACGAACGATTTCATCGAAGTATATATATTCATGGATGATGACTTAACAATTGAACATTCGTAAATTTTAAAAGCCGCGCTTCATGAACTGGGAAAGTATGCTAAATGCATATATGGAACCCTGAGAAAGCTGAAGAGGAATTCAGTGGTGGTTACTGATATACTAAAAGCTTTGATGAATTTGTCATCAGTCAATGCAGTAAGTGGGGTTTTTTCCATTTGTACACTTCTTCAATACAAGCAATAGAGAAAAACTAAGTAACTCATCATATTCTTTTAATCTATGACAAATTTTTAGACAGAGTTGTGGAATTGCACTGAAGTGGTTGAGTTAGATTCAAGCACTAATGGAGAGGTTCTGTCTCTGCTTCATTTCAAAAGCCGAGTTTTGAGCAGCCACTCTGATGGCACTATAAAGGTATTAATATTCAAAACACACACACAAATTTATTGTCTGACAACTGTGCCTGATAATTTCTTGATTCTAGTTGTGGGATGCTGGGAAGAGGGTTTTAAGGTTGATAAAAGAAGTTCGTGAACACACAAAAGCTGTCACATGCCTCTATATTCCACCTTCAGGTGACAAACTCTACAGTGGCTCCTTAGACAAAACAATTCGGGTAAATCATCTCATATCTGCACTACAGTTTGCTTTTTAAGTACTTGCTTCCATGCCTGTGTAGTGTTAGTAACTTAGACACCACAATTGTTCTATTAAATACTTCATCAACAGGTCTGGAACATCAAACCAGAAGAAATTCATTGTGTTCAAGTTCATAATATGAAGGAGGCAGTGCACGAGTTGACAGCCAATGCTGATGTTGCTTGCTATGTTTCTCAAGGAACAGGCGTCAAGGCAAGTGCATTCTTTTCTTTTCCCGTAGTTTTCAGATACAGGATTCCTGAACATTTTTCCGTACAGGGTCCGACTCTATAATGTTACAGAGCCACTCTAATGAACTATACTGGACTCAGAGTTTGATTTGCATAATCCTGTGGACCATAAGTGAACCATTTTGCTAAAAAATTTCTTAACAGGTATACAATTGGTCTAGTGTTCCAAAGCATATAAACTTCAACAAATCAGTGAAATCCCTTGTCATGGTTGGAGATAAATTATACTGTGGTTGCTCTGGTTACAGTATCCAGGTAAGATTTCTATACTGATATCTCTTCCAATGCTTTTGTTGGATTTTTGAACCAATCTTCAAAACGTTTTATTTGGAACACTATTTTCTTTTCTAGGAGGTAGATTTGAGCAATTTAACATCAAACACATTCTATTCTGGTGCAAAAAAATTGTTGGGGAAACAAATTATACATTCTCTGTATATGCACAAAGATCTCCTCTTCGCCGGTGGCTCTGCTGTTGATGGCACAGCAGGAAAGGTATGAATATGTGACGGTTGGTGCTTGATTGTTTTTTTTTTTTTGATAGATGGGTTGATTTTGATTTTTGTGTGATCAAATTTGGCTTGTGGAAGGTATTCTGTCTCTCAAATAATGCAGCAACTGTGGGAACATTCACGACCGGATTCGATATCCAACGGTTAGCTGTAAACAGTGACTTCATATTCACAGCTACAAAATGTGGGATCATAGAGGTTTGGTTAAAGGAAAGAGTCACAAGAGTTGCCTCCATTAAAGTTGGTAGTGGCAGTGGGCACTCAAAAATCACATCTTTGGTGTCTGATATTGATGGAGGGATGCTTTTTGCCGGCTCTTCTGATGGCAAAATTCAGGTTTGACAACAAAACCATAGCTTACAAGTTTATTCAAAAACTGGGATTATTGTTAATCATTTAAATTTGAAATCATTTTCTTGTTGCAGGCTTGGGCTTTGGATTGAGTAGAAGGTTTCCACCATAAAAATGAGTAATTTTTTTTTTTATTTCCATAGAGAACATTAAGATTAAATTGCTCGGGAAACAAATTTGATCACTAGTTCAATGCATTTGTTATGGTTAAGTAAATATCTTCGATATATTCGATATTCTTATCGCAAGTTCAACACATTTGAACACCAAAAACCAATATTTACTTTACATTCTTTACTTTCAAAGAAATCAAAATGGGTACCTATCTACTAATTGAACCACATCAAAATCACACATTTTATTTCTATTCCATTGGAATACTCTACTGAAGATGGTTTCAAAAATGACAAGAACACAAATATGTCACACATTGTTTGTGTCCGCACTTTTAACACGCTTCAGCCCCTTTTGAGTAGCTTCTTCGGCCTCCCTTTACAGACGTACAAAAACACTATCACCACTCAGATTATCGTGCTCAATCATCCGCCCCTGTAACCCGTCTAACCGCAAACATCTTAACAACTAAATCTGGTTTCTGATCTCCCTCCGAGACCAGATTTGGTTGAGGATATGTTCGCAGCTATCAACACTGAACTATGGATAGTCTTATGTGGCTAAAAGCATCTCTAATGTGTAATGTCAAATTTTACATCAATTTAGTGATAAACGAGCTTCTTAAGAGAATATATTTATACCAAAAAAATTTCACTTCCATAGAAGAAGTATCTTTAAAAAATATTCTATCAATAAATCTTTAAATTATTATAAAACTTAAAATTGGCTAAATGTATAATTAATAAGTATATTAATTAAATTAAATATATATATCAATATTGGTATCATTTTAAAAATCTCAACAAGATCATATAATTTTTTAGAATACATATTGGTATAAGTATGACAAGATTAAATCATTGGTTTTAAAATATAAAAATAAATTGATATGATATTTACAATTAAAATAATTAAAATAATAAAGATTTGGTACAGCCGGTGCATACCAAATTTTTTTTTTGGTGTATTAATTGGAATTAATTTTTACACCAATTTAGTGTTTTTATTGTGTTAGGTTGGAATTGGTGTTATAGTTGAAATTGCTCTAAAAGCAAACACACAAAAACACCGATTTGATGTAAAAATCAATTCCAACCAACCAACAAATCTTTATTTATTTTATTTTAGTCTATTTTTAAATTACTTAAAATCTCTCATACTTTAATTATAACAATATAGATCTAACTGAGATCATCAATCAATATTAATATACATATTTAATATAATTAATTTAATATTAATAATACATTTAACCAATTAAAATTTTGTAATAATTTAAAATTTGATAAGAACATTGGAGTGGAAAAAAAATTAGTGTCCAGAATGATCTTTTTAACATCAAATGGTGTAAATTCATAGTTTGTCTGAGTTCTATTTTTTCTTGTTAGTATATATGTGTATTTATATATTGGATTAAATATTTAAATGTTTACAACCAATAAAATGTAGGTATATTTAGGTCCACAGTGAATATAAAAATAAATTTCTTTCGAAAATTTACATAACTAATGTGGTTTCAGTTTAGCTTTGAAAAGCAGATTTGATGCCATCTAAATGCAGATTGCACTCAGAATGAAAAGGACTTGAATATCGTTCAAAGATTGTTCAATCTCAGATAATATAACAAAATCTCCTCATCGTGCCAAAATCTATAAGACCATCTCGAACCGAACTTTAAATTGAATTCAAATCGAAGATTTTGCATCAATTTGAAGCTCGGTTGGAGATGGTCTTAAAATCCAAATTTGATGACAACTAAATGCAGATAGCAATCAGAAGGAGTTTGGTCGAATTCAAAGAACATTCGATTTCACCTAATATAACAAAATTTACCGATTGTGCGAATCTAAAAACAAATCAAGAAATACAAACACGTACAAAAAAATATGAAATTTGGTGGTAAACGAGCACTCAGAATGAGTAGGAGGTTTGATATTCATCATTAAATATATCAGATTAAAACATTCATCATCGGGAAAGCTCCACCACCACCACTATTAGAAGTCGATTTAAATTTAGAATTAAAAAAATTGATTTTATAGCAGAGAAGAGAATATGACCTTCAAAACAGAAAATAGAGATGAAATCATCAGAATCATTGGATCAATGCATCAGTGTTGACACGATGTGTCTCAGACGACCGTCGTGAGATATAAATCCAATATCATCACCTGATCTCCACAAAAACAAAAAATAAAAACAAATTAACAACACAAAAAAGCGAGTGCTAGAGAAATAATAATAAGTTAAAAAAAAAATTAAAAAGGAAGAAGAAATCAGAGAAAATATGTCGAAGCGGCTCTGATTTTGTAAATGGAGATGTCACCGTGTTCTCGATTTATAAAGGAGTTGGTTTCTGTTGTTTAGGGTTTTAGGTGAATTTTTGCATTGACGATTATATCCTTTGTTTTGAATAAGTTGGGCCCATGTAAACGCCGACGACCCGACCCGGTCCAATGGTTGTTATATGCAGTGAATGCTTAAACGACGTCGTGAAACAGAAGAGCTGTCTGCGGGTTAGTTGGTGTCTTCTCCATTTTTCCAATCGAGCGGAGATTTTTAAGACTTTTGATAGATCGCCGGTGGATTCGTTTTACTTTCCAGCAGTGATTTTTGAGAGTGAAAAAAAAAAAAGTATGGCTGGTGGTGATGGATTTTCTCCGTTTATCTCAGCTCAGCTCCACTACCTCATGAATCACTTCCCTCACTCTATCAAGGTAACAAATTTTTTGATTTGTAGTAACAATTACGCAAAAATTCATTCGAATTCTTGGATTTGGTGTTGTCAAATTAGCTTAAATTGACCCCCAAAACCTCAATTTTCTTTTATTGGTCTAATTAGGGTTTCGTTCTCTAATTCAATAAAATCATTAGACAAGATTGTTGGTTCTTATTTGTTTTTCTAATTTCAGGTTGATAAGGTGTGGTCTGGTAGCAAGTACTCTGGAAATCTTGATCGGTTCACTTTGTTGATACCATATTGTCTAGACACTATCAAATGTTAGTCTGTTTTTATAAAAAAAAATTATATTTTTTCAATTTTTTCATGCTCTTTGTCTACTGATTATTGTTCTTAGCATTGTTTTAGGGGATATTCTATACAATGCAGAGTTTCCATTTGCCGCTCCTGATGTTATATTCGGACCCGAAGACGAAGGTTTTCATCCGTTTCTCCTTGAAGGAGAAGGAGGAGAAGGGGGATTGAATGCAATCAAGAACAGTTTGTGTGATTGGAACAACAAAGACCCCTCTCGGCTGTTGGCTCTCATTAAGGATTTGAGGTTAGGCATTTGAGTTTCCAAGGATGTTCGATTTTAATGCTTGAAAACGCGGATGAATCTTGCTTATTTTGTTTTGTAGGGACCAGTACACAGCCTATCAGAGGAAGCGTGTTGGAGAGGTGGATGATGAGCGGGTGAAATTTGAAATTAGCACTATGTTCGCTAGGGAGGTAATATGTTTAATCAATTAACACTTTATGTGCATTTCGTAGTAATTTGAATTCTAATGCACAGAATACTCGTAATTGAAAAATCTATATTTATATATCCATATTATATGACTTAGATATTTGTTAAGGACACCATAAAGAAAACCTTGTTTTGAGTTGTCGTTAACAAACCTGTCGATGGAGCGCTGAAGCTGAATCGTGAATGTTATTGTCTAATGTTTGAATTTGAATGCTGGACATTTGGTTCTACTACCTTCATTGTGCCTTACTCATTTCACTGTGCTGCAGGGCATTGAAATGCATATGAGTTCCGGTGTTGAAAAGGTACAGGTACTTACTAAAATGAACATGTTCACATGAATTTAATTGATTTATGAGTTGAGTTAGTGATGATTTAACTAGGTGGCATATTTTTTCATTAATATATGTGGTTTTTATGCCTTTGAATTTTAGCGTAGTTAGAGGAAGTCAAATTTGCTGTGCCTCTAATGGACATGAGCATAAATAAAATGGTAGCAGGGTGCCCTTGGAGACATGAACAGAAGATATACTTACAGGTCCGTTTTCTACTATCTCTTTTTCTGCCTTTCGTTTTTGTGTTACATGCATGTGTGTATCTTCTCCTGTTAAGTTGTTTTAAGTGGATATATCGATGGGTGCAGGTTGTTTATCCTGTTAATAGAAAGTATATGTCTGCTCCTTCAGCACCACGTCTAAAATTAATGTCAACCCCGGAGTTAAAATATATGTTCTCTATTGAAGATGTCAAACTTCCTACATGGTTGGATGGAATGTAAGTTATGCACACTAAGATACCTATATACATTGAATCCCTACAAATATGTCATGGGGCAAACAAATAATGCTTATTCTTTATTGTCTCTTTAAGGTGTATGGCTGAATATCTTCCTCATCTTGAGGAATCTCTTGAGAGACAGGTCAGCTATGTTTCCTTTGTATGCTTGATGCCTTTGAATCTATCTACATCTGGGATATTTACTTTGAATGCCACATAAAGCTATCTTTTTATATTCAAGGTTTCGGAGGCAGTCACATTAATCGATGTAAGAAGGCGCTTTATTGAAGCATTAGCCCTTCTGTTGGGAAGACCATTAGAAACTGATTCGGTATGCATTCTACAGTTTTTTGTACCTGCTCAAGATTTGAGCTGCTAATTGTTAAAGAGTGACTAATAAGTTCTCATGGCTTTATTTCTCAGGTTTTTTTCAGGAAGTCTATGTTTTTCGTTGCTTCAGGGGGTTTCTCATTCATGGTACTTATTCATGTATTGAGTTCAAATATTCAACAGCAAATACATCATGTGCATTTTATTATATGTGGGATTATAGGGCCTACTCTGTGGGTGCCGTGCAAATAGGATTGTGCCGTGTTATAATCTTTTTCAGATCATTTTTTTCTTATTTTTTATTTCTTTCTTACCTATATCTCTATTCGTAGTGCTTTCTATTTGATTTTCTTAATTGTTCCACCATTTTTTTATGATTTTCTATATGGTTGAGTTACTGTAGGTGCAGATGTTCCTTTCAACTCAATTTCCAAAGCAGCAGCCAGCTATGATGCTTCAAAGTTCTATGGTGATTATTCTTTACAATATACAAAGTATTAGAAGTTTTCATTGTACTTAAACATATGTGCAATATTTCCATAAATTTGTGCCTTGAATCGAGGAAAAAGGAATATTGTTGTTCTTGCTAATCCTTAGTTAACGAAGACAGCTGTCTGAGTTGAGTCCTATCATATTTTCTCACTGTGACCTTCCGTTTGACAAGCAGTTGATCACAAATCTAATATATCTTGTCATTTAACCGATACATAGTAAAAAGAGATCTGAAAGATAAAGATGGGCATGACATTTGGTTCTTTATACATCTGAATTCATTTCTGATATTTTGTCATTTGCTGTTATCTTCGATATTATGCTGTTTCTGGTTCTGTTTTAGATCACTCCAAGGATACCTAGTTCTATGCATTAACAGTTTCTTGATTGGGTCTTGAAAGCTGAAGGATTTATTTAGGCTAAATCATAACATGAATCATCTTGTTCATTCTTTGCTGATCAAATGCAAATCATACTATTGATTGAATTCTCACTGACCGTGTTACAATCACATAATTTTGTAGTATTTCAACGCCAATGCCATGCCGATCAAGTCACCTCTTCTGTCAGATTACCCCTGGAGTCCAAGATGGGACACATCACAAATGGCTGAGCGAATATTGTTCGTGTTTTCGATCCATTCCTAGCTCTTAATCGGTTGTGTTCTTTTGCTAACGTAAAATTATTATTATTTTTTTCAGTGAATTTGTGGCAGACGAATCTCAGAACTTCAGAAAATACTGCAGTGAAGGCCATCTTCAACACTAGTGCAATCTTTTGAATTAAATTTACTGTTTTGGATGCCTACCCTCCACACCATTCAAGTTGTGTAAAGTGCTGGAAACTGTATTTTAGTATTCTTCAGTGACATTGTGAATTAAATCTCTTTTGTCAGAAATGATTTATAATGTTGGATAGCCTTTACATTTCTCTCAAAAAGAAATTACTTCAAAACTATTTTGATTTGCAAAGCACAACAAAGGGTTTAATTTGAGTTTTCATGCCTTTAATGCTTGTAGAGCACCATATAAGTTTTTGTGTTCCCACAATTAAGAGAGGAAAAAAATATAAACAAATTACATTATGATTGATTCTTCTCAATTAGATAAAATGATTTTTGTTTTTATATATAATATTATTTCGATTCTGCCCCAAATTAAATGATCTAATTTATCTTACCAAGATTTTTAAAATAATAATAATAATGCAGAAATAGCAGGCTGGTACTTGCCCATCCCTGCAAACTGGGCCCGAGCCGTTTGGTTCGGCCTACATTCGACAAATGACAATGGACCCTCTTGTGAGATACCCCAATATGTTTGATTTGTTTTTTTTTTAATGAACAATATATTTGATTCGTTGAGCTGTCTGAATTTACACTTCAACTAGTTATCTAGGCATAGCACATTACATTTCAACTAGTAATCCAGATCTATAAATTGTCACACACAAAAAATCCAGATCTGTCTATAATTAAACTAAATTTATATGTATGTATTTTTTAAATGTTTGGATGGAATATGTTCAAAGTATCATGTTGTCTATCGGTAAAGGATTATTATAATGTTCCGTCGGAAGGTAGTTCGGAATCTGATCATTTTTACCCATAAGAACAAATCTGGAATGCATCTATTGCATCATTAATCTTTCATGCAATTTACTTTCTAATTTGAGTTGTGTTATTGTCACATCCACTATTGAACTATTTATACCCTATTTTTTAAATTATTTAGTATTTTTTTTCCCTTTATCAAATTACTTAAAGAGATATACCATTTTTATTAAAAAAATATATTGTACAAAGTAAAACTAATAAAACCCCACTTTCCTTGATTCAAAACCCTAATAAATTAGATTATTTCAAAACCTTAATGAGTTAGATTATTTCAAATCACCGAATGTTTACTATTTTTATTTATATTTTCTTTCAGATCTCGATCATGTTTCCCATGTTTAATATTTATTGTTTCACATGTTTGTTTTATTTTTTTAATTCAAATTTCAGATCCATGTGTTGCTGTTTTTTTTCCTCTATGTTTATTTTCTTTCAGTTTTTCCAAGCATACTATGATTTGTATATATTCTTTTTTAGATTTTATTTCGGATCTTCCAAAGTTAGTTGAATATTATTTACAAAAAAAATAATGAAATTGAACTAAGAATCACAATCAAGAAAATCTAATTTCTGACAAAACGAAACGAAACCACATCAAAACCCTAACTCATTCGTTCAGGAAAAAAAATTGGACGATCAATATCACACTCGCAATCTGCCACCAGAAATCCAATTGATTAAAGAAAAAAAAATTGTATCTAATAAAGATGGTTTTATCTTGAAATAAGAAGAAAAAACAAGTAGTGTAAATAAATGTGAGAAAACTGTATATAAATATTATAAATAAACTGTATTAAGTTTGAAAAATAAATAAAAGCGTAATCCTCAAAATAAATCAAAAAATTTAATATAATTAAATCAAAATTTAAAAATTGAAACATAAATAGTTTAGTAGTCGGGATGTGGGTGTCAATAACACCACTCTTTACTTTATACGACATAAATAAACCATATAAGGATTAAAATGTAACAAATATATCCTGAAAGTTTCTCGAAGTTGTAAGCTTAATTAGGAATTATTAGATTTACATTTACCAAAAAAAATTTGGACAGATACATTCACCATTTTAATTAATTTTTGTTCAACTGTATATTCAAGCAATCAAGAATCTAAATACAAAAAATAGGTCCAATTATACAAATCAATCATTAAGGTTTATATTATATTATTAGGTAAGCCAAGCTTATCATGCCAACTGGCACATGGGCAGTAGTTGCCCGATCCAGTCCAGTTACATCATTCCACGTGGCAGCCAACTAATCAATAAAAAGTACTGTACCGTTAAAAAATTACAAATCGTTAACGGCGAATCATAGACGGAAAAAAAATAATAATAATAACCGACATTCACATTCCTAAAATAAATGCCAAAAACAGACAGATAGATAATTACCGCAAAAATCCAGGCCTCCTCTCTTAACGTGCGCACCCCCACTCCTTCATTTTGCAGTTAGTTGGTTTGTCCGTACTCTCTCTCTCTCTGCTGACGACAGCACAAACACACCCTTCAAAAATATCCGCGCTTCTCTTTATTTTTCGTCTCAACCTCCTCCGACTCTCCCTCTACAAATCTCTCTCTCTCCCTTTTTCTCTCTCTCTCAGATTCAATCCATTTTCTTTTCTTTTCTTTTCACCAAGAAAACAGACTTCGAGAGAGAGAAGAAAATGAGAGAAATCTTGCACATTCAAGGAGGACAATGCGGGAACCAAATCGGTTCGAAATTTTGGGAAGTGATTTGCGACGAGCATGGTGTGGACCCTACTGGGAGGTACAAGGGAGACGGATCCTCCGATAACCAACTGGAGCGGATCAATGTTTACTACAACGAGGCCTCCGGTGGACGTTACGTTCCTCGAGCCGTCCTTATGGATCTGGAACCCGGTACCATGGATAGTATCAGATCCGGACCCTACGGCCAGATCTTCCGACCCGATAACTTCGTCTTCGGACAATCCGGCGCCGGCAACAACTGGGCCAAAGGTCACTACACCGAGGGAGCCGAGTTGATCGACGCTGTTCTCGATGTTGTTCGTAAGGAGGCCGAGAATTGCGATTGCTTGCAAGGTAAATTTTAGGGTTTCGGATCTCTTTTTTTTTAAATAAAAAAAATTGAATTCGATGCAATGCTAATCTTGTTTTCAGTTTCTTTGTTTGTTTATGAGTTTTTGTTATGCTTAATCAGTTAGCCGTCCTCTGTTAACAATTAAGTTGAAAAATCACTCTCATTTACTGGATTTTTTCGATTTTTTCTGTTGATTTATTCTAATAAGTTGAATTTCAAGTAACAAAACGATCTAAATTATTTCATTGTCCGATTTATTGTACAGATTAAATATACACATGGATCTGAAATATCATTATACGATTGCTGTGCTCGATCAATTATAATTTTGTTGTGTTGGTTTGTTGGTGTGTGTTGCTGATAAGATTTGACTTGATATTGGTAGGTCCCATCCCGTTTTGGTCCAGTGCGGAGACACTGAATGAGTGAACACGTTGAATCTTTTTGGATGCATAATTGAATAAGTAATCTATTTTAAATCCAATTTTTGTCCTGTCATGATTGTTATTTCGCGACAATATGATATTTTCTTGCAAGCACCGACGTTTGTTACAAATTATAAAATTTGACGCAAAAAAGTAGATCTTAACATGTGGTCCCTCCCAGCTTTGCATAATAAGAGATGCTGTCTTTACAGGACCCTCATGCCCTGGCCTGCAGGCCATGTCGTGATTGACTAACATGATCGATAAATTTATTACGAAAATGAACCATGTGAGAAGACATTAATAATTGTGATAATAACATTAAAAATAAAAAATAAAAATTGTAGATCAAATCTGGGGATGAGATCAGATCTTGGTTTTGTCAGTTTTTGGGTAGGAAGTTGTTTTTGGTATAAAATTATCTGTACGCAGTCGAATATTGACAAATATATGAGAACTAGAATCTAGATCTACATCTTATGAGTATCATAATATTGACCTGATGATGATGTAATAATTTGGGCTATGATATTGTTTGATGATGGTTATGTTCACGTGAAATAAGGTATGATATTGGGTGGATTGGATTTCTTGACTGGTCTTGTAAAGTATACTAGAATATTGATGACGCCAATGCCTCGTTATCAAATTTATCATCTGGAGAGTCAGTGTTGATAACTTTCTTGGTGTGTTTTTGCAATTTTATTTTCCCTCAAATTTTTTTTTAGTGTTTCTTGTGTAAAGACATATGATGAAGTTTAACCAAAACATTCAGTGTTGGAGCAATTCTGATTTTGCGTGGGTTGAAAAAAATGGACTTCTTGCGAGTTGTTTCTAATCTAATGAAACAATCCGGTTCTCTCTAGTTTATGTTGGTTTATGAAACTCATCTATGTTGTTCTTTTTGGATCAGGCTTTCAGGTATGTCACTCCCTTGGAGGAGGTACAGGATCTGGCATGGGAACTCTCTTGATATCAAAGATTAGAGAGGAATACCCAGACAGGATGATGATGACGTTCTCCGTCTTCCCCTCACCAAAGGTCTCCGACACAGTTGTGGAGCCCTACAATGCTACCCTTTCTGTGCACCAGTTGGTAGAGAACGCAGATGAATGCATGGTTCTTGACAATGAAGCACTTTATGACATATGCTTCCGAACCCTGAAGCTCAGCACTCCAAGCTGTGAGTTGTAAATTATTTTTAGCATCATTTGTTAAAACATGAAAAATCTTGGAACATATATTGATAATGCTTGCCTTCTTGTGCCTCTTGTTTGCAGTTGGAGACTTGAATCACTTGATCTCTGCAACTATGAGTGGTGTAACTTGCTGCCTCAGGTTCCCTGGACAGCTGAACTCTGACCTCCGGAAGCTGGCTGTGAATCTGATCCCCTTCCCGCGTCTGCATTTCTTCATGGTTGGGTTTGCACCCCTCACCTCACGTGGGTCCCAGCAGTACATTTCCCTCACTGTCCCTGAGCTGACTCAGCAGATGTGGGATTCCAAGAATATGATGTGTGCCGCTGACCCCCGCCATGGCCGTTACCTGACAGCCTCAGCCATGTTCAGAGGAAAGATGAGCACCAAAGAGGTGGATGAGCAGATGATTAATGTGCAAAACAAGAATTCATCATACTTTGTGGAGTGGATTCCAAACAATGTCAAGTCCAGTGTTTGTGATATACCACCCATGGGACTGAAGATGGCATCTACTTTTGTGGGTAACTCCACGTCCATCCAAGAGATGTTTAGGAGGGTCAGTGAGCAGTTCACTGCTATGTTCCGACGCAAGGCGTTTTTGCATTGGTATACCGGGGAGGGAATGGATGAGATGGAGTTTACAGAGGCAGAGAGCAACATGAATGACTTGGTGGCAGAGTACCAGCAATACCAGGACGCAACAGCCGAGGATGAAGGTGAATACGAGGAGGAGGGCTTGGAGGAAAATTATGAGGCCTAAGAAGTGGAAATTCGGGAAAATTAGAAGGAAGAGGCTTGATGAGGTCAACACCCCCTGCTTACCTACTTTTTTTTATCATTGGGCTGTCAAGTGTTTTGTTTGTTGTTTTGAGCATATGTTTTTTAAGAAGATATCGTTTGTTGTTCTTTCAAGTATTCAAATAATGCTTTGTCAGTTTGTTTACCCCTGTTTAGAAATGGGTAAGTTTTATGTTGTTGAATTTCCATTCAAGCATTTGAATACACTACTTGCTGGAATCATATGGATTTTTTGAATTGAAAATTTGATATGAACTGGTTGCAGATTTATGATTCCCACTTTGATCATGTGAAAAAATATTTTATTTTGGGATCTTGTTTGCCTTAGATGTCATCAACTTCTGCTTGGCTTCTTTTCTCTTAACAGTTAAGTAGGAGCCGGAAAATTCTATTGCAATTTATTATTGAATCAATTCTGATGCTAGGCCTGAGAGCCAGTGCAGATAGCAATCTTTTATCTCATATAACCTCATGTTTGATAAGATATTGGAATGCAAGTTTTGCTATTACATTGTTTCAAGAATGGATCTTGCTCATTAGGAATTTTCTGGGAACTAATATGAATTGAATTTTCTTTGTATACTCAATATATTAATGTAATCATTGTACTTGAAGAAAACCTTTAACCAATTCAAGAATTGAATATTAATACACAAAGATCTTTACAAGGGAATTACATCTTATATGGGTATAATAGATACATTAAATTTAGACTCAATAGAGGAGTCTTAGTTATTTTACTTCTAAAACTTGATGTCTGGATTTCTCAAGGATTTAAGCCACATATCAGCCATTACTCGCGACGAAATGCTCCATAACAAATCTTGTCTCTTTATCGACACATGTTTTCCCTTTTTGCCTGCCTTTGCTAGTCCATATGCCAATTGCCACTGCATTGCAGTCAGCCTCTGCTTCTCACTATCCCACACAGTCCTCTTCCCTCCCGATCCCACCTTGAGACCTCCTATGTGCAAACTTGTCACCTTGAATTTCTTTTCCGCTTCGTACTTGCTCTCTTTGATTTCTTCACTTGATGCATGAATAAGTACTATTACAGGTCCCCCAACGGCCTCGTATCGCCTTATCGGATCCCTCAGCTGGACAACCACTACTAGTGTGATTGTTGCTTGCTCAGTAAGGTTGTATTTTTTCACCCAATCCTCAAGTGAGACAGCAGAAGAGATGAGGTGGTTTGTCTTTCCGCTGAGTGGAGAAACTTCGAACGGAGCATCTTCCTCGGCTATCTCTGCCTGGATTTTCAAGGATTCAACTGCCATTGTCTCAATCTTCTGCAAGGAGAATGACAAAATCTCTTCTGCTGAAAATGGATTCTCATTCACATTCCAAATTCCTGTCGAAAACCTGTCTTTCCTGCCTGTGCTCATTGCTGTTGCCATGGTTTTCACCACGGCAATGGTACGTGCAGCGCTTGAGCTAGCACCTTCTTTGGTTCTCCCTTGAATGACAGCGGACGCAATGCCTTCAAAAGCTATCTGTTCTGCAGTTTTACCCAACAATTCATCCATGGGCAACGACGATAAAATTTCTGAGCTGAGTTCTTCAAATCCTACCGCTGCCATCTTTTGAAACGTTTCAAACCCACTCGCGGATTTACTTGGTGGAAGAACCAATGGTTTCGATATCTGCATTGCTAGTTTTGGAGTGTCTTTCCTTGCAACTAGAGTGTCCAGAGGATTCATGGCAGCTAAGTAGCCTCCATCCCTGGTTTGAACCACGCAACCTAAGCCTTTTCCAAGATCCGGTAGGTACACTTTGGTTTCACTATCCGTTGTATCTTCGAGCTGAAGAGGAGTCATTTCAGGTTGATTGAATTTGAATTCTCTGTTCTCTTCATCCTCAAGCTCGAGCATTTGAAGAAACTCCCTTGTTACAGTTTCTTCGTCTGCGTCTAGTCTTTGTGATTCAGTTTCTTCATCTTCTTTGATGATTTTTTCTTCACCCATCATAGATTCAAGAGCTTTAATTTGTTTAGCAATTGAATCAAGCTCATTTAATCTTGTCATATGCACCTGATCAATCATCACCTCCTTGACAACCTCGCTTGAGGCCGCAGACCCTCCTTCAACAGTAGCTTTTTCAGACTGATTAGCCTCTTCTTTTTCTTGAATTTCAACTCCTTTGTCCACAACTTCAAAGTCAGGAAGATCAGTATCTTCCATCTTCGATTCGGGTTCTTCGGATACAGGAACTGGGGCAGGCTCATCAAGTTTGAAGTCATCAATCTCTTGAAGATCTTCTCCTGTTGATCCTGCTCCTGTCTGTTGTGCAGGAGTCCAAGCTCGACTTGAAGACCTCGGACTAGGTACACTAAACGAGGTTTTCGATTGTCTACGGCCAATAGATGGAGACATAGTGAAATTTCTAGCTTTACTCGACTTCAACGATCCCTCAGCTTGACTATAAATATCAATCCCTCCATCTTTCTCCATAATTTGAAACCCCAATTTGAGAGCAAGTTCTCCTCCTTTAGCCTTTCCTGATAAATCGAAACTCGTGTCCCATTGTCGAACACGAGTCCCTTCAATGCTCTTCTCCATGGATTCCTTAATAAGTTGGCTCAAATCAACACAATTTCTACCGAAATTGAGCTCCTGAGCATCAACTGCAACCACGTAAATCCAAAACGGACGGGGCTCGAATTTCAACATCTGCCCTCCTCCTCCAGGAGAGCAATACACATGACACTTCAAAAACATAGTCTCTTCAAAATCAGCAGCTCCCTGAGAGACCCTTGAAGGCATGGTGTGTACTCCTCCGTCTTTCGATTCCTTCCTGCGCACGCAAACGGAGAGTCGAAGACCGTTCATTGAACCCGGAAGGCCCTGGATAGTCACAACTTCAACAGAGAACAAACAACTCAGTTTCTGCATTCCAATATGCGAAAGAATCCGAATTGGCTTCCAGTTCCAAATCCCTTTTTTCTCACCCTTTTGATCGAGTTTGTTGAATATATCGGTCTTCTTCTGCTTGTTTTGATGATGATCATCATCATTATCTACATCATCGAGTTTCGGCCGAGAACGCCATGGTGACAAGGACATGCGTCTGGATCTTGGTCTTGTAGTAGTACTAGTACTAGTGTTTGGTAATTTTTTCTCATCAGCATCATCATCAACATCAACAGATGTGCTAATGCCTGGAATTGAAGTTCTAGGAAGAGCAAGAGAAGCTGCTCTTCGATTGGCTGTTGTGGGGAAATTGGATTGGTAGAGAGACTGACTCAGTTCTTCAAGTTCTTCCAATAGCAGAGTACTGGAATTCCTCCTGTTAGACTCATCTGTTGCTGCCATTTTCGACCACTCAAAAACAAATTAATGTTACACGAAAAGAGTGTAGAGTTCTTCAACGAAACAGTGATGGTGGCAATCAAATCAAGTTCACGAAAATGAAGATAAGGAGTTAATTGCATTGCTTTTTTTGAGGTCGAAAAATTGCCAGGAAATTTGTTAATTATGTCTCAAAGATAAGACAACAACGTTTTCGAAACAAGACAGGATGGAAACGTGATGCAGCTGGTCTGGTCCCAAAAGATTTGTTGTTTTTCTAGTCAATTAAACTAGCTAGTTTTTTTATTTGTTTCACATAGTAATAGTTTAATTCGTGAAATATTGAATTATAAACTCAGTTTGGTCCTTCAACGGAGAAGTAAAAAAAATTAAATCTAAAAATTTGTCATATACTCATATGACTGCAAGGTGTAAAAATAAATATACATTGGAGTTATTGTATGGAAGTAAGAGCAGGGCCGGCCCTGACTATTTTGAGGTCCGGGGCAAAAATCTAAGATAGGGTCCCTTGTTGGGAGAATGAGAGCTGAGATTTGAGAGAGTTGAGAGAAATTTTTTTTTTATAAGACAGTTGAGAGAGACGTTGGACTTAGAGGCTGAAGATTCAGACAATAAATGGACTTTAATACTGATATGTTTGAAGATAAAAAATAAAACATAATTAAATATTTCATTTGGAACTTTTTTATCTTGGACCTCTTAGCCCAATTTTGTTTTGTTTATTTTAACTTTTGAATTTTTTTAAATATGAGCATTTTATTAATATCCATAATAAATATATGAGCCCTTATAATTTGATAAAAATGAAAAATGGGCTCTAAACAAGTATTGAAATCATGTATACATGAGCTCCTTAAAAAAGGGGCCTATGGCTGCCGTCCCTCTAGCAAAGAAGGAGGGCCGGCCCTAAGTAAGAGGCTCAAATGAGATAAGATTGGTCTTGTGGTAAATTTATCACACATACATAATGATATTGATGGTTCGACTCCTCTCACCTTCCTAAAAAAACTCGAATTTACGTAATAGTATAATACTTATAAAAAAAATGGAAGTAAGAGTTGTAATTAATATGAAAAGAATAAAAGAAGCAGAAGGCCGGAGACTTGGAGCAACTAATATGGGCTTGGCTATAACAGGACACAAAAACAAATACCTCCTGATTTGGGAATTTTGGTAAATGAAGAACAACAATTCAATAGATTTTTTGTTTAAAAAAAATAGATTTTCAGTTAAAAAAATATTCAATAAGCTATCATATTTTCTCGATAAGAAGAAATCAAAATACTCGAAACGGAAAATATAAAGAGTAATGCTAGAGGTTCTAAATTTTTTTCTCAAATTATATCACAAATGATGTTGCACGTGACGTGCCAATATCACATCAGTCATCACATAATATCATGACTTATAAGATGATGACATCTCACGTGCCACGGCATTTGGGATAAAATTTGGGGACCAAAAAGTTAGGACCTCTGCCTTACTCAAATATAAAACATATTGAGTTTAATATAATTTGATAAGGTAATTCTATTTATGCGGTTGCAATTTTGAAATTTGCCATGCTGGATCTATTTGAAGTTGAATTTGACTAGGAAGATTATATAGGCTTTTTCTAAATGTGGCTTATTATCTACCATGGTATTCTATTTTAGAGTAAAAATCCCAAAATAGAGTTCATGTGTTCCAACGGAACTCTATATTTGTATCTTCAAGAAAAAAATTAGGGTCTGTCCTGTAAGCGTTTTTCAGTGACTGTTTTTCGAAAATAAAAATGAAAATGAAAACAGTGTTTTTTTTTTGTTTTTCGAATTTTGAAAACGTGTCTGGTAGCATATACGGGAAACTGTATCCTGAAATTGAAACAGTAAAAACGCGTCTGGTAGCTTCACTGAAAGCTGAATTCTGAAAATGAAAACAGTAAAAACACTTCTGGTAGAATAACTGAAAAATATCAAAAATTATAATTTTTCTTATACTTTTTCTATTGCAATTTTTAATTTGAATAAAAGGAAGTCAGTAATTCATCCCAAATAATTATCAAATAACTCGTAATTTAAAAATTATTGTAAAAATAAAGAGAAAAATATAATAATGAATCAGAGAAGAAAATTGATTCACTGAATACATATATATATATATATATATATATAATTTGAATAAAAGTGAGTCACCAAAACATTACATATGAAATTCAGTAAACTGGAGTTAAGTTAACAAAATCTGGAGTTAAACGTGCTACCAGTAAACTCATATCTCCACATTTAGCAAACATACCAACAAGACTAGTTCCTACAAAATGATTAACACTAACTTCACTCTTGATAATCAATGCATGGTATCTTTTTCCCAGTTCAAGACATCTTTCATTGCTACAAAATTTTAAAACACCAATCACAAAACGCCTATCTAGTAAACTCCTTGAAGAAGAATATGTAGGGGCATCATTAGTACACATATCGTCACTGCAATCATCATGAGAAGTACCATTACCTGTAAATAACCATTTTTAACCACACCCTTTTCAACATCAATCACATATCTAGCGTAGTTAATTGAAATCAATTGTTGAAACACCAATTCGTTTAGGACTTCTATCGAACATTGTATATACAACTTTTGAAGGAATAGGTTTACTAGCCATAGATGTCATTGTGAGGCTGAAATTTTTAAGCTTGAATGGGTCTTTTACACTGGAAGTAGAAGGAAAGGAAATTGAAAAGCTGGTATTCAAACAAAGTTCAGTAAAATTTCAAGAAAAGGAAATTTTTAACTTCGCTGGATGACTAATAAGTGGACTCAACGAAGAAGAAGAAGAAGAAGAAGCCGATCGGAGGTGAAGAAGAAGAAGAAGCCGATCGTCGATGAAGAAGAAGAAGAATAAGCCGATTGGCTGTGAAGAGGTGAAGAAGAAGAAGAAGAAGAAGCGGATCGGCGAAGAAGAAGAAGAAGCCGATCGGCGGCGAAGAAGAAGAAGAAAAGGAGTCTGGAAGAAGATGAAGAAGAATAGTGACGGGAAGATGGAGAAAGTAAGAAAAAAATGATTTTTTTATAAAAAAAAATAAGTGAAAAAAAAAACGAAAAAACGAAAAACAACTTTCAAATGTTTTTCAAATTTTTCACTTTTAACACTAATTGTGTTTTTCAAATTTTTTTTGTTTTTTGAAAATAAAATAAAAAACTGTTAAACGAACGCGAATTCGAAATCGTTTTTGGGAAACAAAAACGAAAACAAAAAAAAAACAGCTGCATGACGGGGCCTTAAAGTTTTATTGTTTGGAACTCTAAATTTAGATTACCAAATTTAAAATTCTAAATCCACATTTTAACTTTTATTTATTCTATTTTTACCCCATATATATATATATATATATATCTTTTTAATTAAATTCAATTATTATATAATAAGTTTTAATTTATAACTTTTATCAGCATAAAAATCACACCATTAAAAATGTTTTATCTAGATATTTAAAATGAGACTAATATTGAATATTGAATAATAATTTTTTATTTATCAAAATTTATTTAGGGGTCGTTTGTTTTTTCCACTTAAAATTTAATGGGTCTGAATCATAATTATTAAGTTGTTTTGTTTGTTTTTTTAAGTGGTTAAACAACTTAAAAATACCAAAAAACAACTTAAAATAAAAAGTAAAAAATCATGACTTTTGACTTAATTGCAAATCACTGAATTGCATTAGATACAATTCAAAATCTTTTCTTCCGATACTATCCTCCATATATAACATATTTCCAATTTCATCATAATTATATATGGTATATAAATCTTTATTTTAATATATTGCTTGTTTTAAATAGTTTTAAAAATAAAAAAAACATTAATCACTTCACATATTGATGTTTAATATAAATATTTTATTATTATGTTATGGTGATGTGTTTATATATTATTTTTTAGAGTGTTTCATATGCGTTTTCTTACTGACCCTTTTATTTTTTGAAAAAAAAATTATTTTCTTAGTAAAAATGAAGTTTATTTGTAATCGAAGAAGAAGATCATGATTATATGTGTTCATATATAATTATTATTTTTGGATTGTTTTTATTCCATATTATATGTATAATTGTTTAACATGGGTATAAATGTAAAATTATTTAGTTTCAAACAATTTTACTTTTAAAAAACAAATGTGTTGATCGTATATTCAGATGTGAGGAAAAAATAAAACAAACATGTCATTCAAATTCAGATTTCAGTCCATATTCAGTCTTTCGAAAAATTCAGGACTATTCAGTTTTCAGATAAAAAAACAAACGACCCCTTATTCTTACCATACATTGTATTATTTGCATATTAATTATCATAAGTTAGCAATAAAATAAATGCATTAAAACTTTCAAATGAAAATTACAACAGTAACATAAACATATTTAAATAAGGATACCTAAAAAGAAACAAAAAACAAAAACAAAAAACATAAATAATAGCAATATAACATTAATAAATAGAGAAAATTAGATCACTAAATAAGAAAAATTAGTTGAAAATTGTTGAAAAAGTTAGATTTTGGTGAAAATCTAATTATTGTTTTGTTATAACTTTGGTGAAAAATATTAGATTTTGGTGAAAATCTAATTATTATTTTGTTATAATTTTGGTGAAAAAAAATTTAGAGATGGAATATGTGAGAAATATTCCCTTTTGAAATACTATTTTAGAGATAAAGATAGAAATGTGGTGAGAGATGCTCTTAATCTACAGTGCAATGCTAAATCATTGTGTTAATATTATAATTTAGCATAAAGTAAAAAAAATACATACTGAAATGCAGTGCCAAATTTGGTATACTATACTTTGTGTCAAATTTGGTACAATAATAAATACAGACATATTTGTTGACTTTTAAAATTTTAAATAATAAAAAAATTAATAAATTTAGTAGGGAAAATTGGGATTGAAACAATTCTAAAAACAATATTCAATGAATTCATTGAATGTATTTATTGACTTTATAATTTTAAACAATTAAAAAAAATAAAAAATAGCCTATCCAATCGAATTTTACATTAGAGTATAATGTCAAAATGATGTACCGAAAATAACAGTTTACTATTTTTTTGTGCCAAATTTAACATTGACATTGACATATGCATTAAAAATGATTAAAAATGATTTTATATCATCTCCAACACAAATAGCGATTTTGGTGTAACTTTTGCACTAAAATTGTGCAACTTTCACACTATTCTATTAGTCAATCTTCAACCCATTATATCAAAGTTTACACTAAAAAGAATATTCCTTTTTTTTTAATTATTTATCAACAAATACTAATCTCTAAACAATCAAACCCCAATTTACGATTAAAAAAAAACAATGTTGACCTACACAAACTGGGTTGGATGCGTTTTTTGCTACAAAATGAAGATGGCGACGGGTTTGCTACTACAAGGTTGGAGTTGGTCTTAGATGTCGCTTGAAACGATCACTCGATCTCAGGCATTACTCTCGAGCCTAAAATGACATAAATTTCAACAAGGTTTGTAATAAATATATTTAGTCTTCTTTCAAAAAATAATAATAAATATATTTAGTCGTTAAAACTCAATTTCACAAGTAACTAAGGATTCGTTTGGCACACCGTATTTGATCGTATTAAATTATTTTTATATAACTTTATTGTATTTTATTCTATTATAAAACTATTTTTTTAAAGTAGTTAATAATTAATTTTAAATATCCTTACATCAATAAATATCTTTATATAAAAATCAATAAATATTTATTTGAATTGAAACAAAAATTTAAATAAATAATATTTTTATAAATAAAATAAATATTTACTATATGATTTTGAAATTATATAAAAAAAAATATTAACAATATAACATATATTTACGATACAACTTAATACCATCAAATATAATGTATTAGTTTACCACCAAATATAATGTGTTAGCTAATACGGTATTTATTGTATTAGACAATTAAAATATATTAAAATAATACAATTTAGTATTTATACCGAATACTATATTGTATTATTTTAATACATTTTAATTATCTAATACAATCCAGCAAAACGAATGGGGCCTAAATGCTAACCGGCCGAACTCAAGTTTCCAAAACCACTGAAATTGGATTCGGATTGTATTTTTAATTAGTCTAAGCGATTCTTAATTCTATCATTTTTATTGCTTATAACTTGATAAGAAAAAATAAATAATAAAACTTGATCAAACAATTGTCTTGGCCTTGTTAAAACTCAATTTTGCAACTTAACTAAAAGTTGGCTGACAGAAACTGGGTTTGGTAAATGTATTAATTATGGATCTGGTTATTTTTATTTCTTATAATTCTATCAAATTTGTGTATTCCATCGAGTAAAAACTCACCAATCTAATCAAAGGTTGACTAACCAAAATCAAGTTTCGAAAAATCAAATTGAAACTGAAAAAAACCAAAACAACCAAAATTTGGTTCTATTTGTAATTTATATAAGCAATTTTTTATTTTGTCATTTTAATTGCTTATAACTTAATCATTATAAGTATTTTCAGTCAAGTTAAATCTCGATTTCGCAATCTAATCAAAAGATAATAGACCCTAAAACACCCAATTGGGTTATGTTTGTTCATTTTTGTTACTTATAACTTGATCAAAAACAAGTGTTTTACTTAATCGAAGTCACTAATTTAACTCACATTTTATCATCTAGTGCTAAATACTAAAATTTATTTAAATGATTCCATCAAGTTTAACCAAAACCTTTTTTTTAATTACTTCAAAAACACAAAACTAATTATTTTATAAACATATAAATTGACATAATTGTTATTTTAACAATTTAAACGAACAGATTATCAAGTAACATAACCTATAATATTTCAAATACTAATAATTTAGTTTTAATATATTTAAAATTTATCACGATTCTAACTTTAAATCCCGATTAGATTGGCAAAAATCCGAAACATCAAGCGAAAATTGCAGTAGATGCAAACACGAAACCAATAAACACACATGAAATTCAATTAAATCAAAAACACATTAAAAAATTGCTTCAAATACAAAGAAAGTATTAAAAGAAGAACGAAAAAGGTCAATTTAATAAATATATATATATATATATATATATATGCATCAGAGTCATGGAAGTATATGAGGTGCAACACAGCTCGCAATATAATCTCTGCAAGCTTCATATAATTCAATAATAATCCTCATCACTTGCATATATAATTTAATTTAATTTAATTTAATAACACACTAAATATATTATTATATCATATAAAAGCAAAACAGTGAGAGAGAGAAATTTAAAAAATATATATATATATAATAGAATAATATTTGATTGTGGAGATTGATGAGAAGAAGAGGGAGGAGGAGGCAGCACAGCAGTACTGGCTTCTCGTTGTTGATTTTTGATTAAATACGAAACCGAACCCTAGAGGGGGGCTTAACCAGGGTTAATTATTAATCAGGGTTAAGTTGACTGTGTATAAAATCTACGGTCAAGATCATCTCGCTGCAGATTGCGCTTGTAAATGCACTGGCAAAGAGTTATCCTTTTTTTTTTTGCAGTCCCACGCGCTTACGAAACTCTTTGTTTCACACGTACGAATGACATACGAAGTCCACTTGTGAGCGTGTGTACGTACTTTGTTAGGAGATCAATACTTGCGCACCACTATAGAGAAGTTCCCAAAAGTACACATCTACCGGGGTCAAAATGGTAAATTGCACGAAGTAAAAATACACCACTTAATCTGGTCCCGTCACTCTCGGCAGTCTCGGGAATTCAGGGAACATGTACAACAGTGTTGCAGCAGCCTTTGATCGATTTAAGTTCTCTGTATTTAGAGATTTTTTTTTTTAACTCTTTTTTTTGACAAAATATCAAAAATGAAAATAAATAAATAAATAAAAACCCATGAAATTGGAGCAATATATAAGCAATTAATATGGGCTTGACCTATAACAAGAGATAGGCTGCTTATGTGTAAAAGAATGATCGGTTCAAACACAAAAGACCAATAATCTAGAGTGGTGCTATTGGTACACCCCTTAGTGATCTATTCATACCCATTTTTTTAATTATATAATATTCTTTTTTTCTTTTATTAAAATTACTTTAAAAGACATGCAATTTAGGAAAGAAATATTCTACAAAGTAAATCTATTAAAATCTCACCTTCCTTTTCTAAAAAAAAAAAAATTAGTAATCTATTTCTTCAAAAAAAAAAATTATCTCTTAAACCCTAAAATCTGCTTCTTACATACATATAAAATATTATGGAAGAGTTTGAGAACGATATCAAGAATATTGAAGAATTGTCTAAGAACGATATCAAACATCTTAAAGAATTGTCTGAGAAGAACGATATCAAGAATATTGAAGAATTGTCTAAGAACGATATCAAACATTTTAAAGAATTGTCTGAGAATAACATAAAGTGAGAATTGTCTGACAATGATAGTAATCATCTGGAAACAATTCATTCTCTGGAAATAAGTTTGAAGTTTTTTTTCTTTAGAATGATATCAAGCTATCGTTGTGTTGAAGTACCCTGTTATTTTTTATTTTTTCTTTTCCATCATGAATTAAGAAAAAAAAAACTAAAAAAAAAAAGAAATAAGAAGAAAAAAAATAAATCAATCAATAGAGATAAGAGAGATGTATACAGATATAGAGATTAGAGATAGAAAGATTATATATAGTATGTATTAAGTTTGAAAAATAAATAAAACAGGTAGTTTTGGAAATAAACCAAAAAATTTAATAAAAACAATTAATTTTATTTAATTAAATCAAAAATTTAAAAAGTGAACATGAATAGATCAGTAAGGGTGTGCCTATAGCATCACTCGTAATCTAAATTACTAAATATAAGATTCCATAAAACACCAAAAACATTTGCTTCCTAATTTGGGAATTTTAGGTATTGAAGAAGAGTGCAAAGAAATTTTTAAATAATGGGCATTTTAAGAAATTGTATGAATTAACATGGAAATAGATCTTTCTAGTGTAATACACTTGAAAAAAAATCAATAACATGCTCAAAAATAAATCTAAAAAAATCCTCCAATTTACATTTTACATGAAACTCAGTTAAATAAGATATACTAATACAGAAAATTGAAACCATAATTGTGGTTAACAAAGAATTGAAAATTAAACTTAAAATTATCTGTAGACAGGAAAACGAAGTTTACTAGCAGCAGCATTAGGGTTCTTTGACCTACAAATCTGGATCCTTCTCTGTCTAGCTTGAGCAGCAGCCGAGGCTCTGGTTCCAATCTGGTCAGCAGCCATGGATGGATTTTGTTGTTGTTGTTGGTGTTCAGATTCCAGCTCAAAAGAAGATTGATCAAATGAGAGGTTCAGATCAGGTATACCAGGCGGACCCACCAAATTATCATTGACCAAAAACGAGACTAGAGATTTTCCATCATATGGGTTCAGCGTCTCAGCGATGTGGTGAGCCGTCTGATTATGATGATAAGGTTCTATGATCAACGGTGGCTGGTGTTTTAGCCTGTACAGGCTCTGATGATGGTTGTGGTGGAATTGGATTGCTGTTATGGGTTGTGGTTGTGGAGGTACTACTAGCTGCTCCATTGTAAGATTCGAAGAACTCAATTGAATTTGGTGGGTTTCGTTTTGAAAGCCGAGAGTTGTTATCTGTTCAAAATTAAATTAAAATTAAAATTAATAAAAAATTAGGACCCACAACAGAGAAAAGGGTAAAAACAAAAACAGAATCATTTAAGAGAGAAAATAGTATTATTATACCATTTGTTTCCTTGCTTTCAACTTCAAATTGAGTGCTTTAAGTTGATCGCAATGGCGCTTGACATTCTTGATTTCCTGTTGAAATTCAATAGAATTTTAGAAAATAATTTAGGTTTTTTAAAACACCGAAAAATATGTTAAAAATAGAAGATAATGTCGCACACATGTTTTTTTTTTTTCAAGATGTAAAATCAAAGAAAAAGACAAAAGTGATTATAATTAATTAAAAATTAAAAATTAAGAAATTACCTCCAGGAAGGATTGTTTGCTCTCCGTTAACTTGTCTATCATCTGCAAACACTCTTCTCTCTTCTGTAAACAACAATTTAAACAAACAAAGCAAATCATTAAACATGATTTGAGACTCAAAAAAGAAAGAAGCAAATCTAGAAAAAAAGAAGATAAAACAGGAAATTAAAAAGATTAAAAAAAAATACAGCGATGAAATAGTGAACAAAAAACAAATAATAATAAAATAAAACAAAGGTCAAGATTCAAGAACAGAGACTTACCCTTTTGAGAGAAACTTTTCTTTTAGCGTGCTTAGACTTGTCATCAGATTCACTAGGAGAGAACAGAAGCGGCGTCGAAGGACTGAGAGCCTTAGATTTCTCAGTCTCACAGGCTAGACTCGGACCCACCGGAGCAGGAGAAGACTCAGGAACGGGCGGTGGTGATGATAATGACGGAAATCGGACGGCAGGCAGATTCGTCGTCGTCTTCGTTTGGGTTGTGGTGTCAACTTTAACAGAAGATGAAGAAGAAGAAGAAGGAGAAGATCTCCTTCTCTTAGCACCCCACTTGAAGGAAAATCGACAGCCCAGAAACTCAGATTTGTATATAAGTTGAGGTAGTTCGAGCAAGATACTCGCTACATCCGTTTCACTGTCGTCCATCGCCGCCGCACTGTCAACAAAAACTTACTTGTATATTCTCTCTCTCTCTGTTGTTTTATAATATCCTTATATGTTAAAAGCTCTGTTTTCTTGTTTTTTTAAACGAAGAATCGGCATGAAACAGAGCAGTGAAAAAACACAGAGAGAGAGAGAGAGAGAGAAAATAGAGAAGAAGAAGAAGATTGGATATTGTGTTTGCTTGGAGACAGGGTTGATTTGTTTTTTTTAAAGCTTATAATGGAAAGAGAAAGTGAGAAGAGAGGAGAGAGAAAGAGACCGAGCGTGGCGAGGCTGTAGCTGGTGACACGTGTCGTGAAAAGGGAGATTGAGATTGATCTTTTAGGGTTTATGGTCTTTTTTGCTACTTCCTGGGGTGTGAGAAGAGAGAGAGAGAGAGAGAGAGAAAGTGTGTGTGAGTTAGTGAGTGAGAGTAGTTGTTGAAATTATAAGGCAATGGCTTGCTCACAAACAACTAGGGGTGGACAAAAAACCAATAAACCGAATCGAATCGAACCGAATCGAATCGAACCGATCTAATCGGTTTTTTTTCGGTTTTTTTATGTTGATCGGTTCGGTTCGGTTCGGTTCATTTTTTTGAAAACCGATTGGATCGTTTTTTTTTTCGGATCGTTATCCCAAACCGGAAAACAGAACAAAGATCCAACATGTATATATATATATATATATATATATATATATTTATATAAACCTTAGTTTAATGTTTAATAGTCTATAAAACTATAAAACTATGAAAGTGTATCATATCATATTTTTTTATTAGTTTTTTTTTATGAATATTATTTTAAACTAGTATTTTCAATTTGTTCAAACCCATAATTTAATTTTGGTCAAAGGTCTAAAAGGATTAAAATATAAAAAATATGTGTAATAATTAAAGCCCTAGAATTTGGTCCAATTGGCCTAAAACCGAAAAAACCGAATCGAACTGAACCGGTCAAATTTAATCGGTTTTTGATCGGTTCATAATTGTTAAGTTGATCAGATCGGTTCACTTTTTTAAAAACCGAACATTATCGGTTTTTAATCGGTTCACTCTTGGAGTGAACCGATCCATTAAACGCCAACCTCTTAAAAAAAAAAAATGTCCTGTGTACTGCTTTCAAAACTGTGATCTTCTCTCTCACGCAATCAAGGTGTGTGTGTGTACTCGCTTTTAAATGATTAATAATAATAATTTATTTTTATTTTTATTTTTTTGCATTTTATAGTTTCTAAATTTGTTGCCCTTTGTTTCTTAAAATAAAATAAAATTGACTTACTTAATAATGTTGTAATTATGACAATTCATTTATGAGATCATTTTTTTTATTATATATTATTACTCTTAATTTAATATATGCAAAATTGTACTATCCAATGAAATTGTATTATCTAGCAATTAATCTTATAAAAGCGAAACTACACTATTAAGCAATTAATCTCTTAATTACATAAAAACTATGTAAAGACTATTGACTAATTGAAATGTTAGCATATAAGATAAAAGTAATGGAATTACCATGTAATTAAAAAAAATAGAAAGATAACAAAAACAACAACTCCACCACTAACTCTAGCTATATATATATATATATATATATATATATATATATATAACAATAATGATGTTTTTTTTTACTTCAAATTTGGTACCCAATTGATGCAGTTTCATTATAATTTATTCATTAAATTTAATACAATTTAAATGAATGGATTATAGTGATGCACATCATTTAGACACTAAATTTAAGTAAAGTAACATTACTCATATACGAAATTACTCAATCAATCTTAGAAATGTGAAATTGTATTATCCAACACAATTGCACTATCTAGTAATTAATCTTATAAATGTGAAATCGCATTAACACATAAACACCGTAAACACCGTTGACCGTTAGATTGACTATTTGAAATCTTAACATATAAGATAAAGTACTCAAATTATCATGTAATTAAAAGAAATAGAAAAAACCAACAACTCCACTTATTCTTAATGTATATATATATATATATATATATATATGTGTGAAATTGCACTATTAGACAAATAATATAATAAGAATAATATTAACATGTGTCTTTATAACATATGTTAACGATATTCATATTATAAATGTGAAATTACACTATCTAATAATTAATCCCATAATTACATATAAATTCCGTAAAAACCTTTGAATGTTAGATTGACTAACTTAAATCTCAACACATAAGATATAGTATTGAGCAAATAGGTCTTTTTAGTCAAAAAATAAGGATGTTTATTGTTTTTACCCAACATTAGTGTTTTTATTGTTTTTACCCAATAATTGACTGTGAAGACCTAAATGCCCTTCATTATTTTCTTTTATCTCTTCTCTTTCTTTGGTCAGAATCATTTTCTGATTTTTCATTCTCTCTCTCTTCTCTCACGTCTCTCACCTCTCTCCACCACCATTTTTTTTCCAGATCTCCTCTCCAATCTCTTCTTTCTTTATCTCTTTTCAATCTTTATATCTCTTCAATCTCTTCTTTATTCGTTCTCTCTTCGTTCTCTCACTACTGCCGTTCTTCAACTCCGCCGGCGACCTCATCTCCGGTGGTTGCTGCCTCGTCTCCGGCGGCCGCTCATCACCGGTGGTCAACCACCCATCTCCGGTGGTCGCTGCCTCGTCTCCGGCCTCATCCAGTTGTGTTTAGTTTTTAGTTTTTATTTTTTTTAGTTTGTTGGAATTGATTATGGGTTTTGTGGTGGTGTTGGTTATGGGTTTGATGATGATGGGGTTTGTGGTGGTGTTGTACTGATGTGATTTGGTTGATGATGTTGGTAGGTTTTTGTTTGAATTAAAATTGATTTTCTTGAATGGTTTTATTTTGTTTTTAGTTTTATTTTTTAGTTTTTTTTATTTGAAGAGACCTGAAAATCCATCCAGATCCCTTCACATATTTTTTTAATTTTATTTGGCAGGAGAAAATCAGGAAAATTTTCACATCTATTCAGATCTGGAAATTTTTCCAGATTTTTTTAAACACACCATGTACCAATTAAACACACCAGACAACCCAATTAAACACACCAGAGCAACCCTATTAAACACACAAGGGGTAAATCAATTAAACACATCAGGTCAGACCAATTAAACACATCATGGCAACCCAATTAAACACATAAGGTGTAAATCAATTAAACACACCAGAGCATACCAATTAAACACACAAATGCAGACTAATTAAACACACCAGTTGTAAATCAATTGAACACATCAGGGTAGACCAATTAAACACACCAGGACAACTCAATTAAACACACCAGGGCAGACCAATTAAACACACCAGAACAACGACCAATTAAACACACCAGGACAACTCAAGTAAACACACAATGGAAAATCAATTAAACACACCAGGGCCAACACCAAATTAAACACACTAACTCTAACACAATTAAACACATCCGAGAAGAAGAAAAAGAATACTAGAGGTCTGGGAAGAAGAAAAAGAAAAAGAAAAAAAAAGAAAAAAAGTTGTTTATTTTCTGGGAAGAAAAAGAAAAAGAAGATAGAGAATTTTTTTTATAAAGAAGGGTAATTTTATCCAAATAGTGAAAATTTTGGTAGAAACAATAAAAATGCTAATCTTGGGTAAAAACAATAAACCCACTAATTTTATGGTTAGTTTTAAAGTTCTCCCTATAGTATTTAAATTACCATGTAATTAAAAAAAAATAAAAAATAAAAACCTCCACCACTAACTCTTACTGTATATATGCGAAATTGCATGGTTCCACAATTAATCTTATATATTTGAAATTGTACTATCCAATGGAATTGCACTATCTTTTTTTTTTTTGAAGAACACTATCTAACAATTAATCTCAAAAATGAGAAATTAAACCTATCCAGCAATTAGTTTTTTAATTACACATAAATTTTATATTAAAAAAACCGTTGACTGTTAGATTAACTAATTGAATTCTTAACACGTAAGATAAAGTAATGAAATTGCCATGTAATTAAAAAACAACAACTTTTCCTATGGTAGCGAGGAATCCACAACCAATGAATCCCTCCACCACGAACTAGAGGATATCGCTATATATCTCCTCCTCAACTGGAAGGGACCAAAGACTAAAGGAGATTGCAATGTTAGACCTCCATGAATTGGAGGAGACGCTCCACCGTTGATGAATTTTTTTTTTATTTTTAATTTTAGAATGTTTTGGGTCAATTTATAATTTTTATGTTAGTAGATTCATGATTATAAAATTATTTGGGATAATTCTAAAATTTTCTTTTGTTTTAATTATTTACGGATGTGTGGAAGTACGATTTTACCTCTGGACCATTAACTTAGTCATTAGTCAAACCATTAGTTGACGATATCCAAGGACTGCATGTGTAAATAAAGGGATTATTAGTTGGAGAGTGCAATTTCACAAGTATATGGGAGAGTTAGTGCAGTTTTCCGTAAACAATTGAAATTTTATATTTTATAATGAATAAGTTGACTTCGACAAATTTCTACGAAGGAATCTAACCCCTTAATAACTACAAATCTACAATTTAATGAATTTATACGCTTCTACGACAATTCTCCGAGTTAGACATGGTCAAAAATCAAAATGTTGTGTTATCTTCCATTTTTCGTCAAAAATTCCAATTTCTTTTTAAGCGTAAAATTTTCTTTAGTGTGTATAGGAAAGGTCGTGTACTCGTGTCATTAATAAGGCTTTTATAGCTTTTTTGTGTGTGCTTCAAATAAACATGTTTAGGTCATCATTTCGTTTTAATTAATATCATATCAATAATGCAAAATATTCTAATTTGAATCCTAACTTAATAGGGTGTAATTTGATATATATTAATAATGATTTATAATTTATTTCACTTACACCATCTCATATGAATTAAATTCTCAAATATAAAATTTAGATACAAATTGGAATATGAGTTAAATATCTTATACTCTTGTATCATATTTACAAGTTATTTTTTTTTTAAAAAAATTATATTAATTCGGAGTTTTTTAGAAAATGGAAAGACTCGAACTCACAACCTCATTGTATAGGTGTGAGGAATTTACAATCGGACCAATCTCATATTTACAAGTTGAAACGTTTCAAATCCGTTGAACTTTTGTCTTTAGTGAATTTGGAACGCTCCATATCGATTGAACCCACATGAATAAACAGCACACAAGAGAAGTACTATCCTTTATGATTAATGTAAAATCATAGTAAAAATAGTAAATATCAAATTTATACTAATGACCATATTGATAAGAAAAATATTACTCTTAAGGGCATTTGAATAATATTAAAACCTGGGAATTTTAAACAATCTAGTTTGTCATCAATTCCAATTTCAATTGGAAAAGTAAGACGTTACTAATCTCTTCAAAATATAATGTTCACCAAAGAGACAGTAACTAGATGAGAAAATTAATAACTAGTTGATGGTTAAACAAGAAGAATTACTTGGCTCTCAGTTTCTTTGCCATTCTTTTGATCGAGAAGTCGTCATCGGAATCTTCCTCCGAGCTTTCCGCATCCACCTTTCGCTTCCTAGTCTCCTTCACAGCAACTTTGGAAATGGCCGTCTTCTTTTTAGTTGAAGAAACTTGGGACGAGGGTGTTGGTTTTTTCTTAACAGTCACGGATTGGGTGGTCCTCGTCACAGAAGAAATGACTTTTGTTGGGGAAATGAGCTTTTGCTGCTGGTTCCTCATTTGTTTTTTCTCGAAAACTTTCTTCGCCTCATTAAGGGGAAGCAAACCAGACTCCATCATCCTGCATTCACATTGAGACATGTATGTTTCTATGAACAAACCCTGACAATGATCAATGATCATAATACCCAAATAAGAATGATTCAAGCTTTAACAACAGGAAGCGAAATTTTGTCGAAAATTATATATTCAAGCCCATAAACATACATGAACATTCAAGGAAGTGCAATCAGATAACAAGCTTTTTCTTCTTTCGCTTTATTAGATTATAACAAGGTATGCACCAGAAGAGATCATGGTGGTCTACATCAAGATGGTTTCCAGTGACCAAAATGAGCAGATAATTATGGTTATATACCGCCGCCTAACTTTTCTGAGTAGTTCAATTGAAATCTAACTTTTCTCCTACAAATCCAGATACAATATAAAATGAAAAAACATATAAATCCTACCAATGAGAAGTAAGTTAAATACTAAATCCTATTGGTGATAAGTAAATGGATGCTGAATTTTACTGGCTCGGGAAAAGAAATGCTCAAGACTAAGCTAAACCCAGTCCAATTATAGAACAAAAGCTAGAGTGCCTTAAACAGCTAAAAAAATGAGCAGATGACAATCATGAATCACAATCATATGAAAATATAGGTTCATTTTGAAGGCATACACTATGTGTATGGTAGTGTCAACTATACTTTGAAAGTCAAAAACTCTAAGGTCCACTAAGGTCATCGTGTTCATCAACGTTTGTAATATCAGTAGGAGCACATGAGATCTTTGTAGGTGTCTCTAATATACAACTTCTGATTCCTACACAAAATGTGAACCAGTAACTTGACCATTGGCTCATAAAGTTACCCACTTCAGTTAAGCTCCATTCATGACTTTTCTCGTCCCCTTTCGGATCTCAAGTCATTTTAGTCTAAAGATGGTTTCGCTGGCCTCCCTATATGTAAGTAGTGTTTACAGCCCTTTTCTTTGTTATGCACCTTCTTGCAATGGCACTCAATACTCATGATCGACTTTCCCTTTCACAAATAACAAGCACATATAGGACTATGTCCAATTGACCAATTTCTTATAAAAATGAGAAGAAAAATGTCATAAATTGGTTCCTCCTAAATTTTATATCTTTTTTCCTTCTCCACTTTTCTAAATACCAAACTGAAGACAAAATCTACACCAAAGGGAGCATGAAAAGATCGAAAAAACCTCACCAGAATTGTGCCATTTCGCTATCTGGAACTTGCTGATACAGCGATTCATAAAAAATCCTTAGCGAGTCTCTCTGCAATTCCAAATGCAACATCCCCATTACTCAAAAACACTTCAACAATTTGCGAACAAAACAATCATAATACTCAAACAATCCTCAACACAGAAACTCTAAAAATGCAAACCAAACTAAACCAATCAAAAAACATAATAACAAGTTCAATTTACCTCCTCAGGAGGATCGCGCTTCTGACCAGGCAAATTGTAAACCTTCTTCTCCCTCTTTTTTCCGTTCTGCTCCGCTCCTGCTTTCTTCTCCTCTCCCTTCTTTTCCTTCTTCTTCTTCAACTCCTTCTCCCAATTAAAAAGGCCAGAAAAGTAAAAATTGTCAAGATTATTAATTAAACAATACAACATTCACTTAACTGACTAAAAGTTCAAAACTTTGAGACCCAAATGAAGCCATACAACATACATTTAACTATTTAAGCTTCAACATTATAAAAATGAATAAAAAAATGAACATATATGAGCGAAGAAAAACCTTGTTATCAGTCTTAGCAGTGGCAGTGGATTTCCTTCTGAAGATGGGTTTGTCATCATCGTCTTCGTCGTCGTCGAAAATTTCGTTCTCTTCCTTCTTGACTTTGGACCCCTTGGAGCCAGACCCAGAAATGTTGTTACTTTTACCGGCTCTTTTGATAGGTCTGTCAAAATCGTCGTCGTCGTCGTCTTCGTGTTTTAGTTCTTGTTTCTTGAGTTTGGGTTTGGGTTTGGCAATGGTGGTTGAAGCAGTAGCGTTTGCTTTGGTGGACTTCTTCTTGCGAGATGCTATGATGGAACTCAAGCTCTTTTCGTCCTCTTCGTCCCCCACCTCCTCCTCCGTTTTCACTCTCTTCAAATCCTCAGACGGCATCTTCTTCTTCTTCTTCTTGGACGACGACTTCAGTGACCGGAAAATCTGGACTTTGTGAAACCCTGCTCAGTGACTGGTACTGTGTTTGCTTGCTTTCTCTCCTGGGCTTTTCAGTTTAGTTTGTAACTTTAGATGGAAAAAACGCACCGTTTTGCGCTTTAGGGTTCGAACGAATAGCGGGTCGGTTATATTCGGTTAGGGTCGGTTAGTAACGGAAACTCAGGGTTAATTTGAACGTTTGGGGAAAATCACGCTTGGGAATACCTATTACAAAACGGTGCCGTTTCTTAGTTTGATTTTGAATTAATTTTTTGTTTAATAAAAGACTCATTTATTGTCACCTATCGATGAGAGTATTTTTTTTATAGTATTATCGACTCGTGAGTCGTGATACTTTCAACTTTCTTTAATTACTTACATGGATGCAACGTGTCTTGTTACCAATCAACCACCATAATCTAAACTTAGGCAAGTAAGTAAATATAAATAATCTTTTTGGTACATTATCGATTTGACGAGATGAGATTAGTAACTTAATTTGGGAGTAAACCCTTTTGTACCATAAGGTGTAGGGTTTAAATCCTTTCCATTTTTAAAAAAATTATGAATTTATATAATAGTGTAATATTTATAAAAAAATGGTTTCAATTTAGAATCCAACTAACATAACATCACTAAAACCCGATTATTTCAATCATTTCATTCTAATTTAGAAAAGTCAATCATCCATTCAATTAGGACAAAATAACATTATTGTTTTTTTTAAGATATTATAAAAAAAAATACTTTTAAATATTTTTAATATTTAAAAAATATCGACGATATTTTCAATTTTATCAAAATTTCTAATAATTTAGACCCCGATATTATTTACATCGTTGAACTCACATATCAGAAGATATGTTTTCAGAAAATCAGGATAGAAAACATAAAACACACCATTCAACTATTCAAGTGGTTGATATCCTTTATCGTTTTGTAACCTCGAGCCGATATATCTGTGGGATGATTTTGGCAAATCAAGCAACACAATTTCCCATCAAAGATTTCTATATGAAAAGATGTCACAAAACTCACTCAAATCACATCTTTGGAATATATTCCTTCTTTTTCAACATCCATACACATTAATTCATTTTATAAATGAAAATAGAAAGAAAACATTTTGGTATCAATATCCTCCTACTTAGTGGAACAGCAATAAGTCCAAAAGCTTGGTCGGTTGGAGATAGAATCAAAACCCCAGAATTTATGCCAAAGCAAAATACACTATACACCAGCTATTTAGTTTTCACTTTTTGCATATATAAACAAACAAACTTGAGTCTCTGAGAAGAACCCAGAAAAATTTGAACACATAGAGAGATGGGTTGGTTATGGGGAGATAGTAGAGGACCAGCATGGAAGAGAGGTTGGGCAGACCAAACCCTAGCTTCCATGTCAGCACCTCCATGGCCTTTGGTTGCCATTTTTGGGATTATTTTTATGCTTTTGTCAATCTCATCTTATATAAACTACAGGGTACAGATGCAACAAAATATGATCAACTTCAAGATCTTTCTCTTGTTTTTGCCTGTGTTGTTGATATTTGTTGCTCAGATTACGTGGTCGTTTAAGCCAAAAACAACGAAGCATAGTTCGGCTGATGATAATACCCGTAGCTTCCCTTGGAGCATGGCGGCGCTGGTGGCCGTGCTTCTGGCTTTGGTATCTTATCAGTCCCGTGTTCAGTCCATGTGGACTCCAAGTCTTTAGATAGATGTTCTTGTTTGTTTGTTCATCAACAAAACAAGTTTGCTATATATGTCTAGTAGTAACTAGTATAGAGAGTTTGTGTAATGAGTTTGGATGTTAAATTAATTTGTTTTCTGCTCTTAGTTCCTTTGATTTTCATGTTTCAAAGAAGAGATAAGAAGCTATAAATTACAGAACATTTGATTCAAGGTGTGTGTGACGATCATTCGTTAATTTACATCAAATCCACAAAAACAATAACAGCAATACACAACAAGAGCCAATTAGAGAAGCTCCACAAATCAGCAAGCAATACAACAGAAGTCAATAGTGAAGCTTACCTTAACATATACAAGTCAATAGTTAAAACTATCTAAATTTGATGCCATCTTCAGTTGGGCATATTGAACTCTTCAGTTTGGGAACTTTAAATTGAGAAGTAAACAACTTTGGAGTGTTGTCATCTGGAATGATAACCACATCAGCCACTTTTCTCTTTGAACTTCTGCTGCCCTGATCAACACCAACAAAGATATTGAAGTTTAAACATCTGTTCTGTTATGGGAAACTAGTATCGACAAATCACAACAATTCAACTTGACTATCCATACCATATTTTACATGGAAGCGGCTAGAAATGCTTTTTCTATTAAAAAAGAAGAAAAGAATAGAAGTCTATGGATTTTGATCCCATTTATATCACCTATAAACCAAAACATGCATGTCAAACATTCTAATGTACCAACAAATCTGTGTTAATTGGTAAATATGATCACTGAATCTATATCAAAAGAGAGAGTACTATATAGTTTGGGAAAGTAAAAGGCTGAAAAGTGTCCAAATTCCAAATTTATGCAATTATCATGTGAAAAGTACCTTCTTAGTTTCCACAAGATCAGGGACTTGTGCTGGCAATTCCTTCTTCACAACAACATTACTTCCTTTCAAAATGCTGTTATTGGTTCTCAGAATTCTATCTCCTGCTGCCACAGGTGTTACAGAAGCACTTCCACACTTTTCATTCCTGCCACCGTTTTTGCCTTGCAAGTTGGAAGTTCTATCTCCTGCTGCCACAGGTGTTACAGAAGCACTTCCACACTTTTCATTCCTGCCACCGTTTTTGCCTTGCAAGTTGGAAGTTCTATCTCCTGCTGTGCAACGATTTAACAGGGGTGTAACTGAACCATTTCTAGACTTTCTTAACAGTTCCAACTCCCGAGAGAGTCTAGAGATTTTGTCATTTAATTTACCGGCGCCAGCCTCCATCTCAGCAATGTTAGTTTTTAAACTTGCTATACATTTGTCCTTCTCGTTGTTAGATGACTGAAGTTGCTCCGTACTAGCAAGAAGGTTTGCAATGTTCTCATTTGCTTGATCGACTTCTGCATGCTTGCTATTTAATTTATTTGTGAGATCACTTTCCATAACCTTGTACTGATGCCATATAAATTCCTTTTCTACCAGAAGTGAAGATAACTCCTTTCCCTTTTCCGAAGCAAGTTTATCGTATTCAAGCTTTAGTCTTTTCACTTCCCCTTCTACCATCTTTGAACCAATTGGCTTTGAGCCACTAGCCTGCAAAAACTTAGAATCTCACTACAATACTCTAAAAAAATGATTCACCAAAAACTTCAAAAGCAAAAAAGAAAAGCAAAGGATCATACTGTTGGGTTGTATCTAAGTAAGTCAAACCAGGCCCTGAAATCAGCCAACTCGTCACTGGTGTTCTCTGCAGTTAGAAATAAAAACAAAGTGATGACACATTGTTAAACAAATATTAAACAAGAACTTCAAATAAATACACCCCTCTGCACCTATATAAGAAGACAGAGTAACTGAACTCCCTAAAGTAAATTTACATGTAATTCTGATCAAACTCAAAAACGTTTTAACAATTAATCCCCACTTGTTACTAAGTGTACATGTTCTATGTACAATTGTTTTTGTTTTGATCTATATACTTTCGTATCCCTGAAATTAAAGTTTGAGATCGCTTCTATTTTTCCTGGTATGAAACTTCTTTTAAAAGAAATTAATTTATTTTCTACAAAGAATTTCAATTCTATGTGTTTAAATTCTGAGAAACAGTAACAAAAACACTTTTTTATGAGGAACCAAATTAGTATTATAGTAAAAACACTATATATCTATATATATATATATATATAATAAACCACACTATTGTTGCAACATACACTTTAATCCCAAATCTAGTTGTCTTCTCACACAAATCAACCCAAGAATGCGCAATAAAAAAAACCCTAGATAAAACCCTAGATATGCAAACAAGAATCACTGACCTAATTTAAGTTTCAAAAAAGAAGCTTCTCTATGCTTCAATCCAACCACCATGTCAGATTTCGCCGCTTCAAGAAAACGCATCATCTCTTGTGCCTCCATACTGCTCTTCATCTACAAAATAAAATCGTCAAAAAAACCAAACCCCGCATAATCAATCGATAAAACCCTAAACCCCCAAAAAGTCATAAAAAAAACCCTAATTTTGAAAAAGCCACGAAATTTAAGGTCTTACTTGAGAGATTTGATCCTCGTAGAGACGAACGTCAGATACCCACTTCTCCTGTTGCATCTTTATGCGATCTCCGAGGAATTTCCGCTCTGTGACGAGAGTCTCGAGCTGTTCTTGCTGGGATTTCAACATTTTGACCAGACCATCGAAGATCTTGTCCCATTTTTGACGCTCTGATGAGACTTGAGAACGTCTTGTTGCAACCATTAGTGAGAATTGTAATTTTAAACTACAGATTATGATGATGAAGAAGAAGAAAATTGGGGAATTTTTTTTTCGATGTTGCAGTGCCAGAGAAAATAGGACCGTTGTGATTTGAAAAAAAAAAAGGAACAGAGAAAATTGAAAAATAGGGCTCAACGGTCTATTCTTGGTGTACAGGTTTCTCTTTCGCTGTTTTGGGAAGATCCGGGCTCAACCGGGTTCATTATATAAAGGTTAGCCTTCTCTTGTGTTCATTAGTCGCCACGTCAGCATAGGTTCATTTTTATTGGCCAACTAATAACTTTGAAAGATATGTTATGTACTTATGTCTAGGGGTGGACGTTGATTGGATCGGTTCGGTTTTCACTAAAACCGATAAAAAATCGATAAACCTCGGTTTTTGAAAAAACGATCCGATCCAATTAAATTTATAAATATCAACCGATCAAAAACCAACCGATTTGGACCGGTTCGGTTTTTTCGGTTTGGGCCTATTGGGCCAAAATTCTGGACTTTAATCATTACACACTTTGTTTATTTTTTTGAACTTATTGGGCCGAATTTATCTACATCACAACAAAAACACACTAAAATCTGTAAATCATAATTAAAATTTCTACTGATTGCCTCATACAATACAAAACAAAGTGAAGTAATATACAATACACAACCAGTTTGATTTCGTGAAGAGCGACACAATACCAAGTCGATCTGGGTGATTGCTACTAGCCTACTACCAGTGTCCAGTAGTATACTTGTTAGTGTGCCAAGCTTACTTGAGCTGTTTGATGCTTGATTCGGTCCTACATCACAGTGAGCTTCAATTAATATATAATAAAAGTGATAAAAGTGTAAATATAAAAGTTTAATTAAAGGGAAAATGACTTCAATCAAACATTCATACTAAGTCTGACATTCATACTCGTTCGGTGTTACCATAATACCATTTAGATTATTATGGTAAATGATCTGACAGTGGTTACAAATAAACTACAACATCCCATGGATCACATTGAAAAATTAATAATTCTAGCATTACAAGATATTGTCAGTGGTGTCAAAAGTCTTTTAGAATGAGAAATCATTTTCTGAGTTATTCATCCGAAGAAAGAGAGATTCAACAATTGAAAACACAATACAAAAGGCAAGCAACAAAACAAAATCATGAATCTTCTTAATGACCCAAAACAGCCTGTATGTAGCCGGCAAATGCTTTATTCCATAATTCATATGCATTGTTTAACATCATTTTCAAAACCCATTTTGTGTTTCATAAAATGAAAAATAAGATATAAAACACACATTATTTGCTATGCTTTTGAACCTTAAACTCTAGGAATTTTATTTGCAATCAAGATCAAATACGCGCATGTTTTTATAACATTTGAGACCAGAATCCCCAAACATACATTTTTTTTTTTGAAAAGATTATTTATTAAGGACCAAACAGGCCACTCAAGAGAAGAAACAAGCAACCAGAGAAGGACACCCAACCCAGAAGCCTTCCTCCACAAAGAAAACAAAACAACCAGACACACAAACAGAGCCACGGCCACGAACTCCCAAAGAGAGAAAACAAACAAAGCGATACACCTTATAAAAAAGGAAACAGAGACACCAAAAAGCACAACAGGGATTTTAAATGAAAGCTGAATCGAATGAAGAGTGGAAAGATTTGAGAGATTAGAGTAGATTTAGAGAAGAAATTTTGTTTAACCAACCTGAGATAAAAGCCAAAATGACGAAGACGGCAGACCAAGATGGAGGACGAGCGAGACAAACGGCGGACGAAGACGGCGGACGGCGTAGTTGACAGATTTAGGGTTACTAGTTAGGGGTTAGACAAAAACGAGAGAGAAAGGGGCAAAGAGGCAGAGAAGAGGAATTAGGGATTTTTCTTTATATAGACCGGTTCTCGGTTCGAACCATAGAACCGGAAACCGAACCGAAAAATCCGGTTTTTTTAAAAAGCAAATCGAACCGAACCGGTAAAAAATAAAAAACCGAAAAAAAACCAATTGGATCGGTTCGGTCTGGTCCAGTGGTTTTTTGCCCACCCCTACTTATGTCCATGTGAAATTGCTGAAACCCTTAAAAAAATGAATAAAAAAAATTACCGTTATATGATTTAAAAATTAACTTAAATTATATGATAAATGATTTATCGTTACTATATAAAAATCATAAAATGACGTGAGGAATGATAAATTTGTATTACTTCATTAATTGGTATCTCTTTTTTACTTTAATTATCCACTTTTTTATTGTCTATTTATTTTAAGAAATTGTTTTCTTTGATCAATATTAACTATTTTAAATGTTAGAGCATCTCCAATGCTATTATGTATTTTTGAGTTTTTAAATAGTGCTACATCAACATTTCTATTCAAAATGAGCCCACTTTTGAAAATTTTGTAGAATTGACATCTCCAATGCAATTATCTAAAATCAAATATGTATCTATTTTTTGACCAATAATAATAAAACAATTATTACATTCTCTCTCATATTTTATTTTACAATTAAATATGCTTTAATATTATTGGTGGAAATAGTTAGAAATCCTAGTCAGCATTTCTATGAGAGTTTCAACTCCATATTCTCTATTTTGTTTTGCCACATCATCTCCATATTCAACTTAGATAATTGCATTGGAGAGAGTTTTTCTAACTTCTTTAGTATCTATCCTATGTGGCACTCCATTTTCTCCAAATGTATAATAGCATTGAAGATGCTCTTAGTCAACCTATGTGGTTGCATAATTCTTATATCAACTACTACCAAATTATGAATTTATAAATAAATTGTTTTTTTATTTAACTAAATAAAATATTCAAAAACATATTAGATAACAAGTTAAAAGAAACATCACATTTTAAAATTCATTTCACCAAAAAATAAAATAAAATAATTCCCACCAAATGGGAAGTTTGTCTTTATCCAAAATTTGCTAAGATTTAACCGGAAGAGACCCTGTCATTGCCACGTGTCAGAATGGGGATAATTGCGACCGTTCCAAAAAAAATCATCAATCTCTAAAAGATCGTTAATCACAAAGAAGAATATTTTGCACATTTTTACAAGTAGGAGCCAAAAAAAAACTTTGTTTAAACGTCGTTTAAGGAAAAAAGAACGTGAGAAGACAAGCTTGTGAAGCTTAATCCCAAGCCTCTACCGGTACTTCCAAGATAGTCCAACCTGTCACACACAAATCACACAGACAAAACTACCGGTTCAATCCATCAATTTTGTGTTTTTATACCCGGTGATAGCCGGTTGCGATACAGCTTTTTACTGCTAATCTTTGTTTTGCACTGGATGGTACTATACTAATCACATATAAAATGCCAGACATGGAGGAGGCATGTTCCTTTCATTCGTTGATGCGCACAAAGATGGTGGTGGTGGCGGTGGCGGTGCATGTTGCTCTTTCTTGTTCCTCCTAAGTTGGTTTTTTTCTCTTGTGATTTCATCAAAGCTGCTGCTATCTGGGGGTCTCCATTTTTCTCTTATTGCTGCAGAATTGGTGATATTTGATTCTCATATTGTATTATATATGTTCATCGTAATCTATTTTTTTACTTGATTTTTAAGTTAAAAATGATGCCATGGTATTTTGAATTTTTGGATATTCATATATAGCATTTCTGTTTTGATGGGTCTGATGAACTTTCAATTGGTAGAAATTTGAAATTTGTTTCACTAAACATTGTTAATTGGTCATTTTGGGTTGATTACGGAAGAAAGATTGTTATAAGTTTCATATTAAACTTGTTTCGGTGAACCAACTGCAGATTTCTTTACATGCAAAGTATTCGCTAATTTTTTGGAACAAGAATGTCTCCAATTGCGGTGGATGGTGCTCAAAGTGGGACTGTCAAGGGTTTTGAGACAGTAGGATCGATATTTGAAATCGAAGACTCTGACATTTTTAAGTTATTGGATAGACCTAGACCTAGACCGATAAATGTGGAGAAGAATAGATCTTTCGATGAAAGATCATTCAGCGAAATGTCAATTACTTTGACCTCCCGCATATTAGATAATCTTGACAATGTATCTTCACCCAGTAGAAGGTCCGGCTTTAATACACCTAGATCGAGCAGTTACTTTGAGTCAAATCCTATAGTAGCCGATGCATGGGATGCCTTGAGGCGTTCGTTGGTGTACTTTCGTGAGCAACCTGTTGGGACTATCGCTGCATTGGACCACTCTACCGATGAGGAACTTAACTATGATCAGGTCTGTTTCCTTTCTCTATTGCTTAATTATATGATTGAGGTAGCATGAGTGGATTGTCTTTGATTACTTGGATGTAAACTTCAACTTGGCAGGTTTTTGTTAGAGATTTCTTCCCCAGTGCATTGGCTTTTCTAATGAACGGGGAAGACACGATAGTCAAGAATTTTCTTTTAAAGACTCTTCGTCTCCAATCGTGGGAGAAAAAGGTTGATCTGTTCCAGCTAGGAGAAGGAGTGATGCCGGCAAGTTTTAAAGTGCTCCATGACCCTGTAAGAAACTCCGAGAAATTGATTGCAGACTTTGGTGAGAGTGCAATAGGAAGAGTGGCTCCTGTTGATTCAGGATTTTGGTGGATTATATTACTCCGCGCGTACACAAAGTCTACTGGAGACTCTTCCTTGGCTGAAATGCCCGAATGCCAAAGGGGTATGCGCCTTATTCTGAGTTTGTGTCTCTCCGAAGGCTTCGATACATTCCCAACTCTTCTCTGTGCCGATGGATGCTGCATGATTGACCGTAGAATGGTTGGTTTGAGACAAATTCTTCTCTTTTTTTCAAATTTTTGTGCACTAATTTTTTAGCTGTTCTTGTTTGGTTCCCAATTTTGACACATAATTTGTAAATCCACATTTGATATGGACCTAATGATATTGAAAATGCATGTTCATGGACTCGATTATCATAGCACATATAGTTAGATGACTCTGCTAGTCTGCTTATTGAACCTTTCTGGCTATAATATCAAGTGTTATTGTTCAACTTCATTGATTCAATCAGGGCGTTTACGGGTATCCAATCGAGATACAAGCACTGTTCTTCATGGCATTAAGATGTGCTTTAGTTTTGCTTAAGCAAGATGTTGAGGGCAAGGAATTCATAGACCGGATAGTTAAACGTCTCCACGCCTTAAGCTACCACATGCGCAGTTATTTTTGGCTCGATTTGAAGCAGCTTAATGACATATATAGGTATAAAACAGAGGAGTATTCTCATACTGCAGTTAACAAGTTCAATGTAATGCCTGATTCTCTGCCAGATTGGGTGTTTGATTTCATGCCTAGCCGCGGTGGCTACTTCATAGGCAATGTGAGTCCTGCAAGGATGGATTTTCGTTGGTTTTGCTTGGGAAATTGTGTGGCCATTTTGTCATCTTTAGCTACTCCTGAGCAAGCTTCAGCTATAATGGATCTCATTGAATCGCGTTGGGAGGAGCTGGTCGGAAAAATGCCATTGAAGATCTGTTATCCAGCCATAGAAGGTCACGAATGGCGAATTGTAACCGGTTGTGACCCAAAGAACACTAGGTGGAGTTACCACAATGGAGGGTCTTGGCCGGGTGTGTCTCATCTTCTCAAATCTCAATCATTCATATCATATTGAACAATGTTCAAGTGTATTTTGATACACATTCAGTTAATGTAACATTTTTTTTTCTGGTGCAGTGCTTCTATGGTTACTCACAGCAGCTTGTATCAAGACTGGACGTCCCCAAATCGCGAGACGAGCCATTGAACTTGCCGAAAGCAGGCTGTCCAAAGATCACTGGCCTGAGTATTATGATGGAAAGGATGGTAGATATATCGGTAAACAGGCACGAAAATTCCAGACTTGGTCCATTTCTGGGTACTTGGTGGCCAAAATGATGCTTGAGGATCCTTCTCATCTGGGTATGATTTCACTTGAAGAAGACAAGCAATTGATGCCCCTAGTGAAAAGATCCACTTCCTGGACTTGTTGATACCTCCTTTTAGCCTCCATTTTCAATCTATTTGTATTATCCTTTTCAATGTTCAAGCAACAGTTAGATTATTTTCCATAGAATTGTCTTTTATATCTCTTTAATACAAATTTGTATTTGATTTTCAATGAGAAACACAAGAAAACAAATTTACGTGTGATTAGTCACATTTTAAATATCTAATAGTATCAGAAAACGTAGATATGAGACATATGACAACTAACAGATATGGGTATTTTGAGAATAAATCCATTAAAAAAAAAGTGTTTGGGTACTGATCGGTTCAGTAACTAAAATACTGACAACACCAATAAGAGTGTAGTATGTGACATTTGTTTTTTTCTTTGTACATTTATCTCATAAATTGGGTCATGGGTCACGTGCTGCATTCCGAGTCAATATTTTGAGTATGAACGGTCAAAAAAAATTATAGATAAAGATTGGATTTTTAAATTTTGGAGGATGAGTTGGTTGATCATAAAATCAGATATAACTGTAACCGCCCATAATCCAACTAACTACCAACTTCTGCTCACCTACACGTGTCCCAACATAATGAATTTAATTCTAATGTCCACACACGCGCGCACGCATCCAAAACCAAACAAATGTCTTCAAAACTTTGAAAACGCTTCAAAGAGATAGATAGATCATAGTTTGTGTTTTGTTTTATCAGAACGTCTTTATAAATAATAAAGAAACCGAAACAGAGGAAGAGGGTAAAAAATGAAGGGATCGAAGAGCCCGATCCACGTGGTGACGACATGGGCACGGCGGCAACCGCCGAAGGTCAAGGCTTTTTTGGCGGTGGTTACCGGAATGGCTGTTTTGGTTTTCCTGAGAATGGTGGTTTACGATCACGACAGCCTCTTTGTCGTCGCTGAGGCTGTTCACGCCATTGGAATCTCTGTTCTCATTTACAAGCTCACCAAAGAGAAGACTTGTGCTGGTTGGTCCCATTTTTCTCTATCTATTTTATTTGTATGAAAAGCTGATTTTTTTTTTTGTTCAATGCACGTTAATTATATACAATGTGAAGATGTGATGGTTCAATATTTCCAGGATCGCTATAAATTTGAAGAATAACAAGACCAAAAATCTTAATTGGGATTTTTTTTTATTGAATTCCATGTAATTGTTTATGATCAATTGCGATATTATAAATTTATAATGTCTAGTCAAGTAATTGATTTGGGGTTGATTGACATTTACCAATTTGCAGGAATTTCGCTTAAATCGCAGGAACTAACAGCTATGTTTTTAGCTGTTAGACTGTATTGCAGTTTTGTCATGGAATATGATATACACACAATACTTGATTCGGCTACATTGGCGACGACTCTTTGGGTTATTTATATGATACGTTTTAATCTGAAATCCAGCTACATGGATGATAAAGACAACTTTGCAATTTACTATGTGGTATGTCTTTCATTTCCTCTCTTTCTCTCTCTCTCTCCAAATATATATATATATATATATATATATATGTATATGTATATTATTGAGTCATTGTTGAAGTTGGTTGCTTATAAATTTCAATGCCCAAATGGATGCTCTCCGTTTGAAATTGCGCTTAATGAGTACCATTTAGATGGGTTATTGTTCAACTTTCTTTACAAGTGGAAGGCATTTGTATGTTGAGACCTGTTCTATCGTTCGAAATTATTGGAAACACTATATTTATCGGTTGAAAACACATGGAGAAGAACTCAGCTAAATGAATGTTGATTGTGATTTATTCATTCTAATTGTTGTGTGGTTTAAATTTGTCCAAATCTTTTATAAAGTTGCCGTGTTTTGTGAATCTAGTTTTCTAATTCTTAACATGGTGCTTGATAATCACATAGCGGATAAGATATAATGTTTTCCTTTTTACCTTTTTCTTTCCGGTGAAACCAGATAATTAGTTAGGAAAGAGGACGGGAATTATTTTTAGGCATTTTATAGGATATATGTATATATTTTTTCGGAAAATATGTATATTCTTACAATTGTGATTTATTTGTTGAAAGTTTACTCTTCTTTTTCCTTTATGTAGGTGATACCTTGTGCTCTTCTATCTTTTTTGATTCATCCATCAACACAACATTACTTATTTAACAGAATTTCTTGGGCTTTCTGTGTCTATCTCGAAGCTGTTTCAGTCCTACCTCAGCTACGGGTCATGCAGAACACAAAGGTATGGTTGATTGTATAACGGAGTTCGCATACTAGCTTTCATGTATAACAAGATAGTATATATATCCTTGCATTTCTAGATTTTCAGTTCTACTAAGGTCGTTCTGATGTTTTTCCTCTTTATTATTTTGATACATTGTTGATTTCTAATTTTCATTTTCTCTTCAAACTCTATGAACATCTCATTTTTCTTTTCTTATCATTCTCTGTCTATTTTTCAGATAGTTGAACCATTCACAGCACATTATGTATTTGCACTTGGAGTTGCAAGGTTCCTAAGTTGCGCGCATTGGATTCTCCAGGTTTGTCCCTGGAAATATAGAACTTGCATAGATTCCATGTATAAGAATATGATTCGATTGTTAGATAATGGAACTTATGTTGTTTTATCAACATTTACATTATCCGCTAGCTAATTTCAAGGTATTAAAATTAGCTATAATTGCTAAAGGTATTAACAATCAGTACGTCGGACACTTGTTGCATGAGTCGGATATACTTACATGTCTATTTAGATATATTAAGGCTCGATGGTTTTTGGTCCCCGAGGATGCCCACAACTTTGGGTTCAACACATATCATTCTAGCAAAAGCTCACACGTACCGATAGTTGTCTGGGAATAAAGTGTTCCGCCCCAAATTGTTGTTAAATTTCTTTGATCCATCAAAAATAGTTGTTACTATTCTGTTTTTAAGCTATGGTTTCTAGATATTCATGTCAATTGAAGACTTATAACTTGATTTGCTTGTATATATTTCTTCTAACTCAACTCCTTGTTTTAGGTATTGGATACCCGAGGACACTTATTGACGGCTTTGGGTCACGGATTATGGCCGTGCTTGGTTCTCCTCTCTGAAATAGTCCAGACTTTCATTCTGGCAGATTTTTGCTACTACTATGTCAAAAGGTGAGAAATTAGCAACAATTTTGTAATATCCAAGCAACGTTACACATTCCCAATCACTTTAAAAGATGTTTTTTTCTTCCCCTCGTTGCAGCCTTGTTGGTGGACAACTTGTTCTTCGACTTCCTTCCGGGGTAGTTTAAATTAAAGAGCAATTGCTCAAAATCAGTTAATTGAGATTAGGAATAATTGGAAGTGTGGACTCTGGTTGGCTAGCTTCTCTTATCATCAAAGGCGTTTTGAAGGATTCGGGATAGTTTGTACATGATTTTCGCGTTTTCCACTTTGTTAGAACAATGCAAGTCGGTACTGCAAGGGATGAGTTACATTTTGACACGAACATGAAGAATATAATCGTTTACTGAGATCAAATTAACTATAGAGTTTCACTTCTTAGTAGTTATAGCTGATATTTGCTTGATTTGATCATATGTTATATGTGATTTCATCATACTAGTATATATAGCCTGAACGGCAAGTCGTCTAGATGGGCTGGATCATGAAATTCCACTTTACTGGTTCCTGAATTTTCTATGCCTAGAAACGACGCCGTTTCCCTAGTGTCCCTAGTGTATTTTCATGTTAAGTTGGCTCAAAAAATTACATAGCTATGGTTGTATCATCCGTTCGACCACTCAATAAAAATATGCGTAGTTTAATGTATCTTACTAATCTATTTGTGTATATTATGATTTTTTATATGCCTATCTATAATGTATAGAGTATATAGACTTTCTTTGTGTACGAAAAATAATTCATTTTTTGGGTGGGCAAAGTCCATAGATGACCAATTGTCGGCAAATGATGGTGAATTATCATACGATGATATGAATCTATATGGACACTATGGCTTCAAAAGTTAAATAGTTTGGTACAACTTCCTACAACAATCAATAATTGTCCTTTCTAACACACAACAATAGTGACATAATGTGAGATGTTTGGCAGTCAGAATTGTGACATGAGAATCAAAATTAGGTCTATGGGGAAAAACTTGAATGCATCTTCCACCTAGATTTTACCCTACAGTGAAAATCAGGTGGGATATACACCATATATCCAATGCATTGTAGATGATCCTAAACTATGTCTATAAATCACAAACACAAATGTTTTTTGATCCACATGTTTGCTGTTTAATGAACGGTAGACAATGTATTTTCTTTCATTTTCATGTGTCAACATCTATTTAAAAATTTAAAAAAAAAATATGAGAGAATCTTGATCCATATTGGAGGAGACTCAACATTTAGTACCTTCCCTAAAAGATGGGCTAAGTCTTGGTCACTAATTTGTCGATTGTGGGAATGCAGACAAGGTAATGGGGTTTGCCACTTATCTTAATCAATTCACGATACAATTAATTAGTTGGCTGAGAATGAGATGAATCTTATCCATCCAAAACAAGAAAATGATCGCTTATAACAACTATCTATTACTTAGCTTTTTAATTAATCATAAGTGTAGAATATAAAATTTGGTTGATGTCGATTGTTATATTTTAAAATTCGAAACTGGGTTATAGCTAGATTGAAGTTATAATTCCCCATTAATAAACACCTTAGAAAACCTATCAATTCTCTCAATACTGGATATCAACATCATTTAAGAGTCTCCAGCATTCAACAAAATATCAGAGGTATACTTCCAAAAAAATACATATATACATCAGAGATAGATTTATTGAAGAGGTGGATCGTTATCGCTTGAGAGGTGTTGGAATATTGGTTGCATTTGCACTCAAGAGCCAAAACAAAAAGAAAAAAGAGCAGTGGTTAGCAGACTCCAGCTGTGATGCAATGCAACTTTGTCTTCAACTGTCAAGTCAATTTGTCTATATGTGCCTAAGTGGATTTTTCTTCAAATTAAGCCAACTCACACTCTTATGTCTTATCATTACGGCATTAAGTGACAGACCACAAACTACCACTGCTTGATTTTATCTTTAAAAGAAAAAAAAAAGATAGAATATATATATATATATATACACACTTGAGCATTAGTATTCATACGTTAGGTGTATAAAATTGAACAATAATTGTAAAATTATTAATTTGCAAAATCTAGGTTATGCATTCATTCATCGATAAATTTACCTGGCTATACCGTAGGTTAGTAGTTGAATAATTAAGTATTTTCTAGACATCTCATGTATTGTTACATGCATATATATATATATATAATACGGCTAATAGGTCGGTCGAATCTAGTGAGATAATTAGGTACCATAAACTGATAAAAGAATAGGGAGTGGAAGAAAAAGATGAAGAATAATAATTGAATCTACAGACTACAGCCAATTCTATTGTATTTGTATAATTGTATGTGTGATTTTTCTTGAAAGATCGTAAGCTTCTATATATTTGTGGGCCTGTGACAACCAGGCAGCTATTAAAAAAGCTATATCTAAACTACTCTAGCTACTTTGGTTGTCTTGCTGCTAGAACTTGCAAGAAAAAGCATGGATGTCTTTGGTTGACCATCACTATAATTTATCATAAGAGCCAGCTGGAGTACTACCTAGTACCTACCAGCCCTTCCAGTCAAAATCAGTCAAATTAATCCAATAATTAAGCTATCTAATCTACTCTAGTTGTTATATTTTATGGATAAGATTTTACCTAGGATTAAACTCATAGGTATATGCTTTGTACATAAATTTTTTAAGATAATATGATGTAGGTCGGATGGTAAAACCTCTTATATCGATCTGTCCCACGAGATTATGAGTTTGAATCCTTCCATTTTTAAAAAATCTTGAATTTATGTAACAATCTAATATTTCAAAAAAGAAAAATATTGAATCACACAAATTTAAAATTACTCATAACATAAAAGAGTTAAATGTTCTTGGAGAATCTTTGTAACTAAATTATTAAGTTAAAACATGTTATAATATATATTTTTTTAAGAAAAAAGATGTGGGGAATTATTGAAAACAATGTACTATATTAAATTTAAAAATACTCTGAAGAATGTTGTCTCTTTCCAAGCGTGCACCAGACCCAGCTTCTTCATCATTGTTTTTTCTTTTTCTTCTCTTGTCTTTTGACATCTCAAATCTCCCTATAAATACCGACTTCCTTGCTCTCATTTTATTCACACACAAAAAAAAAAACAATTTTTGTAAGTTTGAAAAACATTTAAATTTCACAAAAAAGAAAAGAAAAGAAAAGAAAAGAAGAAGTAAAATTATAGCTTCTAGCTAGTTTCAGCTATATATATATAATGGCCATCTATAAGGCTCTTGTTGCTTCTCTTCTTCTCTCACTACTTGTTCTTCATCTTGTTGAAGCTGATCATAAGATGGTAAAGTTTTAGTGTTAATTGATTTTTATTATTATAAACACATATATAATATATTTTATATATGCTCTAAACAATAATATTAACATGCTGTTTCCACTTTGCAGCAGGTATCCACAAATGCAAAATCCGGTTATGCCTCTCCAAAAATCGGTAATTAATTAATTAATTATTGATCTTGTTTCCGTATATATTAAAAATCATTAGATTATATTTAATAACTCGGACGTAATATTGTTTTTTCAGACTGTGGTGCTGCTTGCAAAGCCAGGTGCCAGTTATCCTCCAGGCCAAACCTTTGCAAAAGGGCATGTGGAACCTGCTGTGGTAAGTGCAGCTGCGTTCCCCCGGGCACCGCCGGTAACTACGAGGTCTGCCCTTGCTACGCCGCCTTGACCACCCACGGTGGCCGCCGCAAGTGCCCATAAATTCTCCTCTGCAAGTGCCCATAAATTCTCCACTGCAAGTGCCCATGAATTCTCCTACATACATGAATCATCACGTTGAACGTACCACTGCTTGTGGTACAAGAGTTAAAAATTATATATGTTGAAAAAAAAAACGAATAAAACGATGTTTTGTTTAATTATATATTACTGTTTTTGTATGTAAAATTAAGTGAAGAAATGTTTGCTATTGTAATTTAGAGTTTTGCTATTGTAATTTAGAGTTCAATCGTATAATAATGAAAGGTTTGTAAATGTCTTCTTTAATGAAACATTTTTTTTTCCATATTGTTTGTTTTTCTCTCGTTTAATTTGGGGAACTTGCTCATTATACCTATATGGGGTACAATAGCAACTATTTTTAGGTATGACTTAAGGTTTGTTTTGAGTTAATTTTGAAAACAACTTTAATATTTAAAAATATGTTTAATATTGAAGTGAATTATAGAATTGTTTCTAAAAACGTGGTTGATATTGTATCAACACTTTTGTTTTACGTAGCCAAACCAAGCCAATCCCTTAATTAAGTGTTTACTTAGCGTAGCCAAGCCAATCCCTTCATCCGGAGGCATGAATCTCAAGGATAGCATATCAATCAAGTCACTTGTGAAACAATGAACATAAAGGAGTCGTTTTGAGAAAAATAAAAGCTGACGTGTGGAAAGCTCCATATAATATGCCCGGATTTAATGATTTGGGTGCACGGATCAACTTTTATATATATATATATATATCCGGTGTATTTGAAAATTTTACATATAAATGGATCGTTCTCTTACTTAATTGACACTTCAATTATCGAGATAAAATATCTTTCAAATATATATCAGCAAATTAGAGGGGTGTATTGGATTGAGATTTTAATAGACAGTTTTGGGATACAAGGATTTTATGGATTTGCAAGACTATTATAATTAGTAGGATTGTTAAGACTATATTTTTAGGATTATATGGACTAGACTTTTAGAATTCTAAAAGAGTCTTTAAACTTTATTTATAGACTATTAGGATTATCAAGATTTTATTTTAAGACTTTTTGGACTTTCAAAAGTCGATTGTAGTATTCAATTTTCTCTCAAGATTCTAGTGCTCTATAATCTTGTTGAGGGCAGTCACTGAATAATAAAAATTGAATGAAAAAATGTATAAGCTATGAAAAGATGTAATAAAATTTTAAAATACCACCAACCAACACATAACCTTCAGTTGGTTTATATGATGCAGAAAATGTCACCATATGAAATAAATATAATGACCAACAACCCATCCCCCACCACCTCACTAGAAATGACATGAAACAGGGAAAAACAATAGCTTGAACATTGAAGTATTTCAGTTTGGCATGTTGGACTTCATTAATTCATATGTTATCAAACTCCAATATTCACAGCTCTTTAATCTATATTATTTTTTCTCTAGTGGTGTGTACAGTGTATGTCCCCCTTTCATGTTAGTGATAGATGATTCAAGTCCGGTGAGATGAGTTGATATACAGACTATGCATGCACTGGTTAAATTTGGAGGGTCGGGGCATGACAAGAATTTTTTTTAATATAAATGTAAATAACAAAAAAAATTGATATATAAGATTTAACTATACATATATATATATATATTTTTAAAATAACTCCAAATGGTCAACTAGTGCTTGCTCTCGACAAGTTTCAGCATACCCTTCCGTTATCGGATTTCAAAAAAAAAAACATGTATCTAAATTTTATAGAAGTATGGTTTTATGCGAGGCACATATCTTTTTAACTCGCCCAGGTAATAAATCAATAAAAATTGTGATCATCTTCTTTTGTCTTTGAACTCAATCTACACAAAGGGCGATATTATCAGTAATGAACCAACTATTTTTATCAGGTGTGTGTATATACATATATATTAAAAAATTTAACTTCCTCTTTATCTTTATTTTTTGTCAAAGCCATCTTTTATAGACGTAGATAAAACATTTGATCAATTTTTACTAGTGGTCTTAAAGATTTTAGATACCGGTGGTGGTGGTGGGATCATGGAAATCTAGCATAAAATTATTTTTAATTCACAGAGGTATTTTATTAGTCATTTGGTACTCGACTATCAAGTGTAGTTTTATGCTGCATTTTGCTTGGTTGGCCGCCACATTTATTATATACCAATACACCCACCAAATATCTAAAATCAAATAAAAAGTCTAGAAAGTATTGAAGGAGAGGGCAAGACAATTTTGGGTTCAAGCTATTTATAAATATCACTAAAAAGTCTGAAAAATCTATTTTGTCATGAAATCCTAAAAATCTTGATCTCAATTCAATACCAACAGACAATTTGCTGCCTCTTGAAAGTCTAGATCCAATACCACAAGACAATATGGACTTTTTAAAAAAAAATCTTAAAAATCTATATCCAATACCACAAGACAATATGGATTTTTTTAAAAAATCTTAAAAGTCTTGATCGAATACCATCGGACTTATCTAACTTGTTAAAAAGTCTCAATCCAATACTTTCCTAAATTGTCTAATAAAATTTTGAACCAATATATCCCCTTAGTTTTCAGGTGTGGGATTTTAGTAAATTAAACTGGAACCGTTCGTAAAAGAAATAAAAATAATCACTTAAAGTTGGCTAGTCTCCACTTAAGTAACGATATTTACTTTGATGACTATTATGTTAAGAAAAAAAAATTCAAATCACTATATATATATATATATATATATATATATATATATATTTATATATATAAAAGATAGGTGCTCACCTTCTTTTTCACATGAATTTAAAGGGTTCACAGGTAAGAAATGTAGTCCTAATTTAACTATTGAGAATTCTCAACGTACATAACTTTAGATTTTATAGGAATCAGTTTCTACGATGAATTATAATATATATATATATAAATAAATAAAAGATAGGTGCTCACCTTCTTTTCCACATTAATTTAAGGGGTTTACGTGGTAAGAAATGTGGTCCTAATTTAACTGTTTCTCAACGTACGTAACTTTATATTTTATAGGAATAAGTTGCTACGATGAATTAATATATATATATATATATAAAAGATAGGTGCTCACCTTCTTTTTCATATTAATTTAAGGGGTTCACAAGGTAAGAAATGTGGTCCTAATTTAAAAATGTGGTCCTAATTTAACTGTTTCTCAATGTACGTAACTTCAGATTTTATAGGAATCAGTTGCTACGATGAATTAATTCAGATAAATGTTCCACTCCTCCCTCTACCTTTATTTAAATCAGAATTCACATTAGTTCTGAGATATGAAATTAACTCATACAAATTAAAATGATATAAGTTAAAGAGAAGAGAAATGATTGTTACCAAAATATATTCCATCCTGGATTAAGGTTAGTTACTATCTTTTAAAATTAACGTTGTTATTTTATATATGAAACAATACGTTATTTTAGATCTTTCATTTAACGTTAAGTTATAACGTAAAATTGCTTACACACTCCCAATTGTTCTTCCGTACTATTTAAAGGTATCTCATTTTTTTTTTCATATTGTCCATCCTTCAAGAATCATCACTTCCACTAGCAATAGAAGTATAGAACCACTTGTGGGCCTTTGGAGTTTGGATCTGTCCACTACTTCTTGATTTTAAGAAAACATACGACACTTTGATGTGTTTTCCTAACACCTTTTTCTTAGGATAAGAGAATAGAAAAAAAAAAAAAAGCAAACTACCCTGGTGGTCACTAATTCTAGGTAAAAATACCAATATGGCTACCAACATTCTCAAATGCACCAAAACGGCCACTATTGGCACACATTTTGTTAACAGTGGCCATTTTACCAATTTACCGTCTTATTATAACGGAGAAGCTGATGTGGCAAACGGAACGGAATTCATTTTATTGTCTTTATAAATAAAAGACCATTTCTGGTCTCATACCCTTATCGGACGAAATTAGGTTGAAAATTTAGGAATTCTTTGGTTTTCTTCTTCTCGATTTCTTCTTCTCGATTTCTTGATTTCTTCTTCTCGAATTCAATTATGGCTTCAAGGCATGTTAGAGTTCCTTCAAGCTCACAAATGTCTGCCATTTTTGCAAGTTTTCAGGAGGGTGATGGTGAGGACGTGACCTCTGTTTCGAGGAAGTGCAATTGTGGGCTAGATGCTAAGTTAAGGACTTCAACAACTGTTCGTAACCCAGGAATAAGGTTTTATGGTTGCCCGAATTTTGTGGTAAATTTGTTCAAATTTTCCACTTTTCTTCAATTTATTCATTTCCATTTGTCTTCAATTTCTTTGTTTAACTTTGCAGAAATGGAATATTAAAGGGTGTGGTTATTTCGAGTGGGTTGACAACAATAGTGTCGAGGTTGCAAGGGAGGAAGCCCAATGGAGTTGTATTGTTCAAGACTTGGTGAAGGCATTGGAGAAGAAGGAAGATGATATTCGTTATCTAAGATACATTTTGGGTGTTGCTGTTCTTTTCTGTGTACTTTTTGGGTTTGGTTCAGGATATTGTTGTTGTGTAAAAAGAGATTAGGACTATTAAATGGGTGATTGAATGTAAGAGATTATGTGTTAAGAAAATGTATATTTGTAAGAGGTTAAATGAAAAAGATTGTTGAAAGAATGAAAGACATAATGACATGTTCCATTAGATTCAATCATAACTCGTTTGGTTCATTTGTTTCAAGAACGAAATCAAATGTTTCAAGCATAACCAACAAAATGGAGAAAACAAAATAACCAATCATAACTCTAGGTAAAAATACCAAATGAAGTAACAAAACATAACCATAATTTGATTCTTCCAAAACATTAACAAAACATATTGGAAACATAACAAAAACAATTGTTGAGTCTTCCAATTTAAACATCTTCAAAATATCCTAAATGTTATCCTAAATAACATCATATAAACAACTTCATTGGCACTTCACTGGGTCTTTTTCTTCTTGTTCTTGGTCACCGATGTTTCATTTTGAAGATTTTGTAACATCTGTTTGAAATTCTCCATTGCTGAATGCAGGGTTGACATCATGTTCTCTTTCCAGGTTTCAGTATCTAAAGTGCAGCTGAAGTCAATGTTCTTTTCGATAGCAGTTTGACGAATCATTTCACTAAAGAAGTCTTGATTCGCAACCTGCACCTCAAAATGACATACATACTCAATTTAACATGTAAAGTCACATAGTTCAACTCAATCTGATTTGTTAGCTAGTTATGATGAAATTTTAGAAACTTACCTCAACATCATCTTCGCCATGGTCTGTGTCAGGCTCAACATCATCTTCTCCATGGTCTGTTTCAGGGGCATTGCTACTTTCGGTTTGAGGTGAAGGACTCTTTATACTCTGGGTTGTTTTCTGTGAAAAATCATGTGAAATAGAAATTGGTTAGAAATAAATGGGTTTGTAATAGCAGTAAAAAAGTTTACAATTTAAGACTGCACCTTTTTGCTGATTCTTGTTACAAGCTCAGCACGCTTGAAACAGCTCTTGTAGTTGTGACCTTCTTGCTTGCATGCACTGCATGTGTATGACTTGTGTACTTGCTTGAACTTTCTTTGACTTGGTGGTATTTCACCAATCTCTCTAATCCTCAACTTCTTTGGACGACCAGGTTGTTTGACAATCTTGGGTGGTACCAAAGGTGGCCTTCCTGTTTTAGTCCAATATTTCTCCATCTTGATCCCATACATAACATCACCATAACACTTCATTTGGGTCTCTTTGTGGTAATATATGTCCACATACATCGATGGATCCTCAGATTCAGTATAGATGGCTGCAATTGCATGTTTGCAGGGTATGCCAGTTAGATTCCACTTCCTGCAGGTGCAATTTTTTTCCTTCAGGTTCACCATAGCAATAGGTGTTTGGTTGTTGCTCACTTGGTAATGTCCATCTCCTCCCCAATGAGCCACAAAATCCCCAGATTTCTTTGCTTCCAAGTCCAGTATTTCTGAAATTTTTAGGCCAATGTTTTTATACCACCTCTTGATTTCTGCTGTTCTCCTTGCCCTTCGATTCATGATCTTGATACGAAGCATCTCCAACAGTGAGTAGATTGGAGAATTCCTAGCTTGAAGCACCTCCCTGTCTCCATTTACAATCTCACACAGATTGTTAAGTGTCATGTCACACTTAGGGTAAACTGAGAAATGACTCTTTGACCACTGACTTGGAGATATTTCATTCAACCACTTCCATGCTTTCTCATTTAACTTCTTGATTTCTGCCATACATATTTGGAAATTCAACTGTGGTTGATCTTGCTGCCTTCCACATTTTACCCCTGATTATGTCATCCTTGAACTTCTTCTCAAAATTAGCATACATATGCCTAACACAAAATCTGTGTTCACAATTAGGCCATATGTGATGTAGCGGAAATTCAACGCAAACAACAATCGATAAAAGAAAGGGTAATTGATTCAGATCCGTTGATTCGCGCACGAATACTGGAAACGAACCCTACTATTAATCTGTTGATTCGCGCACGGATACCAGAATAATAGGCTTCAAATTCGTTGACCCTCGCAAAGGTACCGAAAATGGATAAAAAAGAGATGCTCTCTCTCAAATTTTTATTAATCATCAAAAACTGAAATCCTTGTTAGGGTACATCGTCTTTAAATAGGAAAATAAAATCTTAAAAGAAACCTAAAATAACTAGTAATGCAATTAAATTATCAATTTCCCTATAAAAGGGATAATTGAGATAACAATGGAAATTAATAATTCTAGAATCCTAAAACATTAAAAACCTATCTAATAAGGAAATAAGATTTGATTTAATAAAATCAAATCATAAAATAAGTAACTACCTAATTAGATGCATAATAAATGGAAATAAAATAATATCTATAAACTATAGAAATATTTTTGAAATCTAAAATCTTCAAGAATATCTTCAATAGTATCTTCAATAATATCTCCTACATCATATAAAATCAAATCATAAAATAAGTAACTACCTAATTGGATACATAATAAATGGAAATAAAATAATATCTATTAACTATAGAAATATTTTTGAAATCTAAAATCTTCAATAATATCTTCAATAATATCTCCTGCATCAATATGTCACCAATTGACTCAACAAGACCCTTTTGTCGGTCAGTCATGAATGTGATGCCTAAACAATCTGCCAAATTCAGATCCTCCTTCAATAGATTCAAAAACCAACTCCAACTCTCATGACATTCTTTCTCAACTATAGCATGAGCAATGAGATAGTACCCATTATCGGCATCAATACCTACAGCCCACATTAGTTGTGCCTTGTGATAAGCCTTCACATGACAAGCATCCAACCCAATGATCTTCCTACACCCATGCAACCAACCTTGCTTACAAGCATTGAAGCAAATGTAAATTCTCTTGAACTTATTCTTGTCATCAGACCCTAATTATGTGTCAATCACAACAGTCGATCCATGATTTGTTTTCTTCAGTTCTTCAGCATAAGCCCACAATTTTACATATTGAATAGATAAGCTACCTTCAATAATCTCACCTGCCTTCAACTTAGCCCTGTAAACTTGACTTCTAGAAGGCTGCACAACATAATATTTCCTCAGTTGACCTAAAAAATCACTCATTTTGAAGTTTCCTCCAGGCCTCAACTGATTAGTGTACCTTCTAGACATCCAAGCAAAATTGGCATGTCTATTTTATTAATCCGTGGGCATGTATGCTTGTCATTCAGGGTCTTGATCATGAATGTATCTGAATTCTTCTCATACTTTGAAGCCCAAATGGTCCATGGGCAGTTAGTATTCTTCCCCTTACAAATACCTTTCACCCTCCCCTTCTCATTGCATGGAAACCAGATCACTCTTCCACACCTAATTGCATATTCCTTTGTAACTTCCTTGAACACTTTTGAACTTGTAAAAACCTGACCCACCTCCAATTTAACCTCTTTGAAGTCAGACACACCATCATACAATTCATAATTGGGCCTCATTTTTGTCCTCTGACTCTTCCTCTTTCTATTAAGTCTTCCTAACTCTCTCAAAGCTTGCATCTGATCATCATCCATTTCCCCATCATTAAAAAATGCCTCTTCATTATGTTCTTCAACATTAACATTTGGCTCATCATAAATCACACCTTAGACTTCTACTTTTGCGTCTTCACATGTCTCCATGTACTCAGGTTCCTCAAAATCATCATCAAAATCTGTGGAACTATCACTGTCTGAACTCCATGCATCTTCATCAACTACATCTTCAGTATTAATGGTAGCTTCTGTTTCTTCCACCCCAAAATCCTGACATATACCTTCATGTTCACCTAAACCCTCAGAACCAACAGCTACCCTCCCTATTTAGCCAGCACTTCTTCTTCTTCAATCAGAACATATGACCCTTCACCAGGAGCTTTCCTTCTATTCACACCACGAAAATGTTCAAAGAAAACATTTACCTTTCTGTCTCCAGCTAACTCCTTCACCATTCTAGTTATATCATCATGCCCTTTAAGCTTCACCAATCCATCCTCAATTGACTTCCCAGGAGTAACATATCAATACAAAGCATGGTGTTCATAACCAAGCGTCGCACACATCTTATCCAAATTCATAATGGACATGACATCAGCTTTCTTGACAACATCACATATGCCTTCTGCCTAGCCCATTATGTTGTCATTAACATAAACAAACCTTCCACCATGATACACAACCATGGTGTACGGATGAAAGAATCCACTAGATGCATAAATACAACACAAACATGGTTCAAATTTACAGCAAAACAATATAAACACAAAACATGGTTCAAATTTACAACACAAACATGAACCTAAATCAGATAACAAATTATTTGCTCTAACAAATTCGAAATTGTCGCGACTTACCTCTTAAAGCCCTCATGTCCGGTGTCCCGGTTCTTTGGGACCATCTCTCGAACCAGGCGTCCCCGTCCATTAGAAGAAATCGAGAAGAAGAAAATCAAAGAATTCCTAAATTTTCAACCTAATTTCGTCTGATAAGGGTATGAGACCAGAAATGGTCTTTTATTTATAAAAGATAATAAAATGAATTCCGTTCCGTTTGCCACATCAGCTTCTCCGTTATAATAAGACGGTAAATTGGTAAAATGACCAATGTTAACAAAATGTGTGCCAATAGTGGCCGTTTTGGTGCATTTGACAATGTTGGTAGCCATATTGGTATTTTTACCTAGAATTAGTGGCCACCAGGGTAATTTGCTCTAGAAAGAATAACAATTTAAAAATAAAAATAAAAACCTTATATTAAAATACTTTTGTAAGTCATATCGAATAAGACTTATTTAAGGTCGGCTCCAGTAAATAAAAGTGACAGATATTTGCATATTTTAAAAACGGTACTATATGCATGTCATTTCATAAGTACACTCTATTAAAAAAAACAAAAAACAAAAAACTTTAGTTCGTAAAATAAACCTTACTTGATGGTAAAATTATCCTTTCCTACCAAACATGTGTTGGTGTGAATGATTCGGCACTCTCATCCCTTAAGCAAGGTCGTGGGTTCAACCCCCTTGTGAATGGAGCTGCACATATTGGGAGCACTTTACCCCTTAGTGGGCCGACCCGGTGCTAGTCCGGATTAGTCGGGGTGTGAACAGGACCGATTGCACCGTATGGTGGATCCGCCCCACTCGGAAACCGGATGGTGTAAACCAAAAAAAAATTATCCTTTCTTTAATTCTATTATATTGTATTTTTGTAACTATACCTTATCTATATGTATTTTATTATTATTTAAAAATTTCTTCTTTTTTTTCAAAAATTAAATTTCTATCTCCTAATTACACAAAGTATATCAAAATGAGTTGGATTTTGAGTTAATTTTTTTTAGGGTGATAGATAAAAGTAATAAAAATTAAAATTATATGATTAAATTATCAAATAAAAAAAGTATAAAATTTATATTATCAAAACAATTGTTTAGTTGAAGAAATTCGTTATATATATATATATATATATATATAAAACTTTTCTCCTCGGTGCTCACTGATAAATAATTATATATATATATATATATCAGTGCCTTATATGTGAGTCATTAGATTCAACTGTTTTGACTCAGTCTGCATGCACTTATCCATACTTATTCAAAACCTATGTCCCACATGCAATGCATTGATATATTTTATATTGGTGCAATATATATATATATATATATACACACACATCAGTGTGCACTAACATAAAATACATCAGCGCATTGGATGTGGTTCATAGATTATAAATAAGTATGGATAAGGCAGATTGAGTCAAAGTGATTGAGTCAAAGCAATTGAATATGATTGTCCATATGCAAGTCAATGATATATATTTATCAGTGTGCATTAATGATAAAAGTTATATATATAAATATATACATGTAAGAAAATTTTCACCTCAGTGCACATTGATAAATATTTATCAGTGCGTTGCATATGGACCATTAGATTCAATTGTTCTGATCCAGTCTATATGCACTTGTCAGTGCTTATCCATAATCTATGGTCCATATGCAATGCACAGATGACATTTATATCAATGCGCACCGAAGAGAAAAGGACTGTATGTATATATATAGTAACTTTTATGTGAGAGATCCCTTACTTTAATTTCGGTCTACACCTTGATGAAATCACATTGATTTGTATGAATTTTGATATGAATTTTTTGTGTGGATGATAAGTTAATTGAAATATACCTATAAATAAAATTTGAGAAATTTTCAAGCACTATAACTATTTATCCTGATTTTGTTAAATATAAGGCACTGGAAAAATGGGAGATATATACGAAAATTCAATAAACTAGTTATAGTGCTTGAACAATTCCCAAATTTTAATTATATGTATATTTCAATGAACTTATCATCCACACAAAAATTCATACAAATAAATATGATTTCATCAAGGTGTGGACATAAATTAAAGTAAGGGATCTCTCACTTGAAAGTTACTAAATATATATATAGTCTTTTTCTCCTCGGTGCACATCGATATAAAATACATCAATGTATTGCATGTGGATCATAGATTATGGATAAGTACTGACAAGTGCATACAGACTGAGTCAAAACAATTGAATCTAATGGTTCACATACAAGGCACTGATATATATTTACAATGTACATTGAGGAGAAAAGTTTCCTCTATATATAAATATATAGGGATGAATTCATAAAGAGCCAAAAAATTTATGAGTTTATTGTTTTCAGCCACAAATTTATTTTTTATTGTTTTCGTCACTTTTTACCATTTTTGGACATAAAAGCCCCTAAATTTTGGACATAAAAGCCCCTAAATTTGAAATTAAAAAAAAAGTAAATGTGTGGTAAAAACGAGTTAGCTATCAGTTGTTTTTGTTAGGGTTACAGTAATATCAAGTAAGAAACAAGAATGAGAGAGAAAGGAAGAGAAGAGATAGTCGTCGTTGCCGCTCGCCATCGCTCGGACCTCTCTCGCCGTCGTTCGTTGTTGTTGATGTTGTCACCGTCGTTGCTGCTGTCGCCGTCGTTGTTGATGCTGTTGCCGTCGTTGCTGCTGTTGTCGCTGTCGCCGTCGTTGCTGTTGATGTCGCCGTCGTTGTTGCTGCTGTCGCTGCACCTCTAGCCGTCGTTGACCTCTAGCCGTCGCACACCTCTCGCCGTCACACACCTCTGGTCTCAGGTCTGGTAATTTTGCAAACTCTTATTTTGATTTTGATTTGTGTCTGAAGTTTGATTTGTGGTAATTTTGCCATTCTATATCCCATATTTCCAACTGTAGTGGGTTAATGGGCATCAGCAAGCCTGATTACGGTAATCTTCAGAGCTCGTTCACATTAGAACGAGTCGGTGTATTTCTTGCCATATATTTATTTTTTGTGGAACACCATCTTCAGAATTTTCATTTCATTTCCATGAGGGATTTTTATTTATGAATAATGTATCAATTTTTTTCCCTACCCCAGGAAGATACCTGGTGTATTGGTTGGCAGAATGGTAGTGTGCAATCTCATGATGGGAAGCAAACAATTATATTGGGAGGTACAATATAGAATTGTTTCTTGGTTACTTTAATGTTGTTGTCAAACAGTTTATCTCAAAAGAAGTGTAAATTATTGGGACTATTTGCTTTTGATAACGTGAGCTTTTTGATTTTCCAAAAACTCTTGCTGTGATATAAGCTATTTGCTAGTCCTAATTTGTATGGGCTGAGATGCACAATTGTTCTTTTACTATTGATTTTTACAACACTAGTGACGATAAAATAAAATTTTGTGATCAAAGAATGAAGGAGAAAAGAATAAAACATACTTGTTTGGATAAATTATTTTTTGTTTGTTAACTCCAACTCTTTCTATTGCAGATTTGGTGCTTTCAAGTAAGCTAGTTGTGTATGATATGGAAAATCAAACCATTGGATGGATTGAATACAACTGTGAGTTCTGTTTCATGTTTAATGAAATTTTTGTGTGCTGCTTACATTACTTTTTTCAGCATGTCATTATAATGCTCTCCATGTTTAGATTTAAGAAAATTATCTTTCGCTTTTCTGAAAGTATGTTGAACTGTTAGATTCTTTGTAATATCTTTGTTAGACGATTTGGCTTCATTTCATCTGCTATTACTCATGATTATTGGCCTTGCAACGAGTATCTTCATTATTGTTTCATAGTTTAGGTCACTCAGTTGCCTCCTTGATAGTGACATTTTCACCTCTGAAATTTCTTTTGAGAAAGGAGTCTTCCTCCTGATAAGGTTGTTCACCACAAATGTTCGTTCTACGTTCCCCAAAACTGGTTGTTGAATCAGTGCTTGTCTTGTAAAATGACCTCTGAAGGACAGACAAGCATATATGTGACAAACCTTTTTTTGTTGAATAATTTTTCCGGTAACACATAATGAATCCTTATCAACCAATTGCACATTTTTATTGTATTAATTGTCACATATACATAATTGGTGTGAGAAGAAATGTAGATAAGATATTAAGAAGGATAAATGAAGTATTTAATCTTGGCAAATACTGTATATTTTAGCTAATTTTCCCGTTTTTAGATCATTGAAGCTCTCATTATATATTAATCTTATTTGCCTATACGTGCCAATAAACCCAATTGTATATCAAAATTTGAGGCTAGTTTTGTTGATATATTTTGATCTCAACTAACATTAGTTCTTTTCTCTGTACTTGTTCATCTTTTGTTGCATAAAATCCGATTTAGTATAATAAAAACATACTGTTCATTTTCAGATGTTGAATTTATCACCTGAAAGTCCTGACCTTTTCAATTGTTATTATGATTGCTTTTTGGTTCATCAAGCATTAAAATTAAGGATGAAAAATCCGGAGCAGTATATTCGGTCGGTGCTCACAATATTTCTTTGGCTTTTAGTTTGACAACCAGAAGATTTTTAACGTACTTGTCGGTATTATTTGTTATGCTGCAAACCTGCTATTATTTGCTATGCTGCAAATATGCTACCTTATTTGGATTTCAATCTTCACTACTTACAGGGAAGAGCTATTTCAAATCATTGACAAATCACTGTCCAATGTCTTTGGCCAGTGAACATTGAAGCTTATTTTTCGGGTGTAGAGGGGGGGGGGGGGGGGGGGGGGGGGGGGCATATAAATCACTGTTTGCATTTCTTCTAGCTACAGAATGTATATAAAACGCAAACGATACTTTATATATATATTTGCTCTGCTTAGCTCCAATCTAAAGTAATAGTCACTGCAGAATTAGAGCATGTAAAAATATTGGAATTTGTTTTGAGTCTTTAAACTGTTGAAGTGTAGCATGTAACTTCACATTGCACTAGCATGTAACTTGCAGTATGTAAAAATACTGAAATTTGTTTTGAGTCTTTAAACTGTTGAAGCGTGGCATGTAACTTGTAATTGCACTGGCATGTAACTTCAAAATGCACTAGCATGTAACTTGCAGCATGTAACTTGCAGCATGTAAAAATACTGGAATTTGTTTTGAGTCTTTAAACTGTTGAAGCGTGGCATGTAACTTGTAATTGCACTGGTATGTAACTTCAAAATGCACTAGCATGTAACTTGCAGCATGTAAAAATACTGAAATTTGTTTTGAGTCTTTAAACTGTTGAAGTGTGGCATGTAACTTGTAATTGCACTAGCATGTAACTTCAAAATGCACTAGCATGTAACTTGCAGCATGTAAAAATACTGGAATTTGTTTTCAATCTTTAAACTGTTGAAGCGTGACATGTAACTTGTAATTGCACTGGCATGTAACTTCACATTGCACTAGCATGTAACTTGCAGCATGTAAAAATACTGGAATTTGTTTTGAGTCTTTAAACTATTGAAGCGTGGCATGTAACTTGTAATTGCACTGGCATGTAACTTCAAAATGCACTAGCATGTAACTTGGAACATGTAAAAATACTTGAATTTGTTTTAAGTCTTTAAATTGTTGAAGCGTGGCATGTAACTTGTAGTTGCACTGACATGTAACTTCACATTGCACTGACATGTAACTTCACATTGCACTAGCATGTAACTTGCAGCATGTAGAGTTACTGGAATTTGTTTTGAGTCTTTAAACTGTTGAAGCTTGGCATGTAACTTGTAATTGCACTGGCATGTAACTTCAAAATGCACTAGCATGTAACTTGCAGTATGTAAAAATACTGGAATTTGTTTTGAGTCTTTAAACTGTTGAAGCGTGGCATGTAACTTGTAATTGCACTGGCATGTAACTTCAAAATGCACTAGCATGTAACTTGCAGCATGTAAAAATACTGGAATTTGTTTTGAGTCTTTAAACTGTTGAAGTGTGGCATGTAACTTGTAATTGCACTGACATGTAACTTGAAAATGCACTAGCATGTAACTTGCAGCATGTAAAAATACTGTAACTTGTTTTCAATCTTTAAAAATAATGGCATGTAACTTCAGTCTTTGAACATAGTTGAATCTTACTTAATAAAGTCTAAAATACAAAATATAAGAATTACAACATCATTGGTAATACATAAGTCGTACCACCAACTTCCGATGGCAATGGACATTTCTGTGAATTGTGGCCTTCTTCCCCACATTTCCTACACCTGTATGGTCTACGTGGTTGCTTCGATGTTGCAGATGTTGCAGATGGACATGGTTGAGGAGTCTGACATGGTTGAGGATTCTTACAATTCTGTCGGTTGTGACCAGATTTTTTACAAACCGTACAATTTCTGGTCTTTCCATTTCCATGATCCCCGGCAGATTTAAATCTTTTCTTTTTTGGCCTTCCAGCTTGTGCACGAAAATGAGGTGGATGAACAACATTTGATTGCACATCTTGAGGAATATTCCATTCACTAGGATGCCTAACCGGGTTGTGGAGTAGGTAGGTTACATTGTTGAAGAAACGTTGACTGTACTAGGTTGTCATCTTCCTCCAATGTAGTACCATTCTGCACACAATGTGTTGCTACCTTCTTCGAAACGGTAACATAAACCTCGGGTAAAAGCTTATCTTCATCCATCATACATGACACGTCTTTGTCATTCTCAATTCTCTGACGGGCGGTACCAGTAGTCGTAAAGGTCAACGAGCATAATTCTAGGGTAGACCTATGAGCATCAACTTTGGCAACATCTTGTACCAACTTCACCAAGTCATCATAAGTCAAACCGATAGGAACATGGACCCACTTTGTCATACCACCCTCGTAACAATTGGCCGCCCAACTTCCACCGTGATGGATGACCAATTTCTTTGCACCCATATTCCTGTATGTAAAGTATTTACGTGAAACATTTAAACTGGCTAGGAACTGACATGTAACAAAACAATAACTGATGGCATGTAACATGGGTACAAAAAATTACAACCGACATGTAACTTTAAAATAAACTGGCATGTAACTTACAAATACACTATCATGTAACTTACAAATACACTAGCATGTAACCTAGGAACAAAATATCACAGTAGCATGTTCCACTCTAAACTTACAAATACACTAGCATATAACTTTAAAATAAACTGACATGTAACTTACAAATACACTATCATGTAACTTACACATGCACTATCATGTAACTTACAAATACACTAGCATGTAACCTGGGAACAAAATATCATAACAGCTGGTTTCACTCTAAATTGAAACCGATCTATTTATCTTCATATCAAACATAATGATCCTTGTAAACTAGAAGTGGGTAAGAGATACATACCGTTGAAAAATGTCGTTTGGCTTCGGATGGTGGTGTCTTTGTCCAGAAATTTTAGCTTTTTACCCATAAAATTTCAGCTTCTTGCCCAGAATATTTCGTTGAGACTTCGTCTTGCCCAGATTGAAGATTTCGTGAGAGAGAGAGAGAGAGAGTATGTTTTGGGTGAAAAACATATTAGAGGGATTTGGAAATAAGAGAGCATATTTGGGGGGGGGGGGGGGGGGGGGAAGGGCATATTTGGAAGTTCAAGCCTAAAAATGATAAGTATAATCAAAAATATATATTTGGCTAAAAACAATAAACTCATATATTTTATGATCATTTCTTACAATTTCCTTAAATATATATATATATATATATATATATATATAATGAAGGGCAAACAAGATTAAAAGAATAATTCTTTTCGGAAGCTTCATATGTTCAAAGACAAAGATATTTGAATTTCTTTGTATTTTAATCCTTATAAAATTGACACGTGAAAACAAACAAACTTAAATAATGGGTAAATTACACTAATTTATCCCGATTATATGTATAATTGCATTAAACCTATGAAATATCAAAATAACACAAATATACCTTCTGATTCGTTGACTAACGTTGATCACCGTTAGTTAGTCACAAATGAGAAGAATTATTACTTTTGCCGTTATAGAAATAATACTTAATTATATAAAATCAGTTAATTAATTAAAATAAAAATATTAGAAAATATAATTTATAAAAAAGGTTTTGTTGTGGATATTTGGGAGGATGATGATATTGTTAATTATTATTATTATTTATTTATTTTGGATGATGACAATAATTTTTATTTAATTTTCTTTTAATCAGTTGTTTAGTTTTAAATTTTAATTAATATAAAATTCTTGAAGCAGACGTGGCGAGTCAAAATATTGAAAATATAAACTCTAAGGGTGCGTTTGGTGCGCGAGATATGATTGGACTATTTTTAAAAGATGATATTAGATTGGATTGGATTGGATTAATTATAGTGATTCACGTGTTTGGTGCAACATGTGATTGGACTAAAAATAATACTATCATGTGTTTGGTATGTAATGGGATCGGATAAAAATCATATAATAATAAATTGTAAAAATAATAAGTTATTGAAAAAAAAAACAATCAGATGAAAGATTGGATTTTTCCTTCTCTCATCACATCTCTTTCTCTCATTTATTTGAATCTTTCCCTTCTCTCTCCTCCCAGCTGCTTTATCTCCTTTCTCTTGAACTTTCTGTTCTCTCTCCTCCATCTATTACTCTTATTTCCCTTTTAGTTTGTTACCACGTTTTTTCTGGTTTTTGTTTAATTGATCCCATTTCGGCCGCCGAGTTCCTTCTCTTACTCTTCATTCTTCTTCTTCTTCTCATCTCTCATCATGGGGTATTGGCTATTGTGGTGAATAGGTTTCTTTTTGGGTTTAGGTTGGGGGTGGTCGCCGGCAATGAAAGCGCTGATCTCCTCTGCTGAGAAGAGATCAGCTAATGAGGGTGGTTGGGTGCTTCCGGTTGTTAGGGATGATAGTTGGATTTAAGTGTTATTTTTTTTGGATTTACTTTTAATTTGATTTTGTTAAAAAAAAAAATTGATGATGGTGTCAGTTTATGTTTCCGTTTTTGTTTCCGGTGGGTGTCAGTTTATGGGTTTCTATTTCTTGTTAGTGGTGGTGGTCTGTGGTAGTTGGTGTAGGAGTTGGGTTGGGTGATGACCGGTGTGGTGGTCTGTGTTCATCTGAAATTGAAGAAGAAGAGCAGTCGAATTGGAGGGGATAAAATAATCCCGTTGATTTGGAGGGGATTGTTTTATCCTCCTCTAATGAGATAAAAATGACTATGGACTAAAAATAATCTTGGTTGCCAAGCATCACCAAACACGGGATTGGACTAAAAATTGTCCAGTCCCAGTCCAATCATGGCCAACAAACACACCCTAAGTGCAGTAGACTGTAGACTTTGGCTGGGTTTATGTTCAAATTTTGCAGGCTAATCTTCATAACCAAAATAATAATAATAATAAACGAGGAAGAGAAATTAGGGTTTAAAAAATAAAAAGGGTTTTATGATATATTTGAAAATCAAAGATTAATCGTTTATTGAGTCCTTACAAACTGTTTTGTTATTTAAGTAAAAACATTTGAAACAAGCTCTTTCAGTAATTTAATTCAGGTATGATATTGGTTTTTCAAAAGATTAAAATTTTGGGATGTATATACCGTTTATTAGGGGTGTAAATATCAATACTCAAAATAAAAAGTAAAAACCAACTCGCCCTTGTCCGGTCTACAAACCCTTTTTGGGTTTAAATAAAATAGGACCTGATCAATTAATTATATCACATATTAAAAAAAAAATTGAAAGGTTATTATTTATTTTTTAAGTTATTATAGTCTCACCGAAATTGTATGTTATTTCATAAAGTTAACCCTAACCTATAAAATTTAGCATTACATTTGCGATTTGTTGTGTTACTGAAATTGTGTGGTTTATTGCAAACCACATAACTAATACTTTATCTTTAATTCACAAAATTAGAGTACAACCATATATATATATATTTAGGAAGTAAATACTGTGTTTTTAAAAATATCGGTCCAAAATTTTAGAACTTTTTGTGAGAATATCATCAGTCTTTCAATGATTTTTTTTTATATCAATCTTCCGGAATATAAAAAATAATGAAAATATTTCGATCAAAATATCGTATTTACTTTCTTTAAATATATATATATACACACTAATACACACCAAACCAAACGAATATAATTAGCAATTAAATAATTGTTGTAAAAGTCTAAAACTATATGGTTTCTTGGCTGGCATACTGATTTCATGATAAATCACCTACCCTAGTAGATGATAGTGAAGCATTTTTTTTTTTTTTAAAAAAACAAAGTTGTGTGTATGGATTTCATGCATAATTGGACTGGTTTGGTCGAGTCTAGTCAGATTAGGTAGCATAAAGAATATTATTAGAGAGTGGAAGACAAAGGTGAACAGGACTCATAATTGAATTTGGCACAACGAATTCGATTCAATGCTATTTCCTTGAAAGCTGATTTGCTATTTAACTAATGAAAATTTCTATTTGTGGCGACCAGCCAGCTATTAAAATCCTAATGTCTACCAACTTTGGTCTTCAAAGTCCTTTTTTTTTTCTTCACCAGATATTATATTCCTGACAACTGGAGTGATCCTAATTTATAAAAAAAAATGTCTTTTTCTTATAAACACATATATGCTGCACCTACCCCAATTCAATATTATTGTTCTTTATTTTTCCCTCTCAAACTCTTCCTATAAATACCCACTTGTTTGCTCTCTTATATTCTCACCCAAAAAACAAAACAAAAACTTGGAAACATATTTTAATTTATAATTCTCTAGCCATGGCCATCTCTAAGGCTTTGATAGCTTCTCTTCTCTTCTCACTTCTTGTTCTTCATCTTGTTGAAGCTGATCAGATGGTAATTAAATAAGTTTTAGTGTAATTAATTAATAGTTAAAACATGAGTACGTGCACACACACACATATAAAATTTCGGGTTTACTTATTAATTTGAAAATATAATTCTATTACATACTTGAAAAATGCAGGTATCTACAAATGCAGAATCTAGTTACAACCGCTCTCCGAAAATTGGTAATTAATTACTGATCTTGTTTTATTTACGTAATCAATTTGATAAGTTAAATAAGTTAGCTAAGTTGAGGAAATTAATAACTTCTCATTCAATCGCACTAAATTGATTCTTATTTTATTTTTATATTTTCCAGACTGTGGTGATGCTTGCAAAACTAGGTGCCAATCATCTTCCAGGCCAAATCTTTGTAAAAGGGCGTGTGGAAGCTGCTGTGGCCGGTGCAACTGTGTTCCTCCAGGCACCGCCGGTAACTACGAGGCCTGTCCCTGCTACGCCACCTTGACCACCCACGGTGGCCGCCGCAAGTGCCCTTAAAAAAACATGTACTAGTACTACGTATAACTGCACTACTGCATGTGCCTTGTGCTACATAAGTTAAATATTTTATTATTATCAATTATCATATGTATGTCAAATTAAATTGAATAAATGTTTGCCATTAATTTGCTATTGTTTAGAATTTGAACAAATAAATAACAATTAATTAAGGTTTGTTTTGTTTTTGATAAAGACGAGCAATAAAATTTCCATTTCAGTTTTTTTTTTTTTTTTTTTAAATCTATTTTGTTTTGTTTTTCTCTCATTGATGGCATTCTAAAGACAACTATCAAGTAATTAACAATGAAACAGAAAGAACAAAAGGAGTCATTGTAAAATAAGAAAGTTGACAAATGGATCGCTCTCCAATTGAATTGACTGTTTAATTGCCTGGAAAATGAAAGCTATATATCATCAAATTAAAATAAAGATTATTTTGTTCTTATTATTGTGATGGCTCTATTACAGATCTCATATCCAACCCAATCTGACAACAGGTTTTGGAAATTTATAAAAATGAGCTGCACATAAAATGGGTCTTATAATGTCAGGCCGGCCCATTCTTGATGTACAGTATTATCGATTTTAGAGATATAACTGTTTTTTTTTAAATATTACCTTAAATTGTGATACCAAACCGGTCAAGTGTTTCCCGAGATTAAACAGTATATTTGCATCTCGATACCTGCTCTTATAACGGGAGAAATCTATCTTTACAGTACGGGGGAGAAAACTGCTCACACATATTTGTAAAAAGCGTATGATGATACTTAAACTTCCACCAACTAACGTGGAAGAGAATATGCACTGTCACCGCTTATATTAAGAGTTGACGTACATTTAGAGACCTTTTCTTAACGTAAAATGAAAAATGTGTGTTGAGGAAAAGTGAAAATGACAGAAACTGATGGGCAATTGGCCTGGCTTTTTGTTTATATATTCTTCAAGAAATTATTATTATTTAGAAAAAAAACAATAATTATCAGCAAGAAAAACATGCAAACATTTATAACATATCGGTATTATAGTTCAATCAATATATGCTACAAACAATTAAATGTGGTGGCTGTAGCTATTACTGAAAAAAAAACTTCTTTTCAATGTGTACTGTAAGTACAGATATAGGTATAGAATTCAATATAGATTACAATAAATGCATTATAAGATTTTTGTGCTGTTGAGCTTTTAATTTGCATCAATAAATTGAGCAAATTAAGATTTTGTATTGAGAAACTCTAGCAGGTGAAACTTTATTCAACTTGGGCAAGCAAGAAATTGCCTTCAAGAAAAGAAACCATACTTCACTCGCCAGGAAACATCCTCTACCAAGCATTGCAAAATGTGTTGCTTCTCTAAAATTGGGAGACTAATTTGATGAGGTAGCTACCATTACAATTCATGAACGTCTTTGATATTTAAACATGAGGACTAGCTTCATGTACAATCGATATAATAATTTTATCTAGACCATCATACGATAGATATTAAAGACTATTAAATTATATACAATTTAATGGTTACTAGCCGATTCAATAACATTGATTATCAATAAGTTAGCTAATAAGCTTTCAAATACAACCTGGAATGACCCTCATTAAATAGTAGTTCTTACTTCACTTTAATTTATAATTTTGGCTTAAATGCATCTAAATCCTAAGATATGTCTGTGATATTATGTTACGTAATATAAGAAATCTCAATAAAGCATTGAATTATATACATTCAATTCAACAGTTACAGTTGTCTTGATAACATTATCCAACAAGTTTGCTAAAAAGCATTTACCCACTTTGTAATTTTTACTTTTAATCTTTGGCTTGAATGCATCTATGATATACCTTATTTATTAGGTAGTTTTACTAAAAAAATGGTCACTATAAGTACATGACCATTTTTGCTCACCAACTCAATCAAAATTTGATACGCAAGAAAAGAGTTGTAGTTAAAAGTTAGAACTTACAAGTCTTCAATTCATGGCTATCTCCAAAACTCTCATATTATCACTTCTCATTTCTCTTCTTCTCCTCCTCCTCCTCCTCGCTCAATCCAACGACGATCTCTTGGTAAATTCCCTCATTTAATCGTAAAATTCAATAATTATTTTTTGGTTTAGCTTAATCGATTGTAATAAACACATACGTTTCAGGTTATCAAAAGTGCGACAGAGGGTCCTCTTAATCAACAAAAATTAGGTAAAAAAGATGTTAAAAATATATTCTGTTGATCTTCTCATCGTCATGATTTCAATTTACAGAGAAAAATACTTTGTGATGTTGCCTGTTGGATGAATGTTTTTAGACTGTGATGCGGCATGTAGTGCTCGGTGCGAGTTATCGTCACGGCCACGACTGTGCAAGAGAGCATGTGGGACTTGCTGTGCTCGCTGTGATTGTGTTCCTCCAGGGACCTCTGGTAACTATGATGCTTGCCCCTGCTACGCTAATATGACTACTCATGGTGGTAGGCACAAGTGTCCTTAGAGCCCCCCACAATCAAATCAAACTGAGGAATTATTATACTGTAATTAAAGTTGTAATATTTTTCAGCAATATTAATATAATGTAATTATGGATTGTTCTTAATATTATGATTCTTCTTCTGATTAACATACTAACATGCACGATATTGTATGATTTAGAGTGGGTTTGAGGAGGTTTTTCAAGTAGGGATTTTTCAAGTGTAGCGACGACTCGATCATGTAACTAGGGTGAGGCTAATTTCATCAGATTTGGAGGGTCTATAAGGCCAATTTTAATATTTGATAAAATTTAATAGAAAAATGTAAATAAAAACATTTTTGCTTGATGCTTGACTTCTTGTTTTGTGAAAGATATGGGCATTGTTTGACTAACTAATTGCGGGATTTGATCGAATTATAAATCGGCCTAACAGGATTTCATTGTTTTGTAATGGTCATTCCACTACATCAAGATGTAGTTGTTGCAAATCCAAAAGATTCTAGAGATGACTAAGAAGAAGAGTGGTCGGTTCTTGACTTGAAGGATGCGCAATAAACTTAGCAAATAAAATTTGCATTCGTGAAGCAAATTGAAGCACAACAACTCTACATTGAAGCAAATAACAGGAGCAAGCTCGTTATAATCTTCCATCTCTTACATCCAAGGAGACATTCAACTTTTGATTAAATGATAGTAAAAATCAGTCTTTTGTAATAGTGATGGGGATTCGAATTTCACCATACTTATCACAAAGTAAATGTGCAATTATTACAAGGGTAATTGTTGACAGTTAGAATGAAACCAATAGCAAATCCAATGAGAACACGACCCATGGCACTTCCTATGACCGACGTTGTCAATGGGAGGTTTGGTGAACAACGGGGAGAACCGGAAACCAACCATCGATGATAGATAGCTCAAACTTGAGATCCCTAGGTCGATTGAGTTGCCCTAGGAGTATTGTTTATGAACACGTTACATCATTCAAATGCAATGTAACACTTTGTCACATAGTATCATAATTTATAAGAGTCTCTTTGAAGCTCATAATGACATTGACAACACAATAAAAAGTCAGAAATAAACCTATATATATCATCTAAGCCGTTAAATCAAAGTGAATCTTAATTTAGTAAAATCTTCGTTTAGTAAAAACCATCGATCTTTATCCCATATCCTTACTCAAACAGTGACTAGAGCATCAGAGGGTGTTCATTGATATCCCATCAATTATCCCAATTGTCGGTTATTTTTCTCCTTCTATGGGATCTTAGAATCCAGAAACATCCTCCGAAAGTTATTCACCCATCGACTATACTCATCATATTTACCGTATTTACTGTACATGATCTAAATATTTTCCGTACACTCTCGAAACAATGATTAAATAATATGAAATGACTCAAAATTTTGTTTAAATTCATGAATGACACAAATAATGTGACAAACTGATTTATATTTTCACATTACTACCACTCGAAGACTCGATCTCATAACCAATACAACCGTTTCAAATTAACATTATCACATAATTTAGACAAAATTTCAAGCAATTAATAATTAAGTTAATGGAAATCTTGTGTTTTATAGTAATTTCCACAAACTAACTGGAAAGAACTAGAAGTCACGCACTACACATGAGTCTGACATACAGAGGTGTATAGATTCGAATCATTACATTACATTCAAAATCAAATTACTCGCCTTCAACTAACCAATTAATCGCCGAGTTTCACTTTGCCATCGCCTTCTCTTCCTCGTGACTGCCAAACTTTCTCTAGAATTTCATTTCTCAGATTTCAGTGTTTTCAGTGAGATTTTCAGATTTTTTTTTATTCGCCCTCACCTCACTCTCCCTCTCGCGCGTGGAAAACAACAACAGCACTGTTTGATACTTGTATCAGCCATATTGGTGCGTGTTGATCACATTTATTGGCAGCATGTGAAGAGCAATAGAACATGTACTGCATATTCATAGAAATGGATTAAAAAACAAATAAATAAAAACAAGGTGGAAATTCGTAGAATTTAGAAAGGTACAGAATATTTTTTTGTAGCAGAAAAAGAAGAGGATCAGAGAACAGAAATCAAAGAAGCGTACGGAGACTTTGTGATTGACACGTGTAAGTAAGTCATCCGCTAGATCTGCAATTCACAATCAATCACGACCGCTGGATAATGCGGATCAAAACAGATCGCAGCCACCACTACCAGTGCATGTAGGATGCGACGTGGAAATGAACTCCGGGTTTCGTCCGACGTGGCGGACACGTGGGACTTCCTTTGTCTGATCTGACGGATGTGAGTGGATATAGAATCCAGACCGTCGGATGATGGAATGACGCGAGTGTGTGTATAAATTAATAAATGTGAAGAAGAGAGTGGCCGTTTTTCTGATAAGCATTTAAAAAAGCGATTTAACAGAGAGAGCGATAAAAAGCATCGGATTTTCCGTCTTTTGGGAGTTTGCGCGAGGCTTTTAAACACTCCAAGTCTTTCTTAATTTTATTTTTTAAAGGTTGTTTATTTTACAAATCGTATTTTGACATTTTTGATGCTCTGTTTTGTTCTGTTCACGAAACAGAGAGTTATTTTGTGTGTAAAATGTGTGGTACTGAGAGTGAGAGATGTGATGTAAATTATGTAATGAGTGTTGATAGTGTAACAGAGCATAGCTCTTCTTTTTCTTCATCTTTATTATGTTGCTTCTCTGAGATTTTTTGTGTCTGCCATTTTTGATCTATATCTGTGAGAGTGTGTGCTATTTGATTTGATTTTTTGTTTTTCTTTAAGCTCTTTATCTGCTTTATTTCACGAAGAACCTGATTCTCTTAACACGAGGAACGAATTACTTTTCTCCTTTTCTATCTTTATTTTTTATTTTTTATTTTTATAAATTTTAGCTCTCTCTCTCTTTTCTCTCTGTAGTGAAGAAGCTAGAACTACTCAACTCACACACACAGAGAAAGAAGCGGAGAGATATCTGGCAACTATATTGATTTTCTCTTTCTTTAGAAAAACCCAAACGCCACTTTTTTTTGTTTTTTATTTTTCACTTTTTCTCTCCTTCTAAAACCAAACCAACCAACCAAAAACTCCTCCATTTCTCTCTCTCTACTTTGGGTTCATTCACTTCTCATTAAAGGTTCATTACTGAATTGGAAAGATTTTGTATAACACAAGCTGATTTATGTGATTGGTTCTTCTTTTTATATCTTTTATTTTGTGTATTTTGTGGGTGTGTAATTGAAAAATCTGAAACATGTTGTGGAGCAGAGTGTGAGCAAAGAAAGATCTGGGTTTTGAGTTTTAGATCGATTGAGAGCCATCAAAAGCAATTTTGGAAAGAAAAAAAAAGAAAAAAAAAAGAAAAGCAGATGTTAGTGTCGTTGTTGTTTTCAAAAAAATCATCACAAAAAAATGGACAAGAGTCGAGACGACGTGGGACGAAGTGGAGGAGGAGTCAGTCGGTTATCATCGCGACAGATTTTTAATAAGCAATCTGGACACAACAAGCTCTTCTCTGGTGTGAATTTACTCTACTCTCCTCCCCCCACCATTTTCTGCGAAAACAAACAAAACCCGCATTTATTTCCTGACTCTCTCGCTTGTCGTTTTGTTTTTGTTTATGCGGCTTTGATGGTTTTGATAAGAGCTTCTCAGATAATGCGTATCTCTTGTTTTATCTATCCTTATTATTGGGTTTCTGTTATTGTTTTTTATGTGCTTTTGTGGGGGTTTTTTGTGATTTGAAGTCTCAGATGGTGGTGAGGACTTGAAAATTCCTTTGGAGAAACCGAAGAAACAGCGACTTGTTAAAAAATTGAGTGCAGTTAACAGAGCAAGTTCAAGCAACGAAGAAGATTTCGAAATGGGTTGTGATATGTCTGATAGAGAAATTGAATTTCCTTCTCAATCACTATCTTCAATGTGTACTACTGGCAAGAGATTCAAGCTTCCTAAAAAGGTATGTTATAATTTCAGACTCACCATTATTTTTTCTTTTTTAATATTTGCTTAATTTGTTGTTTTTTAATTAATTAATTAATTAGTTTTTATTTATAGCAGTTTTTTGATGACTGCAATGGTGTTGATCATGCCTCTGTTCCGCGTAAACTACGTTCAGGTATATGTTTGTTTTGTTTTGAAGTTAAAAATGGAAGATTTTTCTTTTTAATTTTTTTTTTATATTTATTTTTGTGGGGACTAATGTTTTTAAATTCAAAGTTGAATTTGGTGGGTCTTCCAGGAAGTTTCTCATTTTTGGTTGTGTTTAGTAAATTTTGATTACAAACTTAAGCAAAACTTAAGCTTTTCGCTTTTTTTCCTTTTCTTTTCAGGACTCTAGATTCTCTTTCTTTTGTTTTTATTGTTTAATTTATTTTTTAATAACTTGGTGCTGTGACATTGATGGTGAATTTGATTAGTTTGAACTTTGAAGTAATTATATAGTGTTTTGGGTGGTTTTGCTTTTTTTTTTTGTTCCTTTTTTTTATTTAATACGAAGCTTACTTTTCAAAGGGAGATACTTGAGCTTTTTAGGAATCATAAAAGGCTTTTTGGAATTAAAGGGATACAAAAAAGAAAGAAATATCAGATGCATGATGATATTTTTACACCATTGATGTTGGGAAATTTGGATTTTTACATTTACAGCGATGAAGAAGCGCAGCCGCGAATCTCTATCTCCACCTTTACCAGATTCAAAGAAGCTGAACCATACAATTAGTCTTCGTGTCGAATCACCACTCAAAAAGGATGGACTAAAGAAGTCCAAACTGAGCATGGTTAGTTGTCACTTATCTCCAGCTGACCATTTCAACTCAGACATATATTCTTTTTGGATTGAGTTGATGAAACATGTCAATTTTATGTTGATGGGTTTGCTTTTGTAGAAACAAGGAAGCTCAGATTGGTCCACAAACCATGCTGCTGGGCCAATCACCAAAGATGAAGAAGAAGTTGTGGAGACCTTATATGCTTTGGCTGGCATGTTCCCCGACAATGACAGTCACGATAAGCATAAATCAGAGACTACTCCTTTAGAAGCAAAGCTTCCTGCTTTGCCAGATTGTAAGGAAAGCCCCACACCTGCAATTGAAGGTGATATTCTTTTCCATCTAATTGGTTCAGTCACTAGCTTTCTTTGTCTTTTCACTTTTGCTTTAGTTGCTTAAGTCGAATGGTTTGGTTTTTTAGATTCTGCTATTACAAAGGAGGACGAGAGCTCAATATGCCCCTTGAGAACTACTGAGAGTACTAATACTCCTTCATCTAATGTAGATAATTCAGTGAAAGAAACTGCTGGAGTCGATTCTTTGAATGAACCAGGTGTTCAGGAACAACACGATTCGAATGACAGTAAAACCTTAAATGTGAAATCCGAAAGTTGTGTACCTCAAGAGAATCTGCACGGCATGATATCATCATTGTCTAAGATAGAACATAATGATGATAAGCTGTCATGCAATCCTGTCAAGTTCCATCTTTTGCCTGAACTAAATCTGGATTCTGGGTGGGTTCTTCTCTTACCAAATTTTTTTCCTTCGTTCCTTTTCTGTTTTCTTTTTGTTAATTAATTTATTTATTTTTAATGTTGTTGATCACGAAACAGAATGAAGCAGTCCTCTCAAAAAGACACCTCACTTCTTGATAGAAAACCAGAGCTTGTATTGGGGGTAAGCATAACTTCCAAATCTATAAATTCCTTTAATGATTGAGCTGCTACTAAATGGGATTCTGTGTTTTTTTTAGGCCACTACCTTTGGAGGTCAATCAGTACAACAAGATATGATCATGGAACCAAGGAATAAAGGTATGCTTCTTGATTGCTTTGGTGGTTGAATTTCGTTCGAAATTTTTCTTCCCAGTTTCTGAAACATGGTCATCTTGTAAGGTATTGCATACACTATACTGACACTTGCATATTGTTTGCTTCTTTCTTTAAAGGCCCGGGATTATGGCCAGGATTGTCGCCAATGGTGTTGCATGATGCTAGGAGTCTCAGTCCCTCTTTGCAGTAATTTCCGTAACCCTTATGACTTTAGACCTTTCTGGCTTTCTTAGTATCTGTTCTCTATAATCTTATTCTTGTGCCTGTTTGCAGGTCCTCCGCTGCTAAAGCTCCTGCTTGGTTGGACATGGCCAAATGTGCCTACAAGCCTTCTTCATTTGAAAATGGCATTTCATTTGGAAAGGTGAAATATTTCTCTGAATTTCTCAATCTCAACTCTCTGCTTCTTTAGGGATAGCAAAAATGCTTGTATACCATTTCGAGTTTCAACAATCTCATTTGTGTTTTGGTGGATTACCAACTAACTGTACAGGTTTCTAAAGGGACCAGTGATAGGAGATCACTGAAGAGGTGTGCTGCTCATGTGTACATCTCTCGTCTTATTCGTGATTTAAAAATGCCTGAGAGCAAAGAAAAGTTGCCTCTACAACCTGATCCATTGAGAACAGCACATGTTGGACAAAAGCAAGGAATTGTTATGGCTATTAATGACTTCGACAGTGTGAAAAAAGGCTTAAATGGAGTTATATCGTGTAACAATATGGGTAGCTCTACTTCTGGAAGAAGTTTAAGTGAAGTGAGAAACGGTTTTCTTCAGCACAATAGGCTCCATGAAGATCACCAACAGAATGCTGCGTCACCTCAAGTAAACAACCTGCAGAAGCAGGTAAGCTTAAAATATTCCCCTTGTTGATTGTTTTTTTCTCCTTCCCAATATTCTAATCAGTATATATGGTTTTGGGTAGGGTTTCGATTTCTTGTCTTTGTCGGCTGGAGGTGCGGTAGCAGCAGAAGCTACTAAGAGCTGTAACCGAACAGGAAACCACGGAATTGCACCATCATTGCAATTTCAAGTTCCTTACCTTCATTCACTTGCACAACATCAAAGATTCATGACTCATTCAATGCCCCAAACTTGCTATCCCTCCTCTGCTTACCCCGATCAGCTCTCTACATCAACGTCTGCGTCTTCGCAGCAGGTTCTCTATTTCTTTGATTGTTTCTGCACTTCAGTTTGCTAGTCTATCTTATGATGTATATAATTCTTGAGTTCTGGCTTTCTATTCCTTGAATGTAGGTCCAATTACAGTTGCCCCCATATCTTAGCAGCCCATTCCTTGGCCCTCCTCACACAAGTCCCACTTTCTCCACAAAACAACATCAACATCAACATCAACATCATCAACAACAACAACAACAACAACAACAACAACAACATCAACATCATCACCAACAGCTTTGGGCAGCACATCTAGCAGCTCAATATAGACCTGCAGGAACTTCTACAGCCATGAACCAATTCCCAAGCTGGGTAAACGGAAGACATGATCCGACACCACTCCATTGCCCCCAGTCTACACCTTCTCTATCGGCAATTGAAGCATTTGGCCCCAAGTATTCTCCTATCTCTCAACAGCAGCAGCAGCAGCAGCTTCAGCAACAGCAACCTCAGTTGGTGTCGATTCCACCCACCAGGGTTAAAAGGCAGGACCACCATCTCCCTTTGGTCTATGAAGAAACCGAAGGTGGGTTTTGGACTGGTGGTGCATTTCCATTGCAACTACTCTGCAATGAGCGCCTTTAAAATGGTTTAAAATGGTTGATTAGACAACGGGATGGATGAAGAGTAACATTATTTCATTCTTCTCTCTAGGGAATCCACGTTCCTCATTGAAACGATCCATAAAGAAGATATATGGGCATGATGTTATCATCGGATGTCGAAAGAAAATGTCTCTAAGGCCTATCAACCACTGAGCTAGATTACAGGAACATTTTGTAATTAGCGTCTTTTTATGAGCACGTTTTGAAGCACATTCTTCTTCCCCGTTTATAAAGAATGTTCACAGAAAGTTTATCGAAAACGTATAGAAAACATGCCACAGTTGATCTTTCATGCATGTTGTTCCTTGTCTTTGTAAAGAATTATATAAGAAAAGTGTTAGCTAATCCTACTTACAATTTTCTTAAGTTTTTGTTAAAATCAGGAAATGTATGAGAAAGTGAAATCCGTTTGATGTGAATCCAAACAGATACATAGATGTAATTTTGAAGAAGTTAAATTAAGCAATTAGTTGTATTCTTTAAAAGAGACTGGGATAGCAATACAAATATCAGTTTCCTCACCAGTAAAATATGAAAAACATTATACCAAATAATAGACTCAAGTGTGCATACTTTTACTCATCAAACATGAATAACTTTTTTCAACATTATCTCTCGCAGGAAGTCCATAAGAAGATGTAATTTCTGTGTTCAATTTCTGGTATTACAATACAAGGATTGGCTGTGCAAAAATTGGTAAAAAATTACAATAGCACCATTAACGTTGGGGAAAAAAATGGGACAAACAAAGACTGCATTTCCAAACACCCATTCCAGACAATAAATCTTTCACTCTAGTTTCTCCAACTCCCCCATTCTCTCTATGATTGCCTGCAAATTACGGAAAAACAAAACAAAACAAAAAAGATCAATCTCTGTGCCAAATTCGGCCTCATCACAACCAACGTCATAACAAGAAGCTAGAAGAACAGCCAAAATGGTGGTCAAATTAACCATATATTATGAGGGATAAGGCATGGACATCAATTCCAGCCAAACCAGAAACAACCAAAAAACAAAATTCAGAAAAATACATACCCTCTTGCTTGTTTCTTGAAGCTCTCCGGCAAGAATGAATTCGTCAAGTATCAGATAAACCTTTTAAGGAGGTGAAAAAGAAGGGTAAATTGTAGTGACCAATGATAAATGATACAGTGGACAGAGAGGCGTATAAATTTCACAGCAACGGACACAAATAAAGAAAAGTGATATTGACAGCTCACCTCAATGATCATGTAAGTGCATAAAACAAATGTATGCTAGATGTCATTTCTAAAACACTTAACTAATATTTAAAAAGAAAAGACATTCAGTTATCAACATGGTAGCAACAAAACAACTTCCACTGGAACATAAAAGAAAGTACAGAAGGGATAAAATATAAATTCGATAATATCAGCAACAGGACATAATCTATCAATTAAAAAGTTTTAGCAGAACTGGTGAGAAAAACCACAATTTTTTAAATCCATTGAATTCTCTGAACCAACCAGCAGAGACATGAAAAAAAAAATATGCAACATCCTGTTACAATTTTCTTATCATATAAAATCGATCCTAACAAATGATTACCAGCCAATATGACAAATTAACTTTGCATATCTCTTGAGAAAATATCTAAGCTTTGATCAATAGTTTCATTGGTCTACGCTAGTAAATTTCTAAATGATTCCATGGCTATGAGAATAGCAACAAACACCAAAGTACCAAACTACAACATCAAAATGAATGCAGTGCATTGGTAGCTTGAAAAGAAAAATCAAAGCAGGAACATACCTTGTGAAAATTAAATACCAAATCCAGCTCGCACACATTGCTGAAAAAATGATCCAATATCTCCACGAATAAATGGATGCACTCTAAATATGCCAATTCATTATCGGTTATGTCAACACACAGCGAGAAAAACAATCCAGCGTACCGCCTGTAGATCACCTTGTGTGTACGAAACTGCAACAAACACACACACACACACACATGAAAAGACATCACTCGCCATCCCACATTTGCATTCAAAACAATTGTGGGAAAAAAAGAAGGATATAACGATTATAATCAAGCTGTAAGTTATAAGTTATACCAGTTGTCCAACAGTTCACATGAGAGAAAAATTCGTAAATCCAATGTAGAGGCTTGAAAAAAAAAATTACAAAGATAAAGAAACATCAAAGAATGGGCATGTACATTTGTACCATAAGAACAATATTTAACTGGCCAACCAAATAATTTACTCAAAATCTAGCTACAAAGGTCAGGTCCAAACTAACATAACTTTTCGATAAACCTTGGTACACCATATGCCAGTGAAAAGGTTTGAAATTGAACATTTTTCTAGGTCAACTAATCTGCCACAAGTAAATGAAGATTGATTTGATAACTAGGTCAAAAATTACTAGAACTATAAAAATTACATTTCGATTTAAATAGACAAATTGATCAAGAACCACCAACCTCGACGAAATTTGTAAATTTGGGATCTCTGTTGACCACCAACCGATGAACCTACAAAGGAGAAAAACAAACAAATTCAAAAACCCTAAAAAAGGAAGTAATTAGAACAATAAATAGAAAAACAAGCAGATCATACCTCGTATTCGACCTTGTGCTTCTCGGAATCCTCGAGAGGGACATAGTACTTGGCAAGACGAGTCTTTCCTTGCCTGTTTTGTAATAATATGAACCGGATCTGTCACAACAACAACAACAAAAACGTATCAAAAACGTAGTTTCATTTCAAAATTCTTTTCAAAGTTACTGCTCCTTGATCGAAATAAACCAAATAACCAGAATTACCATTGTTGAATGATTTGAAAAGAAATACAAAAGAACAAATGAGAGTCGTGAATTATGAGCAGAGATAGAGAAAGCTCGATGAAGTACACAAATGTTGTTCGTTTTCCAGTTCGTTGAAAATTCACTGAACCTTAGCTTATATTTGGGCTGGTTTTTGGTTTATAATTTTGTAGATAAAGCCCATTAACTTTACTTTTACAGGCCCATTATTAGTCCATTTCACATTCCACTAAAGCCCAATCTTTGTAGGAAAAAAAATGGAGTCTGAGTGAGCACGTCAATCGATGTAGTCGACTTGACTGATTAAGAGTTTGTTTGGATGGGGTTTTAGAAAACATCTATCGGTAAAAAATCTCCATGTAGTAGATCTATTAAAAATATAGTTTTTGAAAGAAAAAAAAATTATAGTTTTTTGGTTGGTAGATTTAAAAAAAAAGGTCTATTTGAAGATGTATCTCCCCACGAGCTTTTGCCTAGTAGAGGTTTAAACTCTACTGTCATCTACTTAATTTAAAATAGAAAATCTCAAAAGTTCAACTAAACGACTCTAAAAAACTCAAATAGACATTCGTAACATTTTGAAGCAATATAAAACTCAACCAAACGAGTATTAATTCGGCTAGGATGAGCTGCATTATTAGTCATATCAGCTAACTTTAGTGACACGTCAGTGCACGTCACGTGACCAAACACACACTTCATTAACCCAACGTAACCGGTCACTTGGGGTTGGATTAGTTTACTAGCCATCCGATTCGACGTGCCCACTCAATCAATTATTCACTGTGAAACGATATAATTCGAAAATGGAAGTCTACTTTGTTTGGTTGCACAGTAAATTAGATTTCGAAGCCCAGATAATGTACACCCGGACACCGACGGACATCTTCTCCAGGTGGGTTTTGGTCTGTTATGTTGTCTTTGTGTTTGACTTTTGGTTGTTAATTAAGTACAAACTTTAAATTATTTTAACAGGGAGAGGATTATGTGAAGATTTAAGTTGAAAATTGGTAGATTTTTCTCATCAACTAAAAATGCAGAGAATCGTTAAACTTGGATGAATTAAGAAGCCAAGACAACTACAGACAGTAGAATCATCTGATTTATTTTTATTTAATGGATTCTCACAAACTCCGATACTGCAATAATGAATCGTGGCAGCTGAAGTTAAACTAAGAAGGTTTTTATACAAAATTATACCACAAACAAGGTATTGTGGGATCTCACAATTATTTGTTCTACAAACATTGCTGAATTATACAATCTCGTAGCAAATTCCTAAGCTCACAATTGTGTTCTTGACTCTCTTATTTTCAATTTAGCTACATTACAAAATCCAATTTACTATGATTGATGGGAGGTTTAAATTACAGTACATTACATGGAATCCGAAACTCTAGTAGTCAATAGTCATGATCATACTTGGAGTTTGCAGAAGCTAATAGAGCAGCCCCGATACCTGACCCGTCTTTCGTATGTTCTATAACTATGTTCTTCGATATCTCTGTCCCCAGAAGCTCGTTGACAGCTTCTTGTAGGTATGTTCTGTATTGAGGGTAGTTCTCGTACAACCCTCCGTCCATGGCCACAACAGTCCTCTTTCCGAAGATAACACCTTTCGAATCCTCCTCCATCTTTTGTAGAATTCCTACAATTCCTGCACCAGCTAACCGGCCACCTCTCTTGACAATGGTGTCGCATACTTGTACAACTATCTTCCTTGCATGTAAATCGGATTCTACCTAATCTCAAGGACGAAAAAAGAGGGTTATTTCCATGTTCAGGATTTTCAGAATTATTTCCAAAGTTGAATTGAATCATGAATGTTTTCATTTTCTCCAATTTGATTTTACAATATAGAGGATCAATTTCAAAATGGCAGCAAAAACATGGCGAAATTTACCCCTGTTACGTCGTATAAGATTGATCCGACAGCTTGAAGATCTTCAGATTTATCCTGCTGCATTGAACATATATCTGGGGTCCTGTAAATAAAAAACAGTTGAAATCATAGTTCAGATGAAAATAACTTTTTATTTAATTCAACCACAGACATGGAAGAGTACAATATTTCAATTCAGCTGCTGTGTTTGAACCATAGCTCAATTTGAATGATTTAAAATCAACTTTATGTATTCTTCAGCATCAATTAGTTATGCTACAGAGAATTGGAAGTACTAGTTACCTGAGTACAAAAGGCATTGTTAGTTTTTCGGGGACAGATTTGCCAAACAATCCACCTGCTTCAGCCATCTTCAAAAGCACTCGTCGAACAATCTCACCAAGATACATTCCAGAGATTGTCTTCTCATATATCTGTCAATGAATATGATCAATTGTCAAATAGATTATGCAGCCAAGTATGTGCATCATTAATTTGATAAACGCAAATTAACAAAAGTAGGAACAAAGGTTACCTGCTCACCCGGATTAATACTAGCAGCATCCATATCTTTATCGAACACTGTTAAGGGAAGACCTTTTGAGAATGCTCCCCACTCGGTATTAATTATCTGAATCAAGCAAGTATAATCAATTTAAGACTTGACATCAAAACCAAATTTTTGAACAAAACAGGTGAGGGGAGCCATTACATACCGTTCTTCCAGAAGAAGACTTGTGGCCTTGTAGCTTAGGAATCGCATCCACCCGTTCTACATAACAAGCATTGGTTCCGGTACCCAATATGACAGCAACCATGACATCGTCATCCCAGTATCTAGCACCAGCTAATGTTCCGATAGTATCATTAACCTAATTTTGAATCAACGATTCACAAATTTGTCACTATTTTAGTGTAGACACTGTATTGAAGGAGAGTTCTAGCTAGTTCAAACACTGACATACCAGGGCAGACACCCGCATATCCAATCCTTGCCTTTCCATTGCTTCATTTAAACAAGCAACCACATCTTTGCCTGCCTGTAAATATTTTCGGTTTTTCGCAAGTTAATATCATAATTAAAGATCTAACTAAGGCTATGGATATGTACTTAAAAACTTTTAGAAGTAATTTTCCTTGCGGCTAGGAACCACATTTCGCTGAAACTGTTCAATAAGTTGAAAAACAACAAAAGTTTGGAATGCAATACAGATTAATCATGGGACAATAACTCAATTAGCAGAAATTCTAACCGTTCCAGAGACAGCGAAGCCCTTTGTCCATTTTATTAGTATCCCCGAATCAATAGACGTCTGCTTCACAGGGAAAGAGAATGTAAATCCAATCTCTCTCTGCCTTCCATTTGGCAAGTGAAATTTCCCACCTTCCTTTTCTGCAAATTTAGCCAGGCCAGAAGCAATAAAATCGAAAAGTTGCTGCATTTCGAAGAGTTAAAAAGAATTTTATAAGTTATATAAACAAAATTGCAATTTTAACAACTTAACAAACTATACATATAATGTGATACAAACACTACACATAACACACCTCAGAAGTACCAAACATGAGCTCTTGAGGGATCGAAACTTGATCGAATTCAGTGGCTTGAACAAGCTCTTCTTTTCCTCCTAATTGTACTCTCAACACTCTAAAATTTGTCCCACCAAGATCCAATGCATAGAACAACCCTCTCTCAGTCCTTTCAAAATTACATGTGATCAACTAATTAGACAAAAGTTCCAATTTTATTGGGAATTTTAATAAAATCAACAGATAAGTCGTGAAATAACAGAGAGAAGCAAGTCAATGAAAGCAGAACAAAATTAAGTCTTTTTTAGAGGGTTTTTTTTTAACAGTACCCAGTTGGCAAGTTATCAACATAGCTCAGTATCATCTTGAGATCGCCGCCGCCGTCAACGAAGAGACCAGCTCGCATGTCGGCAGCCATGTCATCCGCCACCTGGCGCAGAACAGGAAGAGGAGTCGCACACTCCTGCTGCAACTTCGTCAAGATCGGAGCATTAACGGACACAACGTTTGATCTAACGGCCATTCTAAACCGAGGCGCGCCTTTAACTGACGGCGGGAGACAGAACGATCCAAAGGCCAGTGACGTCGACGTCACGGTGACCGACATCTTCGGTTGACGGTAAGATCTAAGCAGCACAGAGAAATAAAAATGGGAAAAATTGTGAGGTTCAGACAGAGAGACAACACAGTAAGTGTTTTTGTGTCAACTTTATTTCTTTGATAGGAACAGTTCGGTTCCAAATTTAATTATTAGAAGAAAAAAAAAAGTAAGAAATTTCTGTTAACGGATTTTTTTCCAGCTAACTATTAACAACCTAACGGTTCGTTACCTTCCAGTTATTTGTTTGTGATTAGAAAAAATAATAATAATAACTTAGACCTTGCAGCATTGCAGGATCTAGTACTATACGTATGAATATCTACTAACATCAAACTGTATCGGAATTAAACACTACATACATATTCATACTCATACGGTGAAAATATCTACTTTCACAGTTAGGAGAATAATTAGTTTAAAAACTATCGAGATCAAATATTATCTTTTCGAGTATCTGCGTTCACAATACTGAAGATTGGATTTAGGACAGGTCACAGGTTGGGATTGGGCGGACAATACGATGTTGACGGCAACATCTCTGGTTTGTTGTTTTTTGGTTAATTGAGTTGAGAGTTGAGTCCAATTCATCAATATTGTTATTTGTTGGTGTCTCGGATATTCTTATGTGTGTTTCGGTGCACGCTACACTCGCACTATTGGCCCTATCGTAGAGAAGAATATAATAAAATTATATATTTTTTCTTACTATTTAATTTCAGATATTAATTTTGTAAGGTGGTTTTGGAATCAGTTATACATGTATTTAAACAATTTCTTATAATTTATTAATGAGAAATCTTTTTCTTAATTAAAAGAGGTATTAACAGAAAGTAAACTGATAGAATTCATAAACCTCAAAGGATATCCTTAAATTCAACACTTGTTTAAGTATTAATTCTTGTTGATTTCTTTCAAGATGGGTTTGGAGATAAGGAATATAAATATTCAAAGTTTGGAGAAGATTAGCAAGAACCATGGGTTAGGTATCAAATAAGAATATTTGGAAATGAAATACAGATAACAATTTGATTTCATAGTTTAAAGGCAGAATTTCATATAAGTTTTATTTTTTTGGTGATTTGTCACATTTATAAATGTCTTTCCAAATTCATCACTTTAGACTTTAGAGTTTAGTCCTTACTTTTTCAAAAACTCATCACTTTAGTCAATTTGACTAAATATGTGAAAGTCAACTATTTTAAAACCCATGAAAGTACACTTTTGCCCTTATTACTATTTAATTTAACTAAAATTATTATATTAGCTTTAAATTAAAATAAAAAATAACAAAATTCTTAATAATAAAATCTTAAATAAATATATTACAAAAAAACTTAAATAAATAATAATAATAAAATCCATTAATTTTTTCTTATTTTGTATTTTTTCCACAATGGATATTTATTTAGCTAAAATAATTTTCTTAGCATTAAATGATTTTGAAAAACAATAAAATTCTCAATAATAAAATCTTAAATAAATAGATTGCAAAAAATAATTATATAAAAAATCATTTAAAGCTAAGATAATCATTTTAGCTAAATAAATATCCATTATGACAAAATACCAAAAAGAAAAAATTAATGGATTTTATTATTATTATTAATTTAATATTTTTTTGTAATATATTTATTTAAGATTTTATTGTTGAGAATTTTATTATTTTTCATTTTAATTTAACGCTAATATAATAATTTTAGCTAAATTAAATAGTAATAAGGGTAAAAGTGTACTTTCATGGGTTTTAAAATAGTTGACTTTCTCATATTTTGTCAAATGGACTAAAGTGATGAGTTTTGGAAAAAGTAAGGACTAAAGTGATAAATTTGGAAAGACATTTATAAATGTGACAAATTACCAAAAAGATAGGACTTATGTGAAATTCTGCCTAGTTTAAATCGTATGCGAAACAAAATATATACTATTGATTAAGCAGTCGTACACCTTACTAATCTGTATTTGTGATGAAGATTCAATTCCCACTTTTTTCTTTGAAAAAATAAAAACATGATGTGTTAATGGTTTTGTTCGATCATAACGATCCTGACATGATCTCGATATCAGTTTGGTAAAAATAAAAACCTCATGTGAAAAGCAGAAAATGGAATACGTAAATATCAATATTTTGATAAAAATATTCTTATCATTTTTCATATTTTTAAGGATCAATATAAACAATTTTCATGATATTTTGAGGATATTGACAAAATTTTCGATCTTACACCGAAACAAATTACTTGCTTGAAATTGATATATCCATGGATCATGGGTCTAAGTTGTTCTCTGTTAGCCCGAAAGAAGAAAGAAAAGTCGGTTAACCATTAGTGGGCCAAGCCCAAAAAAACTATTTGGTGTATCTCCAAACCAGCTGATCAGATCAGATCAGCACCAAAAGAAACTTGTGAAAAACTCTTGATAATCTTCCAACGAACCGACAGTGATTGATCATGATTGTTAATTATCTTATTATCGTCTTAAATAATTCTGATTTAGAGCATGAGGAACTGATGCTGTTGTTGGAAACTATCAAGTATTGTTTACTATTCACTGATGATCATCTTTCACATCACAAATAACAGTTACAAGTTATCATCTATACTATATTCCATCATTTGTTGTCCTTAAACTTCTAATTAAATGAAAATTTAATTTGTGCAAAATTGTTCCCCAATTTGAGAAGAGAATGTTTAATTACAGACATTGAACGTTTGCAAATTACAACCATAATTATTCTTTATTTGATACTATTTTATTTTATTTTAACTATATAGTAAGTAAACTGTAACTATCACGTAATTTGAGAAGAGTTTCGATAAAAAGTTAGAGTTGTATAGAATTTACTTTTAACTATAAATTTCATGTAACATTGGTATATACATGATTCAAATATCTAATATTATGAGTGTCTGTTAAACATGTTCGAAGAGACTTGTATCTCCGTAAAAAGGGAAGTACACATCATTTAAGCTAAAAAGGGTATGCCGAAATTAAAGAAATCATTTGAATCGTTAAGAAAGACACGACTATAAATCGATGAAATAGAGATTCTAACGGACCATTTGATAGTCAGTTAGCACTTAGCTCGCAGCAATATATATTGGTTGAAGAGTCATTCTCTGTTGGCCAAAAGAAAAATACAAAGCCACCACCCAAATCCCACAAAAGACCAATTAATTGAGACAATCCACCCACCTAGAGAGCAGCAGCAGATTGATCACTTTGAAAATAAAAAAATAAAACCAAAAACAAAACAGAATTCTAGTGAAGTGGACGCGAAGTAACGAAGCTCCACATACGATATTTGTTACTACAAAACATCACATTCACATACCTATCAAACTCCTCCTAAGTCTTAACCACCTTCTCTCTCTCTCGCAGCTCTGTCTCTAACTCTCTATCAGTACCTCAAAATCAAGTTTAAAAAGCCAAGTCCTTGACTCCTTGTTTGTTCAAAGTTGTGTTTGAAAAATCCATAGATATAGCTACTAGCATGGACAGTAGTACTGAAGGAGAAGTGGTGGTGGTGATGAAGAGAGCTGAGATCGACACGAGAGCTCCGTTCCGGTCTGTCAAAGAGGCCGTCACTTTGTTCGGAGAGAAAGTTTTAGCTGGTGAAGTCTATGCTAACAAGCTCAAAGAGGTGCCAATACATATTAATTATCATTAATTTCATATTTTTCTTCTTATTAATCTTTTCAAATAATTTTCATTAACATTTAACAAGCTAGTGTTTGTGTTCAGTGTCTCATATGATTTTATTGCATGATTATCTCTATAAACATGAAGAATTGAAGGTTTAATTGTTTGTTTTATTTAATGTATTTGCATGGATATATGCTTACTCTTGGACACATAACCTGTTAAATATGCTTTGCTTCTTTGAGAGTACAACTCACATATGGTCAAGCCCTGAGTCCTGAGAACAACATTGTTTTTTATAATCATGTGATTGGAATAAAGTTGAAGAATTAAATAAGTTATTTTCTTTCAAATTAAATAAATTATTTTAAACATTCATAAAATAAGCTTCATCAGAGAATTACTAGCTTTCAAAGTACATACGTTCTATTTCTTGCTGATTGTTACAATACATAAATTAGCAGTTTCAATTTGCATATCACCTTTTAGTACAGGTGGTTAATGGTTGTGCACGCCTTTTCAAGTTACTGGTCAAGATTCGAGTCCCAACATATGTATTTTAGAAGCATGTGTGGAGAGTTTTCTCTCAGTTTATAGGAGTAAATATCCCTCGTCCGAGTTAATTAAAATTATTAATATTGAAATTGATATGTAGATGCGCGGTGAAGCAAGTGAAAATAGGCATGGTCACGGTCACGGATCCAAGATTGTGACCGTTACAGCTGAGCTAGAGGAGACCAAACAAAGCCTCGAAAAGGCGAAAGAAGAGAGCATGATGATGTCCAAGTACCTCTCTTCTCTCAAACAAGAGCTCGATCGAACCAAGAGAGAGCTCCAACAGATGAAGAACAAGGAACGCGAATCCGAGAAACAAATCACAGAGTTTGACATTGATCAACAAGACATCAAGATCGTCGAAGATTCATCATCAACAACCACCACGAAATTTGAAGTCAAGAAATTGGCCGCGCCACAAACATCTTCATTAGACGATCACCATCACCATCACCATCATCATCGTCATCATCAGGAAGAAATTCATGAGCTACAGAAGAAGAGGTACGTGTCATTCGCGAACCCGCCATCACTGGCTCAAGTTTTCGTGCCCAAAGAAGTCGAGACACTCGAAAGACACCCTTCTTTGAAGAACAAGAAGAAGAAACCATTGATTCCTTTGCTTGGAGGCATTTTTTCTAAGAAAAAAGGAGCACAAGATACTGCTTCCCCGCGAATTTGATTACATTTGGTTGCTGAGTATATTTTCGTGATCACGAACACCGTCCATTAAGTTCAAGAATAATCATCAATTTTTTTTAATTTTTATTTTTTGGGGTACTTTTCATTTAACAATATACTTTGTATACTTCTTCTAGCCTGTAAAGTGTTTTGCTTGTCAAGATAAAAATGTGTAACCGGAGTATATGTTTGTTCCATGAGACAAAGTTGAGAGAGAGCTTATATTTGTAATAAAAACAATAAAAAAAAGTGTAATCTTTGTACTTACTTTGCCTTTCTTTGTACACTATCTAAATGCTTAACTTGAACTTCAATTCAATTTTAAGCTTTAAGCTCACTCAAATGCTAAATTTGGCTAATCATAATCGAGTCAACTTATATTATTTGGTGAAAATTTTCACTCTTTTTTCGAGACATCAATTTCAATATATTCAAAATTGAACAACTATAAATTGTAAATCTTTTTAGTGAATACTCAAAATAGTTATATAATTTAACAAATTTAAGTGTATCCGGTAATATTTTCACTCATAAATACACTAAAATAAAGGAGTCACCATAATTTATAACCCATGAAAATTGTATGTGCACCCCAATTAATTTATTTTAAAATTAAATTTTCAATATTTCCTTGAATTAATTACTTAAGGGAAGTATATATAATCACATAGAATTAATCACATATATTTTTTATTTCACAATGTACACGTAGCACAAACAGAAGAACTTCCTCTTTTTTAATTGTAGGGACTATAACGGTATTATAACCCCACAAAAGGAAGAGAGAAATAGCTAAGAATTTTATTTTATTTTTTTAAAAAGGAAAAATAAACAAACAATTAAGAAGCTGATTAATTCCCATGTATGTATATAACTTCAAAATAGAAGCAAAATTATAATCAAAATGAACAACCATGCAAATGAATATCACATTTGATGAATATTAAACCAACATATCATCATCAGAATTTCTGCCATCCGAAATCCCCTCCTGTGACGACTTGTTGAAGAACTCGATACAATCGGCAATGGCCTCAGAGTAGTGAGACTGCGACGAGTAGTAAGAGCTGCACGACGTCTTGGGAGGATCATACGATCTATCGACACAATTTTTCTGCTTCGAGTTAGTTCGATTCGACGAACAACCACGAGAAGGGAAGGAGAATATGAGCCGCATGAGAATATTTCGAAAGCGATTGAATATCTTCATTGCAGAGAAGTTTGGCTTAGTAGAAGTACTAGCTTGAGAGCTCTCGCTGTCGCTGGTGATGGTGCCTTTTATTTGTATTGCAACAGAGCGGCTCTCTCTTTGATGAATTTGAGATGGTGTGTGCATATTTTTGTTATAAATCAAAATCTCTCTCTCTCTCTCTCTCTCTCTTTCTCCGGGAAGTGTAGTGCTATCATTCATGTATGTCGTTTTGAGGGTTTTTTGAAGTGAAGGCTGTGTTTATTCTATTTGGGAAGACTCAAAGAAGAGCATATTTTGGAAGGAAAACACCATGTGCAAAAATCATTTGCATGGGACTTCACTTGTCCTCCCACAGCAATATTTTAATTGTTTATATATATACTACTTCATTCTTTGATATATATATACATTTATCTTCAACTATGACCAAAATTCAACAAAAAACTGCTTAGCTTTTGGAAATTTGTTGAATTTATTATTTATAGGATGGACCCCATTACTTTGATGAGTTTAGGTAAGGATAATCATAATATATGTACATTGTTTGATAAGAATACAATCAGATTGAACACTGAAACATTGAATGGTTTCTAGTCTTTAATTTACTTGAGATGTTTCCTTTCTCAAATAATATATTCCCATCGTCAATTAGTATAGTGCTATCATCATTCATGTATATCTTCAGGTGGTTGTTCAGATCGCGATACCATTTATCAAAATTGTTCTATTTATATAATTTAATTACAATTATAGGATTTTGTTCAAATCACAAGAACGGTTGTTAAACCAAAATACAGGGAAAATTCAATAATAACTATTCAGACCTAATAATTTATATTAATGCATAAACAAACACTATTTCTTAAAAATCAAAATGTCTTGTCTACATGTGAGTCATTAATTCTTAAGTAGCTAAACTTATATATATTAAGGACTTTAAAAGTTGGGGAATAAAATTTGAAAGTGATTCTGATCATGAATGATGGGTTAAGGCTCTTTGTCCCCCATGAAAAGAATTCAAAGGATCTTAAACCAATGAACACTTGAAGTCTTGAACACGAGTAGGCCCAGCTGACGAATCAAACTCTTCAGCCAATGATATTGTCCCAACTCTTGTAATCATTTGTTTTTAATAAACTCTTCATATTAAACATTATATATATATATATATATATCAATTATTAATTAACAGACCAAATTTATATCAATAGTTGTTTTATATTTTTCATATTTTGTAAGATTTTATTTCCATTAATCTGTATTTATGTGAATATCGATTAATTTACAAAGATTTCGAACGAACCCATATATACAGTTGTTTAATGTTCATAATCGGATAACGAAAGTTATTTGAAAGACCAAACCTGGTAGGAGCAGAAGAACATGATGAGATTGAGAAGAGGTTTCATATGATATGATTAGTAGTGGAGGGCTTGAGATAATGATTTTGGTAAGACAACTATGATTGTGTCTTGGTACTTTCTTTTTCATTAAACAAAGTAGAACAATCATGAGGTCTCGAATTTTCATGAAAAAAAATTCAGAGAATGGGTTTGTGAGTTTTGACTGACTGACCCTATTATAATAGCTGGGTTTTTTTATGGGCCTATACTACTATTTTGTGGGCCGAGTTTTGAACAGTTTCGAGCTTTTTTGGGCCTATTACGGGCCGTTAGCTTCCATACCCATTTGTAGAAAATCATACCTCTCATTCACTTAATTGTTCTTTTCCAGCTCATAGATGGTCTCTCAAAACAAAAAGATCACATGCTATATTCTTAAAACTCAGTAGAGTGGTGATATTTGCATCCCTTAAAAATTATATGTATCATTTTATTTTAATTGTATTGTATTTATGTAATTACACCCCAATTACAACTAATTTATCTAATAAATTTTATTATTATTTTATGTTAAAAAACTTTATTATTATTTTAAAAGTTGTTATCTTTTTTTTTTTTAAGATCTATTAATCGACTTCCAAAAAAAAAAAATCCAATTATTAAATTCAAAAATATACCATAATGAATTGAGTTTTCAGCTAATTCATATGGTGCATACAAGTTATTGGCTGGTATATATTATAATTTGTTGCATACCTTGATATGCTTTGGATCTTCAAATGAAGCAGAAAGTGTGCAGCTCTTGTGATGTGGACCATATGGTTCTTCTTCCCCTGTATTAGCACAAAAACTTCAGTTTATTTCTTCCATATTTTTATAAAAATAATCCTCATCAGAATTGGTACTAATTCATGGCAGTCCCCTTTTTTTTCACCTCACATCAGTCCATACCTTCAGCATACGGATCTTCAATATAGAATTGCACAGACAACTGATCATTAGTGTAATAATATTCACCAAAAAAAAGTAGGATTTGTGAAAATAAAAAAAGATTTTATGATATAAGTTGAAAATCATACAAATAATTGAAATTTTATTAATCATTTGCAACTATACTTACATCCTATTTAATCCTTTTAGTAATTTCGGTGAAAGGTAACATTGGATATTCAAAAAGTTATAAATTTAGGGTGTGTATACAGATTTTGAGATATACAAATATCATCACTCAACTCTATAAAGCTTTATTAACACATGCAGTGCTATGTATCGATCTTTGATTATCATGTTATTATTTTATTGCTCGTAAAACTCTTGATATTTTTTAGTGTTGAATATGGATTGATGGTAAAAAAACGCTTAATCAATTTGATAATGACCGACAATTAAAACACCAACTTAAATTAGTTTGCATTGTGTAGAATATAACAATCTTTAACATCATATTCCCACTAAATAAAACATGGTGTAAATCATTGCAAAGCTAAAAGTTAAAATCCCCAAAGCTAAAACATTTCAAAAGATAAGAAAGCATCTCGAAAGCGAAACATATAGATTTAGTAGGGACTAGGTCACTAGGGAGTGCATGAGAAAAGAAAGACAAGACCTATACATGTCCAACATTTACCTCTAAATGAAGGCAAGTATAATATTTCTATATATAGAATTTCCTTTTGGAAACTTTATCAACAAGAACATCCTCAAATACCTATATAATTTTCAAAATAATATATACTCATCAATGAATGTTCAGCTTTAACTTTTTCTTCTTGTCCATTTCAATTAATCAATCGTTGTTGTCGTAGCTTGTTTACTTGCATAATAAATAAATAATTTTGTTGTTGAATTATTGCAAATTTGAAAGTTAGGGGACAAGGATAAATTCAAACCATTAATTTTGTTGTTGAATTATTATAAATTATTATTTTTTTCTTTTATTTAATGTATTTAGTCAGTTTGAGAGTGTGTGTGCACATGATAGATAGATTTGTTGGATGCCAACATAGTTGAGATACTTCGAATTTTCTTTGATGCAACTGATCTTTTACTGATTTTATTAATTAAAAAAAAAATGTAGACATACTTAATTACCACCAAGACACCACAATTTCAGTAGACCAATTCATATATAGTTAAAGAATTGCATTCAAACTACTTAAATACAATAATGGCACATTGATTAATCGATAATGAAAATAAAATATAATCAGGAATATGGATTTCCTTCTTTATGAGAAACGGTGAGTTAAGTTACCTTTCCAACATCCATGTAACTTGATTTTTAAAAAGTATAGCAAACACTTAATTACAAATAACGAACTAAATTTTAATTCCTTAAAACGATCTCTAATATCAACAACAAAATAATTATGCCAAGCAATGTGCAAAGCTACCTCGATCAAATAGCGACGGCCAAATTATCAACCTGTCAACGCATGCTATTAATGCGAGAAGCGAATCTCAGTTATTAGCGAATGCTGATGACATAATTAATTAGTTGGTATGTCAGTAGGAAGTTTCTCATTAGACAAAGAGAGTATGGTCCCCAAAACTTGTTTAATCAATTCCACAAAATCATGTGCAAGATTTTCAGAAACTGAGAGATTACATTATTAATTATTAGATCAAGCAATTAATTACCTTCTCCACATTAATCTAATCTGTGCAATATATAATATAATAACACAATAATCGCTCAAAAAACCATATAGTAATCATTTTCTTCAAAATCCAAACACTCGAAACAAGAAGAAAACAATGAATTAGATAGCGTATGGGATGGTCACCTCTCTAGCTCGCTCGCGCATGTGTGGGCAATTATAATCATGCCTTTTGAGTTTTCTCAAACCCCAACAAATCCTCCACTTTCAATATTTTCTCTCCCTCATGCAATTTTCCCGAGAAAATCTCACGTGGTCCCTCTATAGTTTGAGTCAATATATGGCTTTAACTATGAAGAATTAGACACATTAACATGCATTATGTTTGGTATAGTATAAATGTAATATGTATAATGTAGTTGCGATTTCGAATTCTGATTTATGACCTCTGAACAACCAGTCTCGCGAGTCGCGACCGGTGGCAAAGTTTTTTATTTATATATATACCCCATATCTTTTGTTATTTATATTTATTTTAAAAATTTTCTTACTATGACTTTTAGTTCCCTCAAATTTAGTTTCGCCTCTGCTCGTGAACCGATAAATTCTGTAAACAAAGTAGGCATGAAAAGAAGAAGTCATTGAATATGATTGATGATATTTTTTGTAGGTGGTCCGAAAAATGTCAGCCTTCACACGAAAAATGGGTTTCAGGTTATCATCAGTAGACCCACCAAGCTACGATTAAAGAGGTGGTGTAGTACAGTAGGTGTGTAATTTAGAGAGTGAAACGTGTCCATTGAAGAAGACAGGTCAATGTCTTCTGCAAAACTTCCACTTCAAAAGTTGCAGTGTCTTCGTCACATGAACAGTCAATGATTTCAGTGTAAATTAATTTGTTTGAAAGTCTACCAAAACATATTATAAAGTCATTGAATAATGCAGCTATCAAGCTCAACCATGCTCTGGTTGAGAGAATTTAATTATTTAAAGTTTTGATAAGATATATTAAACAAAGCCCAAAATGGGTTTATGTACACAGTACAGAGATAGGTCAGCAGAGTTAATGCTGACCGTTTGATTACTTGTTGAGTTTGTGGCGTGATGGTACAAAATTTCAATCAATTGAATTCAATTCAAGACTCGAGAGCTTTGTAGATCACAACGAAACAAGGAAGGATAGCCCTTGGATTAAAAACGGACAACTCCTCGAGATTTGAGTAGACCCCACCGTATCCGGCTACAGAATCGTACGAGCCGGCAGCCGACACGCTGTCCTCATCCGGCGGCGGCGCATCGTCCGTCGACACTCGCTTGACTCTCCCTGCAATAACGCGACAGACCAACATTGCTCTACGTTGCTCCGTACAGTTTTTCAATGAGTCGTGTGCCTTCCCGCTGCTGGCCGTGGTGTTCACGCCCTTGAGCTCCTTGCTTTGGAAGCCGTGCCTGATGGTGGTGCACACACTGCAGCCGGGGACCGAGCCGCACAAGCTTGACGAGCCTCGCGAGCCGAGGCTGCACGATAGCGTGGTGCAGTGGAACCGCAGGAGCTCGTTCCCGTCTGCTGCGCACCTGGGGTTTTTTCTGCTGCTGTTGAGCGCACGTGTCTTCACCGCATCGCGGCAGTCTTCGAACCGTTGGATTGTGCGCTGGGTGTTGTGGACCTTTAATATCCGTTCGATCTTGCAAACCGGATTGTCCTTTTTGAGCCAGCTCGATTTGAAGATTATCTCCACAATGTTGCGGCTTGAATCCTCCGGACCCATCTCCGAAACTGCACCAATACCGAGAAAATTATTATTAAAATACAAGAATTAACTTGTCGGTGGGGTCACAGATCAATATCATCAACCAATCAGAATTGGCCACCTCATGATATCAGTTGTGTAGTTAGCCGGGTACAGCTGTGATATTTGTACTAGCTGGTCCCTTGGAGGTTAGAGCTCCAAGGGACTTCCACTAATTGCAAAATTAACGGGAATTATCGGCGTCCACTTTTCAACCAAAAGTTTATTTTCACTCATTAACTGTAATACTACATAGTCCTTGATTATAAAGTAGTAATTTTGATCAATATAGTGATGATAAACTACTAAACTAACATTTAAAAAAGTAAAAACAAATTAAATAAAAACGAAAAAAAAAAAAACCTGCATGACGAACTGCCTGATGAAGTTCCAAGCTTTCAAGTTTTGGAAAGACCTCTCCACACTGTGAGCAGACACTTATGGTGGTTCTCGATCTTGCAGATGGGAGCCTATAAATATAAATATATATATATATATATATATTTTTAGAAGTAAATAAAATGATTAAATGAAGCAAAAATTTGAAGAAAAAAAAAAGATAATGAGAGAATTAAATAAAATTAAATTAAATTACCTGCTAGGGTCGATGATTGTGTGACACTCATAGCACCCAGAGAGTTTCCTGAAATGCATGCCTCGGGAAGATGACGTGTAAGTCGGGCCACCATTGGATCTTGTTGAACCTGATAGAGACCGAGTTGACGAACCGGTCAGAGCTTTTCGACTCAGCAACCCGGTTTCTTGACCAACTGTGCTGCTGTCTGGTGAGTTATCAGCTCTGTGTACAACTTTTGTGTTGCCGTGAACAACGTCTTTGAAACTGCATATGGAGCTACAAGAAGACCCGAGCTTTGAGTACCCGTTACCGTTCTTTGATGGGTCGTGTACTCTTGACCCTTCGATCTGTTTGCAAGTGAGTAGGTTCTTGATTTGGTCCCACGAAGATGGTTGCTTCTGCTTCTGTTTCTGCTTTTGGTTTTGCTGTTGTTGTTTTCTCTTGTGGGTAGATGGTTGTTTTTTGGGCTCTAGAATAGTGGGTTCAGGTAAGAAAGTGAAGAGAGCCATGAATAGCAAAGCTAGAAAATACAAGAGGACTGTATTACTAGCAAAGCAAGCTCTCATGAGATGAGAGAGAAGCGGTTTTGAAAATACTTGAGAGTGTTTTTAATATCTTTTCTACAATGGAGGGGAGGATCCAAGGAGAGATGGATAATAAGGAGGCAAAATTGAGAGGGTGGTGAGGTGGGTCTTTTGTTTTGTTTATTTATTTATGCCATTTATTTCTCCCTCACCCTTTTGGATCAACTACTGTGTTTGTTTTCTACAACAATGAATCAATCCCGCCTTGATGGTTGACCTTTTTAAGTGGACTAGGTCATATTTTAGAAGTCTCATCTCAATATCTCATCATGTTGTTTAGGATTGTTTGGCTGCTTTGCTACACTAGCCTTTGCCCAGGATAAGAGACAATTTTTCCCTACATGACCCCATCTTATGTATCTAGAAACATTACCCATCCACTAGACTTGTATCATGATGACACTCGATTGAATTCACGTCCATCCATAGAATCATACACAGCATAATCGAATGAGTGTAACAATACACTAACCACTCTTTTCGTGAGAGAAAATTTTAGATTTATATGATGCAGGAATGAAACCAGAAATTCAAGTTTGGAAGGTCATTATATAAGAACAATAACTTTTAGGGGAGTAAAGTAACAATATTTTAAATTTTAGTAACAATTTGTAATTTTTTTTTAAGATAGCAACCCCTCCCTCCGTCCCGATTTATCATGCATTCCGTTACGATCATACCACGTGACACATAATCTCTCCACTCATGGATAATAAGATGCAAATTGGAAATGCAACATGTTATGTGTTTGGACGGCTAGCTATTATTATACAGATATGATCACATGATAGTGTGTATATGCTGTGTTACTTGGATTCATTCTCTTGTAAGTTATTGGAAGTTTTCTATTTTTTCCCATTATTCTCCATTTTCTGAACTCTCGTCAAATTTGGAAGCTTTTCTTTTGGACATCTAAGGCCGTATTGAAACAATAATCGAAGAGTAAGGTGGTGGGCCTAAAGAAACGAAGAGAAGTTAGTGGACAATTAGGTTATTTTTGTGTATTGCACTATATTGATTATCGAACATAGATGATGGGGTCCCGATATTCCAAAAGCTCGCAAAAGAAAAAGTGCATGAGCCAAATAAACATCCTATAAAAACAACCAGAAAGAATAAAGAGTTCCTGTTCCAATTTGCTTCTTCCAATGTATATCTATCACTCTCTCCCTATTTCGGTGCACAAAATAAAACCTAGCACTTCTTACATATGTTGTATATGTACACCACAACGTATTGTCGGTCCTATGTTAGTTGGTTATATGGGGTATTGGGACTTTATATATATATATATATATATATATATATATATATAGTCTTTCTGCTGTTAGTTCGTTCTGCCATTAAATTTATCAGAACATTGAATGTGAACCACTCATTTATGAAAGAGTTTTAACAAATACATACACACTAAGTTAAAGTATGTAAAATGAGTTGCTCATATACAAGAAACTGATAAATATTTTATTGTGTATATATATATATATATATATATATATATATATAACATTTACGGATATGACAACTCAAATCGAAAAATTAACATATTGAATGAATGCTATTTACCATTAAACTATATTGAGAGTGATGGGTTATTTGGGTTATTTAATTTGTATTTAATGCGTACTTGTATGCTATTAATCCTAGTACAGTATAGATTTCGCATTAAGTGCTTGTAGTACTCTGTTGAAAATTTAATAAACTACAAATTAATGCTTAAAGTTTTCTAAAAGATATAAATTCATATCGAGATAATAATCCGTTCATTGAAAGTTAAAAACTTGATCATTATTAGATCATTAGTGAGTTATTAATAACATCACTCTATTTTTAATAGTTTTTTAACCTTAAAAAAAGAGTTTGATAAACTTGGCTGAAGGATTCACGAACCCATCAAGAACTGGGATTTTATTATTATTCTTGTTACTAATATTAGCATTATTATAATTATAATTTATCAAAAGAAAAAAACCTATCCCAATATAGTACTATATTAATGAATAATGAAACCGAAAAAGAGAAGCATCTTTTGGGGAGTGGTTAGAAGTCAGATATAGATTTGGCCAACTATTCGCTTAACAAAAATGGATTAGAAAACCGGTGTCGCCTTGTCGTCCACATCTCAGGGAACCAGATCGCTCTGTTTCTGATATCCATTATGGAGCCCTCTAATAAACTAAAACACCAATCAAATAATTCTCACCAAATATTCGCTAATAAAAAGATGATACTCAATAGGCAGTACAAGTACAACAATATAAATTGCATTGTTTGTTCTTTCAATAACCTAATCAGATTTTATATATATATATATATATATATATATATATATATATATATATATAGTAGTTCACTCGATTTTCTGATTTGTAAATTGTAATTGATTTGTGGAGTACTGTACAAACTAGCTAACTAACTATTTGCAATATAAATTGTGTATCATATGTTTAATGTACATCTAATTTGATCTTTCTTTCTAATAACAAAATCATATATATTATGTTACGTTTTTTCAAATAATTAAGATGGACTGTATTCTATGTAGAAATTAAATATTTTTTCTATGAACTATGTGATTTCTTTATATATTTTCCAGTTTTGTTATAGTTTTAATAAGAGAATTAAAAGATTGTCTTATATACTATAGTATCCAAGTTCATGCATGTGCATCTGCTAGTTGTCTAAACTCTAGACGTACCGTGCACAATCTTTGTTAACGTTTTATATATATATATATATATATATATATATATATATAGAGCTCATGTGCATGAGAGTTTATTTTACTTGTAGAAGTTGCCTATTCATGTTCGCTTACATATATATAATGTTAAGTACACTGTACACCGATACATAGGCAACTAGAATGTAACATGATGATTGGTTCCCTGTTAAAAAAAAAAAACATATCATCATAACTAAGTGGAACAGTTATATATATATATAATACTCTTGTATCATCGTAACTAAGGAGGTATTATTCAATATTAATGAAGTATTATAAGCTATAAGTCTTTTGTATTTCTATTCTCATTTTCAAAGACAAGAAGTATTCTTAACAAATCTCCGGCAGCACATCAACTCTTGGTTGGGTCACGAATGTTTTACACTTTATCTCAATATTGGTGAATGGTGTTGGGAGATTTTATTTTATTCCTCATATGAATCGCATTTGTAACACTTGATCTGGACAACTGACAAGTCTCGGTAGAACTCTGATGCCTGAAGAAAAAAATCCTAACACGTTATCCAAATAGCCCACTAATAAGAAAACATTTCAAAACTCATAGTTCATAGATGGCCCAATAGCCATACATCTTCATGGATCACTCAAACTTGTTGCGGAAACTAACATGTCTCCGGCACATCAACTCTTGGTCGAGTGTTTTGCACTTCCTCATTATGCCGATGCAGGTCACATTGAATTTGTAGCGCTTGATTTAGTCGATGACGATTACTAGTACTCTAGTAGACCTTTGATCTGATAAAAAAAAAAAAAAAAAAAAAAACCTAATGCGTTATCCGTTTGACCCAGTAAATAGAAGAAAAACCACAAGCCCACGATTCCTAGATGGCCCAATAACCAGACATTTTCAATGGACCGTTGAAAGTTGTTGCTGAAACAAGGCCCAGCCTAAACTCCCATGAAATTACATGATCCATTGGGCCCAAATACGTCGTCGTCACTTTTGAAACTGTTCAATAATCAACGGTTAAACCCTAGTTCAGGGTTTTTAAACCTTTTACAGAAATCGAATTTGAAGGTTTCAGTAATTCAATACATTCTTTTGGCAATAATAATAAGTAAGATTAATTCCTATTCAATAAGGATCAAACATGTCTCAAAATAAAATTCAATCGGATCCAAGTAATAATAACTCCAGAGTCACATGGGAAGGTTGCAGTGTACTACTCGACATCAACGACGGTGACCGTCTGGTTTTCGGGCGTCTCACGGCCGCCTCGTAGTGTTTTTTTTTTCTTTTCTAATTTTTTTTGTTTGGTATATATTCTATTATTGATATGTAGTTACTTAATTTGTTAATTTTTTGCAGGACATTGAAAATTGGGAATAAGAATTGCTCTCTGCAGCCACTGGTTGGTTGTCCTTTCGGTTCTCTGTTTCAGGTCGATAATGGAAAGGAAGGACCTGTTTTGTGTCGAGCTCTTCCCTCCAAAGAAGGTTTTATTTTATTTTATATTATTCTTTTGATTGAGAGAGTGAAGTTGATGCATGATCAATTTTTTTTTTTTTGTTGATTTTTATTTTTGCCTTTCAGATGAGGCTCCAGAAAAAGGAGAGAATCAAATAAGCGAAGAATTGAGAGACAATCGAGCTATTGTTGATGATAATAAAGCTCAAACCTTGACTGGTGAAGATATAGATGAAATGCGGCGGTGAGAAGTTAATATTATTATATGCTTTTTTTGATTTGCTGCAAGTCTTTTGCCATATCGATTTCACGATTTGTATGTTGGAATATGATCATCTGCTATGGTACATTGCTTTATCAAAGTTGATGCTTTTCATGATTCCTTATTTTGCATATGTTATTTCGTTCTTCTTATTATTATTTTTTACTTAGGAAGAGATATAATTGGTTTCTTCAATCTCTTCATATAATGTTTTAAATTGGTGGGTGTTCTTCAAAAGGAATAAAGATGATGAATCTTAAACGTTTTTTTTTTTTTTTCCGTAAACACTAGCAAAATGTTGCATCTAGCTATTCTTTAGAATGTCTAATAAGTAATATTGCCATCTATATTCTATTTATTACACGTTTGTCTTCAATTTCGTTGAAATTTTGACCACTTTTTGTTACTTATCATACAGACAGGGTGCAAAAGGCGATGAAATCGTTGAAGCACTCATTGCAAACAGTGCAACGTTTGACAAGAAAACAGCATTTTCTCAGGTAAATCTTTCTTATGGCAAACGCATACCAATCCCAAGTAGTCTTCATTTGAGTGATGGCCTGATTTTTGATTTATCTGCAGGAGAAATATAGGATTAAAAAGCAAAAGAAATATGCACCAAGAGTACTTCTTAGGCGCCCTTTTGCACGAAGGTAGCCCTCATACTTTTAGCTTCATTTCTTTATGCATCTATTTTGGGGTTTATTCAATTGTATTAGCTGAATCAGGTTGCAGTCATGTTGATCTCAGTAGGATCTATCTGCTGCATCTTATTCTCAATGGTAGAGTAGATGTTAGAATGAAGAAACTTAAGTCTGAACTTCGCATGGACATGTTGCATGGTTATTGCCTTTTCATTTTTTGTTTTATTAGTGGTTGTTGTCCACTTTATATAAATTTGATTACTTATTTATATTGATATTTCCATTTTAGCCAAGCTATTTCCTAACGAAGGGAAGGTTCTACTGAGCAACAGAGGCGAATTAACTTTAATTGTGAATTTTTCATGACTTCAGTAATTTAAAATTGACAATTTTGATTCCTCAATCACAGAGGATCAATTCTTTTTTGTTGATTTGTGTAAATGGAATTGGTTAATAGTGTGTGACAAATGTATGTTGACTGGAGTGAAATCCAGGTAACTAAACACAATCCTTGTTTAGTTTAGCTTATGTGAAGGTGTGATAGATTTAAAGGATGAAATAGAATTTTACTCTGGAGAAAATCTAGATATGATTTGCAGAGTACCAATTGGAGGAGTGATATGTGCATACTATCATTACTGAGTAATACATTCTAGTGTTTTGATTTTTATTATTATCATTCTTATTAGAACTATCAGTATCATTACTATTTTGGTATAAAAATCCTGTGTTTATTTGATAATGTTAAGTGTTCACTGTTTTATGACTGATGTGTCACATTTTCCCTTCCTTTTCTTTTTCTTCTTTCAGTATATGCGAGGCATACTTCAAGAAATATCCAAATAGAATTGGGTAATCCTATCACCACTTGTGAAATTGTTAAATATTTGCTAACTATCAGACTTGTTGTGTGTGTGTGTGTGTGCGCGCGCGCGCGACATAAAGATTTATCTATGATCAAGACATTATCCGACTCAATTAATACTGTAGTACAATTAAGGGAATGGTGAAATTTGATGGCCAGAAGCAGAAACCTTTGATTTGTTCTGTAGTTGTACACTTGTACACTGTTGGAATAATTTCCTAGTGAGAAAATGAATCTTGTTAAGAACCAAACACTTTGTAAGATTAAGATTTTTCAGGTGTATTTAAAGAATACTATTGTCGTATTAATAAAAAAGTTTTTTCCTTATAACAATACATATGATGCTTAATAAATTGGTTTATTGTAATTTGATGTGATCAATTAATTCTTTGGATATATGCTTGGCATTTATTTATTCCCCGTTTGCCTGTGTTACAGATTTTTGCGAGTGGACGCATTGTCTCTTCTGCTTTCAATGGCCAACATAACTGCCAATTCTGATGTCCTAGTAGCGGATATGGTTGGTGGCCTTCTTACTGGTGCCGTGGCTGAACGCTTAGGAGGTCTGCGATGAATTTTATTTTCCTGTGCCCTTCAGTTCCTTTTCTTTTTTGTGTGACAATGTGTTACTTTTTCATTTTTATTTCTCTTGATAATTTTCAGAAACTTTAAATTTCCTTTTTGATACTCAGGAGAACTTTCCATTTTTTGTTGACAATCATGAAAATGCAAGTAGTTGTGATCGTTTTATACAAACGAGAGAAATGTTTCATCACTTTTGGTTTCTGAATAGTATCTTTTGATCAACAGGTACAGGTTATGCCTGCAGTACATATCTTGGTGATACACCAAATTCCATTGATATAGTGAGGATATTCAATTTCAGTAGTGAAATTTGCAAGAGGTACATGTGACTTTGAGCTGATTCATCTTCAGAAATGTGGTTACTTGATATATAATCTTTATAGTTCCTCCAGATGTTAGCTGGCTAGTTTTACGTTAAACCTGTCACTAAGCAGTATTAGTTCGTATAGTGTAGCTTAGCTTGTTGTGCAGAATCTGAATTGTTCTGCTTGTTCATTGTAAAGGTAGTGCTTTCTCTGAAGTTTCAATGTATTTTACTTCGAGATATATAATACTCTTTTCTGTTCTTAGATTTAGAGATTCATTGTAGTTAGGGTTAAGACAAATTTTCTGAGTCTCACCAGTGGGCTTGAAGTACCTTCCCTAACTTGTCACATCCTTTTCATGGCTATGCTAGGCATGGCGTGTATCTATCTCTCATTCTCTCCCTTTTCGCTGTTGCCCTTTTTTTCTAATGGAGAAACATATCGAAGTGGTGCTTAAATCTTTTCTTGTTCCAGGATTGTTCGGGCTCCTTCGAGCGATCTCAGTCTAGCTCAGAATGGTACTTCTGTAGAAACCAACCCACATGAAGATGTCTGTAACATGGAAATTCAGTCTAATGTGAGTCACTTTTCCTTGTTCTTTGCACAAGTTTCGTTTTGCAGTTCTGTAATTTATTTGAAAGACTGATCTGTACAGGATCAGATATCTTCATCTGTCGGCATGGAAGATACATCTCTTTCTTCTGAAAATGTGGTTTCGGATAGTGTTCCTGAGACTACTCTTTCTTCTGAAAACGTGGTTTTGGATATTGTTCCCGAGACTACTCTTTCTCCTGCAATTAAGTTTTGCAAAGCCCCAAAAGCTGGAGAGAAGCCATCACAAGAAGCCCTTAAATTGTGGAAAGAAAATGGGTTCTCTAGGTAGTTACTGTCCTTAAATTATTAGTTTATTAACCCAAGAAAGCATTTGCCTTATTTTTCTTATTTTCTAAATTTTTTGCAGCTTAATAATGGCCGCGCCAGAGATTGATCCTTGGAACCTGGTTAAAGATCTCTTGCCACTTTTATCATATTCAGCTCCATTTGCAATCTATCATCAATATCTGCAGGTGATTTGCCTTAAATATGGCTTTTATCTGAAAGTAGCTAGAGACCCTTTTGAAAAAGAAATAATTGTAGTTTAAATGCTTATTTAAATTTGTTTCTTTAAATGGTTTTGAGCTCAGTTCCCAAGTACTGCATCTTTGGCTCTTTTGCACATCCTGAGTCAACCAAGCCACCGAGGTCGAGATTTTAACATGAAATTTTTTATATCAAGACTTCTTCTGTCATCATTTAGCTTCACTTGCATTGATTCTGATACAACTTCTACATATAGACTGTCTTCATGCTGTATTGTTAATTTAGTGCCTTGTTTCTTCTACTCAAATGCAGCCTCTGGTGACATGCATGCACAATCTACAGATTGGGAAAATGGCAATCGGCTTGCAAATTTCAGAACCTTGGCTGCGTGAATATCAGGTTTGTTTTTCATTAAAATTTTCGAGAATGGAAAGATGTTGCTAATCTAGATATAACTTTCTTTACCGAGATTAACATTTACTTGTGCTGTTGATTCCTCGCGATTCAACACTTACACAGGTTCTTCCGTCAAGAACCCATCCGTGCATGCAGATGAGTGGATTCGGTGGTTACATTCTAAGTGGAACTAGAATCTCTAGCAGCTGAACACAAGTCCAAAGCATAAGTTATGGTTACTCATACGTGACAGCCATCGGCATTCATCTATTTTCTGTTGGCGAGCAAATTGCCCGCCTGCCTGCCTGCCGTATGTACACTAGTATCTTTTTCGAACAAAAAATGTACACTAGCTTTTTGATCAATTTAATCGAATCCATTATTCTTCAATTTTGAGATAAATTTGCACCATCTGGAGCAATTTGATAAACGTGCTGCATGTTTTCCTCCTCTAATAACATTTCTCTAGGGGAGTTAAATTCTTGTTTTTGCAATTTATGTTTAACATTATTTGGACTCACAAATCCATACTTGTTAGGCTGATTTGGATCCAAACTTTTATTGATTTGGAGATGTGGTACTTGATCAACTTAATTGTCCTAATTTCATTTTATTCATTTATTGTTTTTACTTGCCTCAAACAGAGGTGTTTCAACCACAACTTCATTATCAAAATCCCAAACTCCTTTGTGTTTTCCTCATGAATGAGATTCTTCTCTAGTTAGGATCAATCAATTCAAACTCCGTCTCTATCAATCGGCGAGGGATTTCAAAAATCCAAACTCTATTTGATCACTATAATTCCTTTAAAATCCGTATTAAAGTCATTCAAGTATTAATACTCTATTTGACTGTCAGGTAGGAATGTTAATTGAAATATCAAGGGAGTAACATCAGTGTGTGGTTCGTATGGTCACCGCACTCCACGTTCACTTGGAGTGAACCTATGTCCAGACTTTTCCTGACCTCCCAGACCGACAGGATTAGTCCCACTCGAACGTGGGTGGGGGCACCCGGGTGAAAACCAAAACTTAATAATGAATCTAGATTAAATAATACACCTCTCATTCTCTCATATCGCTCATTCTGTAAAAAAAAAAAAAAAAAAAAAAATACTCGTGATCATTATCATCAATGGCATTGAGTTCGATTCCTTCTTCTTCCTCATCTTCCAGTCTTCGTCAGATAAAGCATACTGTCTTTCTCAGTTTCAGAGGCGAGGATACTCGCTACAATTTTACCAGCCATCTTCACCAAGCTTTGTGTGACAAACAAATTGAAACTTTCATTGATGACGAACTTAACAGAGGAGATGAAATCTCCCAATCTCTTCTCGAAGCAATTGAAGAGTCGAAGATTTCCATTATTATTTTCTCCACAAATTATGCATCTTCCAGATGGTGTCTCGAAGAACTTGTGAAGATCTTAGAATGCAAGGAGATGTATGGGCAAATTGTAATACCTGTTTTTTATAACGTATGTCCATCTGATGTCAGTAATCAGACTGGAACTTATGGGGATGCATTTACAAAGCATGAAGAACGTTTTAAGAAGAGTTTGGACAAAATTCAGAAATGGAAGGACGCTCTCAAGAAAGCAGCCGATCTTTCTGGGTGGCATTCAAGTAACATTGCGTAAGTGATCAGTTTCTCATATAAGAATTATTTATATCAAGTTTATTATTTTTAATTATTACTTTTCGATAACATATATATGTTGGAGAGACAAAGAGATAGAGATTTCATATGGAAATGCAGAGTTGGTATTTTAATTGGTTGTTTTACATATTTGATAGAATGATAGGCCTATTTCTTTGATAAGTTATTAGTAACAGGATGCTAAAAGAAAAATAATGTCATTACATCAGTTACTGGAACTAAAATTTAATTCAGACAAGATAAGATTGGCTCATTGAGGTATTGTCCTCCTCCCCAAACCCCAAATTATTTGTAATTGTTCAAAAAAATAAAAACTTAATCTATAGTCTTTCTCTTATTGTGATTTATTACAGCTTACTATTGGTTGTTTGACATATTTGATAGGCCTGAGTCTGTTCTTATAAAGGATATTGTCGAAGATATTTTGAATAGGCTGAACAATATGTCCCCAAGTGATGACAGTGCTTTCGTAGGCATGACTTCAAGAATCAAACAAATTATATCATTTTTATGCATTGGGACAGAGGAGAATTGCAATGTAGGAATTTGGGGCATCGGGGGTATAGGCAAGACTACTCTTGCTGAAGCTGTATTCAACAAAATCTCTTATTTATTTGAAGGTTCTTACTTCAGTTCCAGTATTAGGGAAGCGTCTGAACAAAGTGTTGGATTAAATCTCTTGCGACAAGAACTTCTTTCAACGGTATTAGGGGATGAAAATATGAAGAATATAGGTACTTCTGTAGTTGGACGCCGATTGACAAGGGATAGACTTGGTGGTAAGAAGCTTCTGATTGTTTTTGACGATGTGTCTGATTCCAGACAAATAGAATCTTTGATTGGAAGTCTTGATTGTCTCAATTCAAAAAGTCGAATCATAATAACAACAAGAGATAGACAAGTGTTGGTCGCCTGTAGAGTGAAGCATATATATGAGGTTAAGGAATTACCTACATGTTATGCTCTTGAGCTCTTTTGCAAGTGTGCCTTCAAAACAGAACATCCCACGGTAGATTATATGGACTTGTCAAAAATGATAGCAAAATATGCCGGAGGTGTGCCATTGGCCCTTAAAGTTTTGGGATCCTTTTTACTTGGTAGGGGAAAACAAGAGTGGGAAAGTGCAATGAGTAAATTTGAAAGAATTCCTAATAAGAATATCTACGAAGTTTTGAAAATAAGTTATGATGGATTAGATCATGAAAAGCAGAAGATATTTCTAGATATTGCATGTTTCTTCAAAGGAAATAACAAAGATTTTGTTATAAATACCCTAAATGCCTTTGGCTTCTCTGCAAAGATTGACGTATGTGATCTAATTGATAAATCTCTAATATCTATATCACATGACAACACGATAATAATGCATGATTTACTACAAGCTATGGCTAAGGAACTAGTCATTCGAGAATCTATTGAATATCCTGGTAAACGTAGTCGATTGTGGGATCATGAGGATATCTATCTTGTTCTGACAAAAAACATGGTGAGTTTCAATTAAGCATTAATTTAGAGTATTATTTCCATTTATCCTTTTACATTAGCTCATGTGAAAAGGCATGTTCAAGAAAGGAAAAAAGAAAAGAAAAGAAAAGAAAAGAAAAGAAAAGGCATAGATTAGGCATCATTGATTTTTTAAACAAAAATAAAAATAAAGCATCTGCTGTTTTGATTGTTGAACATTTATTGTAACTTTTTGCATATTTGATGCTAACTTTTCCTCTTTTCGTGAATTAGGGTACTGAAGCAGTTGAGGGCATCTGTTTGGATATGTCAAAAATAAAAGATTTATTTTTAAAACCGCATGCTTTTGTGAATATGCATCGATTGAGATTCTTGAAATTCTATAACTCGAGTTACGAAAAGAATGCTAACAAGGTGCATGATTTTCAAGCCCTTGAATCTGATTTTGCAGAGCTAAGGTATCTCAGTTGGTATAAATATCCTTTGAAATCACTACCGTCAACGTTTGATCTAGAGAACCTTGAAACACTGGAGATGCATTATAGCAATGTTGAACAATTACGGAACGGTGTTCAGGTATATTTTCATACTGATATTCCAATATTGTTATTGTTGCTATCTGTAAATACCAATTTGTGTTATTTATTATTTATTTTTTTCTGTGCTGACAGCATCTTGTTAGGTTGAAAGAAATTGACCTTAGTTACTCTCAGCACCTAACCAACTGGGCAGACTTTTCAAGTTTCCCAAATCTTGAGAGATTGATTTTAAAAGGTTGTATGCACCTACTTGAAATTCCGTCATCTATTCAATGTCTCAGTAAGCTCAACTTGCTGAATCTAACCCATTGCACAAGACTTACGAGTCTTCCAGATTGCAGTGGTTTGACATCTCTTAGTAAACTTGTTCTCTCGTACTGCTCAAATCTCAAGATGTTGTCTGAGATGCCATGTAATATTAAAGAGTTACGTTTGACTGGGACTGCAATAGAAGAACTTCCCTCTTCCATAGAGAATTTAAGCAGACTAGTTATTCTGGATCTTAATCATTGTTCAAGGCATAAGAGTCTTCCAAGTGGACATCTCTTGAGTGTCTTTGTCTGTCCGATTGCTCAAAACTTGATAAGTTGTCTGAGGATATAGGAACTTTAAAATCTTTGAGGCGTCTCCGGGTTGAGAGAACCGGTATAAGAGAAGTACCATCATCCATCATATATTTGAACAATCTTTATGAATTATCTTTTAGGATATGTAAGGGTTTGTTATTGCCCCCTTTATTAGGTTTGAATAACTTGGGGGAACTAGATCTAACTGATTCCGGTATCACAAAGTTACCAGACAGTGTTGGTTGCTTATCCTCACTAAAGCTTTTAAATTTAGGCAGAAACATTTTGGAAAACATACCAGCAAGCATCATAGATCTCTCTAATATACAGTCTCTAGATATCCTCTTTTGGAAGAGGCCTGTCGAAGTTATATATATACGAGAAAGGAAGGGCTTAAAGGAAATATTACAAAGAGTAGCAGTTCTGATAGGTCGTAGATACTTTAGGTGTACCAATTTTTTCAAATTGGATCGAAATATCCTCAAAGACATTGTAGAAGATGCTCTACCGAATATTCTACCGAAAATACAGCGTTTGGCTGCTTTATTGAAAAAAAAGTATTGTGATAAGGTTTGTTTCGGTTCTCTCTTCTTTTTATTTATTTATTTTTTAAATATTATAATAATTCGAATTTTTTCATATTCCTTAAAAAAACAATATGATATTAAAATCATTCATTCTATAAAATAATTATATTCATAATGTAGGATTTTGAAGAAGCAGAAGCACAGTCAACTGCTAATATATGTTATCCTGGAAGTGAAATTCCGAAGTGGTTCAACTATCGGAGCTCCGGGTCTCTTATAACCGTGAAGTTGCGACCAGATTGGTTGAATAATAACTTTGTGGGTTTTATACTGTGCGCCGTTGCAGCATTTCCAAAAAGTCGCACCGAATATAATTTGTCTATAGCCTGCCAATATAAAACATCAAATGGGCAAGTAGTTAGTGAAGTTTTTATTGACACACCTTATATTGATTGCCCATATAATTCAAAACGCGTGATCATAGGGTTTGATTCCCGATTTTTTCACCGTCATATCAGTGAATCATTAAGTTCTAGTAATGAGGTCTCTTTCCGATTCTTTCTTAAGGATGATTCTAATAAATATCTAAAATTACCTAACACAGTGGAGAAGTGTGGAGTCTGTTTAATGTATGCCCAAACACATCCTGGAAAATCCGATGGAAGTTTCAACACCAGTGAGGAGGAAGATGAAACTGATCTAGAATGTCTAATACCACAGCGCCAGAAACTGTGTTGGTTAACGAAACAATTTTCGTCAAGGTGTTATGAGGAGGAGGACAAAACTAATCCAGGTAAATAAATTGGAGCATTTAATTTAGTAAAACTCTCTTGTAAATATAATTTTGCATGCTTTGATATCTTGATTTTCCCCTATTAGGTACCAAAACTTTGGACCAATTTGTTATGCCTATTTTATATTATAAGTTGAATGAAACCATTTACTTGAAATATTGATTGTCATATTCCTGATTTTGATAATGTACTAATGATGAAGATGGCTCCGGTGAAACATACGGTGATCGATGGATTATTATTTTTGGGAATAGATGTGAAGTGAAGGTTATTAGTGAGGATAATGGATTGGAATGGATAATTGATCCACAGACGGGGCAAAGTAAGTTTTCTAAGTTTAAATTCACACACACAACTTAGAGGATCCTAGATTGTTGCATGTCACAATCAATATTGTACGCCACAGGCCACACAATTCCGTACTTGAATCCACAAACACATATAACAACTTAGGGACTCGCATGCACAAAAACTCAGAGGACACACGCACGCACTCGCACACACACACTACTTAGAGGATCTTAGATTGTTGCATCTCATAATCAGTTTTGTACTCTACACGATCCTGCTTTTTAAACCTTCTATATATATATTATTTTTCTTTAAAATGTATTTTACTCTGAATTTTTCTATTTTGACCCTTCATAAATATTTTGTTTAGTAATATCCACCAATCGGTCAATTATGATGAGGTGAAAAGTAAACACCACAGGAGATCGAAATTAATCCAAGTTCTCGAAGGAAGGAACCAAATTCAAGGTAATATGTAGAATTCTTTTATGCATACCTGAACTCTTTACCTGAATAAATCTCTCTTGTAGATCTGATTTTAGTTGGTATAATTTGTTTATGTTTAACATCTTTAAAAAATCAACTGAACTTCCTGTGCTCATGAGTAGGAAGATCGATGCACCTCACCCCATGAAATCGAAATTAGCTAATTTTTTTTTAGGGATAAACCCAACTGATCAAGGTAAAAAAAATGCTTCTATACATATCAGCAGCCTTTAACTTTAATAAACACTCTATTCTAGACTTCATTAGCTTTAATTTGATTGATTTTCTTTCTTTAAGACATCAAAATCAAATAAGTAAATCAATTGATTCAGTTCCTTTTTTTTGGATTTTTTTTCTTTAAAAAAAAATAAAAATGGGTTTGCACCTTTAGCAAAATCTATATATTCGGTCCGGAATTGAATTGAATAGAAGTATCTTGGGAGAATTTGCTTAGACTCTTAAACGACTACTCACTAGATACACACAATAGGATATTTTACAATGGAATCAATTTAAAAAAGGTGGAATTGGTGGAAAATGTCACATTTTTGAGTTGGTGTTGCACGTGAGGCACCACTTTAATAACTTAAATTTAAAAGGCACCAAAGTAAGTGACTTCCAAAAATGCCCTTACTGTACATATTTTTTTTTTATTTGTTTGACTTTAGCTTTTGGAAGACACTTTGAAGTTGTCTGAGATCTACTTCCCTCTCTAACTATCTTAAAGTGAAAAACTCTGTAAACTGAAATCCAAATTTATCTTCTTCTCTAACGAGTTCGACGTTCATATAGTTATATAAGATCACTCATCTTATCAGTTTCCTATCTCAGTTTCCTAAAACTGTCCGAGCCTTTTAAATTGTTGTCCGAGTTTTTTTGGTTAGAGTTTTAATTTATGAAAAATTTGTGTATAAGGCGATGAAAATCTGGGTTTTCGAGACTTTTAACACTGTGTCCGAGCCTTTTGTAAAACCGTCTGAGCCTTTTAAATTGTTGTCTGAGCTTTTTTCAAGAATATTAGTTTTGTCAATTTTGAATCTTCGAGCCTTTTTAATGAGTCTCTGAGCTTTTTCATGAACTGCCCGAGCCTTTTGTATGAACTTTAAACTTTTTTATGCCCGAGCCTTTTGTTAGTTGTATCTGAACCTTTTGAGTAAATGTCTGAGACTTTGTATAAAGTGTCCGAGACTTTTAGATAACTGTTCGAGCTTTTTAGATAACTGCTCGAGCCTTTTAAATAAGTGTCCGAAATTTTTAAATAAGTATCCGAGCCTTTTGCATAAGGCTTCGAGCCTTTTGTAAGAAGTGTTCGAGACTTTTAAATTAGTCTCCGAGCCTTTTTAAGAAGTGTCCGAGACTTTTTCAAAAGGCTCAGAGCCTTTTGTAAGATGTGTCTAAGACTTTTAAGTTAGTCTCCGATCCCCGAATGCGTCTGCGTAGCGCCATTCTGTCACAGTTCGAGTGATTGTCTGAGTTTCAACAGGATTTTCTCTCTTTACTTCACAACTTTGTCATTGTAAACCGAATGAAAGAAATCTGATGTGGAACAACTATTGAGGGTATTTTTGTCCGTTCACCATTATAGGTGCCTTTTAAATATAAGTTATTAAAGCAGTGACAATGTTGAAATGTCACCTCCAAAAAGTGCAATTTAGTTTTTGAACCCTTTAAAAAATACCTAAAGTTAGGGATTTATCGATAGGTATTATTAGGTAATGTTGCTCCAATACCTAAGAACAATGCCACTGTGGTACCAATCAAAAAGACGTTTGTCGCTTTTGGACCAATTTATTATGTTTATTTTATAATATTAGTGGGTTAAACCCATTTACACAAATGATTGACTGTCAAATGCCTATTTTTGATATTTGGTTATTTGTTAGCAACCACTGTACTTCTATAAAGAGCTATTTTTATTTTTGTATTGATTTATAGATCATTGAATGATGTCACAATACAAAACAACTATCTCATAATCTAGGATAAGAAATTTGGAATAATCATGGAATGTGTAGTATTTATGTGACATTCTCTAATTAGACGCATAACAAAATATTTGTGGATTTTTTTAATCAGGTACATTGTTATATGTAGTCAGTCATACAGAACGAAAGAACTAACAGAAAATTCTCTTAAGAATAAATTTTGTACTAAATTGCTTTCAATAAGTTTCTTGCCTATAATTTTATGTCTTTAGTGATACCCTCTCAATTATGAAGTATTCTTTTTATGTGTTAAAAAATTCTAGATGTGCATGTTTTTGGGTCTGTTTAGAGAGATGGAACGTTAGAGACTGTGAAGAAAATGGTTTTAAAATAGTTTTTGATAACTGATTAATCTAATAATATTTGGATAGTTCTTATATGTGTTCATAATTCCTGTATAATTGTAGATTATTATATAATAAATATGTGACTTATTAAAAATCATTTGAAATAGTAATTGGTTTGAATTTGGTTTTAGATGTTGGGACGTTGATTTTTATGGATTGTTTTATGACATTGACATGATGCCAAAGGGGGATTGTCAGTTAGTGTATAAATAAGGGATTTGGTTTGCTAGTGATTGTTCGAAAATAAATTGGAAATCACAATGAACACATGTATATATTTTCATGTGTTTTTGATGATATATATGATGGCAAAGTATGATAACTTGTATACTCGAATGTTTGTGCATTATATTTTTCACACAAGTTTAGGATTCATGTATTTAGTAGAATTTTGAGACTTATGGTTTTTATGTTGTCTTTATATTTGATATAAGCTTGTGAAAACTACCAAGTTTGCTTTGCTTACTTATTAATTTTAACTCGTTTGGTATATTCTGATCTACAGATACTACTTAAGGAGTTAAGGTCGTGTTTGACGATTGGTGGATTCGGTATTACATGGAAGCTCTCACTCTTGATTATGCATGCATTTATAAAAAAAATTCATCGTGATGATTTTGAATAAATGTTAAAAGAATGAATCTTCCTAAATTTCTTTCATATATTAGTCATTCTGCTATTGTTGAATTGATAGTTTAAGAATTGTATTATGGTAAAAAAAAAAAAAAAAATTGGCTCGTTTTACCTTTTGGTTTGGTTGAGAGTGTGAAGGTGACTGTTATATACATTATTAGATAATTTCGATTGTAATGGTAATTCAAAATGTACCTTTGGTTGAGAGTGTGAAGGTGACTCTTGACTCTAGAGTAGATTGTAATTTCTTTTTCTTATTTCATTGTCCAAAAATGGTGAATCATCCAAACTTCCATGGCTTCCCATTTCTTTTGCTAACCAGATAGAAAGCGAAACAGAGTATATATGCAGTGATGCTGGGATCATTGTAGTGTTAGATCTCGCAGGATCAGCATAAACTCGTGGTGTTGTCACTTGTCAAGCTTAAATTAAAAATAAAATAAAAGACAGTTAATGGGTGTTTTTAATTGGGCAGGCCGTCCCATGCAAACCACCCAGTCAGGGTGCGTTTGGTACGGGGACGGGACGGGACTGGACAGGACTGGACTGGACAGGACAGGACAGTTGTTCCATATTGTGTTTGAAATACCTGGGACAGAACTGTTGACTGTACTGTTATGTGTTTGGTATGACTGGAACAGAACGGGACAGAACGGGACAAGAGGTTTAAATGACTATAGTGCCCTTATTGTTATTGAAAAATATTTTAATTAATAATTTTACAAGATTATTTAAGATGGATGGTTGGGATTAACTTAATAAATTTTCAGATATTTATTATTTTCCAGATTGAATCTCCACCGTCCATCAATCACCATCATGATTGATTAATTATTTCAGATATTAATGATTGATGAACGGTGGAGATCCAATCTGGGATTGGTCTCCACCAATATTCAATTAATCTGGAAACATTTTTTCTTGTTCTTAAATCTGGAAACATTTTAATTAATCTGGAAACATTTTTTCTTATTCTTAAATCTGGAAATTCCATCAAAAAATCTGGAAAATCAGATATCTTCAAATCAAAAAACAAAACAAATCAAAAAACCCAACAATAAAAAAATCAGATTTCATCCAAAATTCTGGAAAAAAAAATTGAAAACAAATCAAAACTTCTGGAAAAAAATTGAAAACAAATAAAAAAACCTAACAATCAAAAATCGTATTTCATCAAAAATCTGGAAAAAAAATTGAAAAAATAAAATAAAATTACACAACAATCATCGTCATCATCTGATTTTCCAGAAATATTCATTATCATCAACCCTAATTTGTTTTTTCCAGAAATCATTCATTATCATCAACCCAAAATTAAACCAATTCATTATCAAACCCACATCCACACACTATCAACCACCACCACCACCACCACCACCACCACCACCACCAATCTCACCACCACCATCAATCAATCGTTCTGCCAACCACCAACATCAATCAATCTCACCACCACCATCAACCACCCCGAAGCCGAGAAAGAAGAAGAAGAAGAGAGATAGATCTGGTCGTCGTCGTCGTCGCGCTTCCGGTCGTCGTCGTCATCGCGCTTCCGGTCGTCGTCGTCGCTTCTGGTCATCGCGGGCGTCGTCGTCGTCGCTTCCGGTAGTCGTCGTCGTTGTCGCTTCCCGTCGTCGTCGTCATTGCAGCGGTTTGGAGAGAAGATCATCGATCGGTTTGGTGTTGGTGAGAAGAGAGAAGAGAGAAGAGAGGAGAGAGAGGAGAGAGGAGAGAAAAAAAATAGGATTTTAATTTATATAGATGTAATTTTTTGAAAGTTTCAAGGGCAAAGAAGTCTTTTCCAGATTTGTCTCATGGCCATGGACAACTTGGCCGAGGGTGTAGGGTGGGACAGTTTTTTGGGATTTTTGTCCCATCCTGTCCCACCCAGTCCCACCCTAAAATCGCACCAAACGCGGGATAAGGATAAGTTGTCCCACCTTGTTCTGTCCTATCCCGCGTAACAAACGCACCCTTACTGACCACACTGATTTTCATCTTCTGCAACTCAGATAAGATTTATAAGTTATAGACTCAAGGATATTGCTAAACACATCGAGAATCTTAGCAATTCTATCAACAGTTTCTCTCTGATCAATGGAATTAAGTTTGGTTCCTTCTTATTGTTCTACCACTCCATTATAAAGTATGAAGTTTTCCATGAGTTGAAGAGGTGAATAGGGGTGCACTGACAATTTTTTCATATTGGACTAAATAATTTTTCTCTTCAAACAAAATTTAACTAAATAATATATAGATATATTAATAAATTTTGATGTAATTTTTTTTTTAATGTTGATAAGTTTAATTTTAATGAAATTTTATTATAAACAAAATTTGAAAAAATTCAGTCGTCGTAACTATTTTTTTTCGATTTTGTTTGATATCTACAACTATTTAATCTAAAATTTTAAACTAAACCATTTAAAAGATGAAAAACATAGTAAATATTGGAAAAAAGAAAGAGAAGGAAACATTATCGGACCAAATGAACTCATGTTACTACCAAAACCCGATGAAAAAATGATAATATTATATATGTGATTTTTAAACATTCATTTCTCTAATTAATTTAACATTTTTGATTAGATTATAAATCGCTTATAAAAAATTTCAAACTTCATTTCTGACCTTATATAACATTTTAGGTTTTCGAAATCGTTTAACTATCTATTAATAACGTTAATGAACAATTACTCAAATCTAGAAAACTAGTTTTATGCTATTTAGTTGAAACGAACTTCAATATCAATTTTTATAATAATCTTCAAACTCAATATTCAACATTTATCAAATATCAACAAGTCCATACTTATTAAAATTTGGATACAACACAATCTATCCATAGTTCCATACTTTCATTTTAAGCGGCAAATCTAGTCCGTTTACAAGTTTGATTTTCAATCTTTACGTTTGGGCCAATATCAATACAAGAAGCCCAGTTAAACAATTGGGACAGGCCCAAACAAAATGCGCGGAAAACGTACAAAAAAATCATTAAAGAAGTGGAGGGAGATAGAGAGAAGAATAAAAATTGGGAAAAAAAAAAAAAAAAGAGGCAAGGCAAGTGTGGTGGCAGCCAAAAGGCGGGGCCGTCCAAGCATTCGAACTCAAAACTCACCACCGCTTCGCTCTTCGTTGTTTTTACTCTCTCTCGCTCTCTCAGTCTCACTCTCATTTCTATTGCCGCCTCTTCAAACAAATTACGAATTTCTCTCTCTATCTCTCTCATTTTCTGTTTCCATCCAAAGTCCAAACAAACACTTTTGTGTGTGAGTGTGTGCGTTTTTGTTTTTCTTCAAAATCAGTGCGATGTCGGACTCGAGCGAGGATCCGACCCGACCATACAACCACCTCTCTCAATTCCAATTTCAGTTGCTTCGCTCTTCCGATCACAATCACATACAGCTTCTTGGTGGTGCTAATCGAGTGCGTCATGGAAGTCTTCCTTTTCAATCGAATCAGTCGGCGTCTGAAAATAATAGTACTAATCATAATAATATCTGTAATGATACTAATGTTAGTGATAATAGTCTCAGAGATGACACACATTCTGCTTTTGCTAGGCTCGCGGTGAGGACCTTTTTTTTTGGTTTTATTTTTTAATTTAAATTCCGGTTCTCTGAATTTGACTTGTTATTTACTGTTTGTATTGTTGATCTATAGTGTAGCTCTTTTGTCTAATCATAAATCGAAATTCTAGGTTTTTGGTTTAATTTTTGCTTTTCTAAGTGTCTTTTGTATTTTGAATATATATACATATATATATATATATATATATATAGAGAGAGAGAGAGAGAGAGAGAGAGAGAGAGAGAGAGAGAGAGAGAGAGAGAGAGATACAGATTTGAAGTATTTAGTGGAGGACTTGGTATGCTTTATAAACTCTATATTTGTGGGGAAAAAAGTACTTAGATAGGAAGGTCTCGCGACTGCCAAATTAAAGATGTCATATAAAGAATTTTAAAATTTTACTTTTCTTTAATTCAATCATATCTGGTCTTTTCATTGTATAGTGTGTTTTGATTGGTGAGAGCAAGGTGACATTTGGACAGTCGCATTTAAGATTTTCGGCATCTGGAGCCTCTGAATTTTGGTTTAGGAATTTTTATTCTTATCTTTGGATGAAGAGGTGTTTTGTTGAAAGGCTAGTGGTTTTAGACTTTTAGTCATGCTTCATGATTTGTCATCTTTAGATTAAGTTTGTTTCATTGTTTGTGTCACACTTTCGAACTTTGTTTAATAGTTAAGGTGGCATTGTGGTGAGCATGTACAGGATATGTATATGTACTTGCTTTCTTTGGTTCTTTCACTTCTGTGTTCTTGAGCAGCCAATTATGTTGACCGATTCAATTTGTGTTTTAACTTGTCATTTGATATCGGGAAGATTTGTTTTCCTTCCTTCCATTTGGTTGAAAGTAGTGTGCCTTCAGTGATCATTGTTTAATAAGAGAGATCACTATTGCAGTTTTTATATACTAATATACACACACATAATATGACTGAAAAGCTATGAGCTTCTACTTATGCGATATGGGGAGTGAGAAGTTGTTTTGAATAGAGTATAGTTTTGTGTTCTAGAGTTGATGTTGGAGAATCTGTGCGCAGTTAATGATAAAATTATATTTAAAGAACAAAGAAAACAGTCAATTCAAGCTATTGCTTACATTCCTTTAGGTTTCATTTCTCCATGAATGATATAGTGTTTATGAGCAATATTTAGGGTTAACTGATACTGTGACACTTATTGATTGAAACCGGATATATCTTGTTAAGCGTTCCAATTCGGATGTAATTTTGGAATTTTGTGAATAACTTGGAAGTTTCCGGTGATGATCCAATTTTTGGCAGCAATTAAGTTAGTTATTTATATCTTACCATATATTTTATATTAATCACTAAACAAATCCGGGAAGTATTTATAGCTTATTATGCATGTGTAGTGAATTTGAAATTAATTTGTTTGTAACATGTTGGATTTGTCATTTTTATGTGTTACTTATTTTTAAACTATATGCAAATTTACTCGTATGGAAGCAGTATCAGTAATCTGTAGTTTGATTAAGTGAAAGTTTGATATCTAAAGTTTTTCTTCATTCACTGCCCTTTTGTTTTTTTTATCCTCCCTTATTCTTCATCTTTTTTTTTTTTTTGGTGTGTGTGTGGAATGACTCTTGACAAATTTACATACTGTAAGTATAAGATGTTCTAGATAAGAAAAATTTTGCATGCATGCATGGAGTTTGATGAAATGAGCAAATTAATACAAGGCTTTTAAATCAACTCTATGATTTGTAGATTATAAGGCTTACAGGTTTCATGACAGTTCCACCCTATTAATTTGTTCCCTACATTTGGATTCTCAGTTTGAATACCATGATGTTGGCTACTCATTATAAAGCTATAAATAGTCAAGATCCTTGGAAGTGTTTTTTGGCTGCCTGAGTACCACATTCTTTTCCATATAGTGATTAATGCTTTTATATTCCGATTCTCCTAGGTGTGGCCTTGAAGGCTGTTAAACATTCGTTTCACTCCGCTTTAAGATTCTAGCTAAAAGTCAGAAATATTTAAGTCTGGATACCTCTTCTGTGCAAACTTCTGATTTGGAATGTGGCCATAAAAGTTATATAAGGATAACAATTACATCAACTTTTTCCTATTGTTGATTTCAAGATATAAATATTTACCTATGCTAATTTCTTATATTTGCAATTGAAATTTGACTATTTTGAATGCAATAATGATCTTTGCAGTTAAATCAAACAAATGAGTTAGGCAATGGTGTGGGTCAGACAAGTTCACAGGGAGCCATCCCTGCATGTAGCAAAGTAGTTAATGGTCCTTTGCTTGAACCAGAGTCTTGCACAAGTGGTAGGAATAATAGCAAATCAAAAGGTTTGAAACATAAGAAGTCTGCAAGGCGAAGATTAAATGCTGGTAATGTCCTTCCTCTCCATCTGTTTGCACACTATGGCATATATCAATATGTTGAGTACTTGACATGCATACTGACCTTGTATTCTCTGACATTTGTTAGCAGAGGCTCCTAATGGTCTGAATCCAGCTAATAGTTGTCGATATGACAGTTCTTTAGGTAAGTTCATATTAGTAATGGTCTGTTTGGGTTATCACTTCCTTCCATCTTATTTGCATGTGATATTTGTGCATTCAGTTGGTATGTAGTGCTGAATAAATGATTTCAACTTTTATATTGCTTTTAAGGACAAGATTTTACTAAGTTGTTGCACTTGGCAGGCTTGTTAACAAAGAAATTCATTGAATTGATTCAGAAGTCTGAAGATGGCACCCTTGATTTGAACTGGACTGCAGAAGTATTGGAGGTATAGAAATGTACTCCACAAATTCGTTTTAGGAGTTTCGTATTTCCCTTTTTTTACCAACACAAGAAGTTTTGACCTATTAACTTATTTTAACAAGTTATACAGTGAAAATGTAAAATAAAACATATTCTACTGGTATGTCAGAATGACTGCTTCCTCTGCAACAAATTCAATTTGTTGCTATGTCTGGTTATGACCTATGTTCTTTTGGTTAACGTGTTGCATTGATCTTATACAGGTCCAGAAGAGGAGAATATATGATATAACGAATGTCCTTGAAGGCATTGGATTGATAGAGAAAACATCAAAGAACCACATACGTTGGAAGTAATTATATTTTTCTTTTTTGGTTTCTTCCTTGCAATTTTTTTCAATTAATAATGACCAATGCTCCTCATAAACAGGGGATCTGATAGTTTGGGAGCAAGGGAGCTGGATGATCAAGTTACTAGATTAAAGGTGCAAATTTTTGTCTGGATATATATCGTGTAATAATGATGTTATGTTTTTTTCTTTCTAAATTTGTAATGGACAATTGCTTTGATGCATGATAAATATGTCAGTTTCTTGCTTATTGTATTGTTTATTCTGTGATCCCAATCAGCGTCCTGTCATTTTGTTTATCCATATGTATGCTGGACTAGAAAATCTCACATTGTTCAACATAAAAACTCAGTTTCTTTTATGTTCCTTGGAAAGTCATGGTATTATTATTTATGTACCCCCAATTACCGTCATAATTTACAGTTTCTGTGTCTGAAAAGTTACTGGGCTGGGATAACATGCATCAGAAAGTGGATAGTTGACCTTTGTAGTTGGCTGGTTAATTTTGGCATAAAATGGCATAATTTTTTTCTTTAGCTGTTTGAACTAGTGTAATTGTTAACAGTTTATCTGAGAGACTTAGGACATGACTTATTAGAAGATCCGTTTTGATCATTGTGCTAATGAGTAATTGGCATTTGATGTAAATTGTTCAGAAGCAAGCGTTGAATTATCATGCTTAGTTTTTGCATTCTTGGAATTTTACTTATAGCCAGTGGACTAACGAGTGGGAGAGATAAGAAAAGTTATGTTAAAAATTAGAGTTTTGCCTCGTTTTTAAAAACGGTAATCTCATTATAATATGATTCTGGACAAGTGAATTATGAACTTCCTTTCTTCTTTAAAGAAACATGTCACAATAGGTTTGCTTATCTTTCCAACAACTTATTATGTCTTGATTTCATTACAGGATGAGATTGAGAATCTATATACTGAAGAATGCAGGATCACTGATTGTATAAGGTTGGTTAACTAGGATTTCCAGAGATGTTTGTCCATTGCTGACATCTACTGTCTATTCAGATGTCGTTATGTTCTTTCTTCAGGGAAAAGCAAGAGCTTCTAAGTGCCCTGGGGGAAAACGAGAATACCCGAAAGTATACTCTGCTCTCCCTGATATTTTTGGTTCCATCCTAAATAAGATTTAATTTTACTTTATAGTTCTTCCTTTTTTTTATCATTCTTTCTATATATAATTTACCAACTTGTACTTTTAGGTACCTTTTTTTGACAGAGGAAGATATCGTAAACCTTCCATGCTTCGAGGTCATCTATCTGTAAATTTGGTTCTTCCTTTTAAGTCTGTATTTTACCCAATGATCCCTTGAACTAACTTCTGGTTTCTGCTGAATCTGTCACAGAATCAAACATTGATTGCAATAAAAGCTCCTCAAGCTAGTTATCTTGAAGTTCCAGATCCTGATGAGGTGCGTAGAGTAATGGATGGGATTTGAAAATATTTGCATTTTATTAGTATCTAATTTGCTTCCCTAATTGACATGAGCAGGATATTGGTTTCCCTCAAAGGCAATACAAAATGATTGTTAGAAGCACCACAGGACCAATTGATTTGTATCTTCTGAGGTATTCTTATTTTTACTAAAAAATCCATTACGTGCTTTCACCCTCTATCTTGTTAACAAGCTATGTTCGTGATGCTCACAGCAAATACCAAGCTCAAGGTGAGGACATAACTGTCAAGCAGTCTGAACCCTCTAATCCATCTGCTTGGAATTGTGATGTACACAGAATGTCATCAAATCATGACGATTATCATAGAAGTTCTGAAACATTCAACTCTATGAGCTCAGAGGTATCTGGGATTCAGAAGATAGTACCTACAGACTGTGATGTAAGTCAATTTAGAAACTTCAACTGCAAAGTTGCTCTTGTCGGCTTTATTTATTTATTCTACTCTTTGGGCAATATTCATGTCTTAAGGAAACTCATCAACTTAACTTCACCGAAACATTGCAGATTGATGCTGATTACTGGTTCCAATCAAACGCCGAGGTCAGCATCACAGATTTGTGGGGTAATCCATAAACTTTTATTTCCATTCACCAAGTCATGATTTCTGGAATATTTGGATCCGGTCATGAACTAGGGACAATTTGGAGTTTCTGCTTTCCTATTTGATCATCAGGAAACAAAAGTGTATACATATATCTATAAAAATATATATACCCGATACTTCTCGAAAACTTAAAGCAAATGAGGTTTAGGCCGAGGTAGATGACCACCTTGAAAATGATACTTCAGTGGTCGAGCATTGACCCTCGCTACAAGCATCGTTAAGGTATGTTAGGTGATAATGTAAATGAGAAGCAATAAGTTGGTAGTTGAAGATAATAAGGAGAATGTTGTTATGTTCCCATCACATTTAACTGTAAATTTATAGCTAGAATTTTCTTGCTAAGTTAAATTAGTATTTTATAAATGAGTAAGGAAAATCTCAGGTGGGATTCCAGTTCAATTATTTTGTTAGATTTCATATAAGCAAACCACAGATGATATTGTGGTTGCAATTTGGGTGTTTAACTCCCAAAATAAGTTTTCAGATATAATAACTTTTTTATATTCCTCAAGTCTTTTTCCTGAAAAAGCAAACATTCCTTTGCACGAAAGACATGAGTCAGAATTTTGGAAATATATATTGGAATTGTATTTGCTTGCCACCAGTATTTTAAACTAACTACATATGTGATTGTGGAGAGAATTCAGATCCGTGATTTTGATGCTTGTTAATTAACTTTAGATCATCTCGTCATACTCGTTTTATCTTTATCTTTTTAAAGATTTTATTACATATATATTCCGTTAATAATTGATGGTTATGATTCATTTTATATTTTTTAATATCATAATGACAATTAATTACGTTTTAAAAAAATATTAACAATTAATTATAAGTTTGAAGTAAATTTTTTCTTAGCTTAAGTAGTATGTACCTCTCCTTTTAAGTAACTCAAGTGATTCACCATACGTATTAATCAGCATACGTGGAAAGTTATATCCCCCCATTTGGGAGTAGTTATCTAGGTTGATAAATAAATTTTTTTTTGAATAATATATTACATTTTAATAATAATATCCATTTTAGATGTTTTCTATAATAAACACTTTTTTTATAAATTAATTATTTATAAAATTAATTTACTAGACAGCTATCTACTTATCTTATTAGTTAATTATTTTTTGAGTTAAATTAAAAGTGGAATATTTCATAAATTAAGCAACCTCAAACTTAGCTTTAACCTAATAAAACAGTGTAGCTTTAACCTCAAACTTAATTAACATTAATCATTTTCTAAATATCAGATTGAATATATAATTATAATAATAATTATTATTACTATTATTATATCATGACAAATTGCATGTAGCTCAGCAGATGCAATGCCACGTGGTGGATGGAGAATTGTATTATAAATGATATAAAATCATCTTTTAGAGAGATGTAACTTGCTAACCAAAAAGTGCTATAGATCAGATCGATTTATCAGACTTCCCAATTTTTTATTTATATAAAAAAGGACATAAATAATCCAAAAACAATTGTCATTCACTCTCTTATAATGTCACAACTTACAACCAATTGAATCAAAATCGTAATTAATTAGGAGGGTTAAGTTATTTCTTCTTCAAGGTAAATAAACATGTTGGTTGCACCGAATTGGCTTGAAACTTGAAAACACCGAAGAATATTTATGTTAATGGACGACAGAATATTTTCCTCTCGATTTAATTATCTCTTGTATTATTGCAGTGTCTGATGCAATATCAATCTTAGGCGATTATGTGAAGGATGAGCCTTGGTTGAAGCTTTTGTTCAGCCATTTGAAGTATTATCCTCTAGTTTCTTAAATCCTTGCATTAGAATAAATGATATCTATATTAAATTGAGTTTCTATATTAAATTTTTTTACTTATTTTTTTCTTTTCAAAAGTTAAACCTGCACATCACCTTTTAGCAAAGCTGGCAGTACATATCCCTTCCACATAAGTGGTGAAGGGTTCAAATCCCACCATGCGTATTTTACAACAGTCCCATTATAATAGTTCTTGTAATATATTTTTTTTAGAAAGTCAAACCTACTAAAACTAACAAAGGAATACAAATAGTAAAGAATTTTACTTTTATTTTTGTTAATTTGCAAATTTTAGTGACTAAATTAGTACACCCTTTAAGAATTAAGGAACATTTTTATTAGATCAACAAATGAGAACAACAAGATAGTAATTTACTCCAATCACATGAAATGATTTACTCCGATCCAACCTGGTTAGCGGGGCTTAATTATTTTATCTATTATTATCATAATACATATTCAATAAAGACACTCTTATAGCATTATATGATTTAAATTACTATAGAGTACATTTCTCTTTATCTACCTACATGCATCCATCAAGACCCTATTTGGAATCCTCCGTCTCTGCGTCTTCGCCACTTTCCCTTTCTACAAGGGCGTTAAAAAAATCTAGGTTCACCCGTCAAATGTTAAAATAACAATACAAATGAGACTTAGATTCAAAGGCAACTTTGAAACAAATTGAAAATGCGTAAAAAAGTAAAAAATAAAAATGTTCACAAGGAGAGATCTATCCACGGTAAGGAGCAATTTACTCCGTGGAGGGGCAAATCTTCTCCTCCACAGTGCAATTGCTCCACCCTGGTGGAGCTCATCCATCTCTGAAAAATAAATTGTTTTTTTTAATTAAAAAGTTATAGTGATTATGGCAAGATGTAACCTCTACCGTCCATGTTTTTCTTTAATTAAATGTCTTCCTTGGGAGGGGAAAATGACTACTTTACCCCATTCGTTAAAAGTTAACGGAGTACAAGTAACGGAAGGGGAAGTTTGTGCAATTCAAAGCAAATGTCCATCTAGCTGCAATTAGGTCTAAACTTAGGGGAAGTTTGTGCAATTAGCCCTATGAAGAAATTAAGGAAATAGCTAAACACAAAAGTGATACTGAGAAATCGAAAAACTTACACAATTTTGAACTTCATCGACCAAATCATCCAAAAGGCTTTTGTCTCTAGGAAGAACACTGCAGGATGTATATAATTCAAATTTAAATACAATACACTAAGATTTAAGAACCTAATCACCAAATCATAAACACTAGTATATGCTCACAAACTTATCACCAAAATTCAAACCCAGAAAAACAGTATTTTCATATTTACTCCTCTTCAGACCTTCCTTAAACATCTTCAACGGCTTCAAGTACTTGTTCATCTACCAGTCAATTCAAACTGTTATAATTCAATCTATGAAACAAAGACAACAGTAGAAGAGGAATATTATTAATTTAAAAAAAAATAAAAAATACTGCGTGATATCTTAGCCGGTGGCGCTTGTGATTTTTTTTTTTTTTTTTAGAAGTTGAACTTATATATATATATATATATATATATATATATATATAGGAATAGACTTGAGTTATATACTTGCGGGCCCAAGTCTGAAAAGCAGTTGAGTGTAATTACGTAGGCTGTGTTTGAGATTGTTTTACTTATAAAAAAAAAAAATCTACTTTTAACTTAACTTTAGAAATAATTGGCTTAACAAAAAAGTGGACAGGTGTTTGGTAAACTAAATTTTAAAATTGCTTTGTTTTTGAAAATGTGGAATATTTATTTGATGAAATGACAAAAATATACATCATTTTAATATGTTTGTATTAATATTGCTAAGCAATTTTGGGTTTTTCAAATAGCTTTGGGGAAATGGACTCATTGCAGACCAGTGTCCCAAAACATACTCGACCCGTGGTTTTGACCCGGTTTGCTTGAAACCCTACCCGCCACCGCCGACCCGGTTTGCTTGAACCCTCCCTGCCGCCGCACCATTCCTAACCGCAGCTCGTTCAACTTTGCGCAGGCCCGCCGGAGGTAGACCGATCCACCATGAAACCGGCGATGATCGACTATGCAGTCGAACCGGCGACGATCCACCACGGCTGCGAGGGAGGCGAGGGGTGTCGGTGGAGGTGGTGGCTGGGGAGGGATTCCGGTAGTGGCCCCAATCCCTTTCTTCATATGTTTACTTTTTATTTTTTTATTATATTATTAAATATAAGGGTAATATTGTCTTTTATTAAAATGTTGGGGGTATTCTAGACATTACATAAACAATAAGTTAGCTTTTGATTCAAAAAGCAACCCTTAACCAACTTCTCAAAAGCTGCTTACTAAAGAAACACATTGTAAAATAGGCTACTTTTAGAAAGTTTACCAAACACCTATTTGATCAAAACTTGGGAAATATGTGATTATTTTTCAAGTAAAAGCAATCTCAAACATAGTTTTAGTTCATATGGGCTCAACCAGTCAATTCTCCAATGAGAACTCCTTGGTATATGTAGGGATGGTAAAATGGGCTGGGTTTAGAGGGTCTGACCCTTATCCGATAATGATGGCTGAGTTTAAACCCGGACCGCATCATTAAAAAGCTTATAGTAATTAAAACCCATTATTGTAAGCTCGAATTGATTACTGGTTGGCTGTGGGTTTTAACAAGGGTTCATTTTAATTTCTAAGCCATCAAAAAGCCCGCTTCAACGTAAACTTTCTAAATAAAAATACCAGTCGTTCTACACTTCTCTTCAGAAAACAAACACTAGCGCCGTTCTACACTTCTCTTCAAAATTCCGTTAGCAAGCTCGTCATTCGTCTCTTGCGTCGTGCCACCGTCGACGCATCACAACTCTCGCCTCCAGTCGCTTCCGGTCATCTTTAGCGTTTTCGTCAACTAGGAATCGCTAATTATTGTTTCTACGTCGGAGCAGATCTTCAACTTTCTAGATGGAAGGTTGAAGATCTTCAAATTTCCAAATCTTCAACTTTTTTTTTTCAATTATTTGTTTAAGTATTTGAGTATTGTTTGATGAGTTTTTTTGGATAGATACACTGTTTGAGGATTTTTTTTTTATTAGATTCTTTGTGGAAAAAAAAAATTTGAAAGAAAAAAATTATGGATGATGGCGGTGGAGAGATATAGGGACTGATGATGGCGTTTGGAAAGATGAGGATGATGAATCGATGATAATGTTTTTTTTTTCTTTTCTTTTTTCAATTATTTATTTTAAATATTAAAAATACCTTTAATGAACTCTAAAAAAAATATTAATTAGATATGAATTGTGACATTACTGGTCAGATACTCAGATCCAAATTCGAGTCACAATACGGGTAATAGTACAGGTCAATTTTTATGTAAAAAATATATGTAAAAAATTCGAGTTAAATTTCTGAGCTAAATCCGGATCACAATGTGTAAATAACAGCAAGGGTGAAAGTGCGGGTTTGGGTAAAGCCCTAACTTTTGTGGGTTGGGTTCCAACCCTACCCGTATGCATAAATTTTTTTTATGGACAGGGTTTAAGCCCTTTTTAAATTATACGGGTTTTTTGAGGGCTTGGGTCAAGTGAGGGTCTAGCTTCGGTCTTTTTATGATCAAGTGCCCCTTCATCATTTGCCGGTGCAATACCTGAATATGTTTCATATATATAAGAGGAGAGAGAATACCTGTACTAGTAGTACTTCATCCATGGATTCCTTATTTCCATAGACGGACAATAGAATATTATTGAATGTATCTCTTTGTTTTACACGGTCAAAAATGGGTGAAGCAATTACCCTTTGCTTCAACATAAAATCGATGAACCAGAGCAGAGGTAAAATTGATTTCTTCCAAATATACCCTCCCAATTACCATCCACTCTAAAACTGTTGATTTCTTATCCAACCCACAATCTAAAATATCGACTAAGAATTCCAGACTGAGCCCATTCGAACAAAGTAATTTAAGTCCAGACTGGTCAACTGCTTTTCGGACTCGGCCCGCAAGTATATTATTCAAGTCCACCTCTCCACACTCACACACACACACACATATATATATATATATATATATATATATATGCGGCGCCACCGACCAAGAGGTCACGCAGCAGAGCAAGGTATTAATAATATTCCTCTTCAACTGTTTTCTTTGTTTCATAGATTCAATTCTAACAGTTTGAATTGACTGGTAGATGGCCAAGTACCTGAAGCCGTTGAAGATGTTTGAGGAAGGTCTGAAGAGGACTAAATATGAAGATACTGTTTTTCTAGGTTTGAATTTTACTGATAAGTTTGTGAGCATGGCGATATCTGACGATTGGTGTTGCAACGCATATACATATGGGTATGCATATACTAGTGTTTATGATTTGGTGATTAGGTTCTTAAATCTTATTGTTTCGTATTTTAATTTGAATCTTTACCATCTTGCAGTGTTCTTCACAGAGACAATAGAGTTTTGGATAATTTGGTAGATGAGGTTCAAAATTGTGTAAGTTTTTTTATTTCTCTGTATATCACTTTTGTGTTTAGCTATTTCTTTAATTTCCTCATAGGGTTAATTGCACAAACTCCCCTTATTTTAGACCTAATTGCAGCTAGATGAACATTTTACTTTAAATTGCTCAAACCTCCCATACTCAGTTAACTTTTAACGGATGGGGAGCAAAACAGTCATTTTCCCCTCCAAAGGAAGACATTTAATTTAAGAGAAACATGGACGATAGAGATTAGATCTCCCCATTAATTTATGGTGGAGATATAATCTCTATAACTTTTTAATTAAAAAAATGAATTTTTTTTTTCAGAGATGGAGGAGCTCCACTCGGAGCGATTGCACTGTGGAGTAGAAGATCTGCCCCTCCATGGAGCAGATTGCTCCTTGTTGTGGATAGATCTCTTCTCTTGGAGGAGAGCTCGGCTCCTTTGCAAGGAGTGTCTCCTCTTCCATGAGGAACGGATCGCTCGTCGTGGATCTTCACCGGCGTTGGAGTTGTGTTTTTTTTAACTAATATTTTTTTTATTTAATGGTTTTTTATTTTTAAAGAAACCCATTTTTTTTAGTAATTCATTTTTTTCGTATTTTTCGTATGTGAATTCCATATGATTTTGCCTCCAAAAATTCATCAAAAATTAGTGGGTATACCAAGGAAAAGAAGTCTCACTAACTTTTTGATTGTGGACAGTAAATGAGGCAAAATCATGACATGAATCCGGTTAAAAATGAAAAAAAAAATAAAGTAAATTATCTCTTGAAGGTTATTTGAGTTACTGTGTGCCAAAAATTTGTTCAACGGTTAGGATTAACGGAAATCAACGAATGTGAGGGAAGGTTTGTAATTTCAAGCAAAATGTCCCTTTAGCTACAATTAGGTCTAAACTCAGGGGTGTTTGTGCAATTAGTCCTTTCTTCATATTTTGGAAGCATGTGTATATCTCATATCAATTTTGTTCAGGTAATTGATTTGGAGGGCATAGTTATTGCCAACAATTATCCCATTGTGAGTTTTCATCATTCCTCTCAATCATTCATTCTCACTCTTATCTATTTATATTCCTTACCTTAATTTTTTTTCTTATTAGGCATCACCGGTGAATATTCATAAACTTATGGACAATCTATGCAAAAAGGGAAAGTTTGAAAGTTTAAAGTATACGTGTTGGAAATACAACATTACCTCACGAGTACGTTTGTGTGTGTTTTAGTAATCTTAATTCTATTTGGCTCATTTGTCACTGTGTGTAGTCATAAGAAATCTTGTTATTTTGCATTTGAAACTGCCAATCATAATTAGCCATTATTTTTGTTAGATATATTTTTTTTATTGATTATTCTACATTCATTATACAAATTAAGGTATGTCATTGTGATGACAGGCAGCAGAAAAAGATTGTAAACTACTTAGGGATATGTTTCCCGGGATGACATTTCCTATGAAGCACTCTCGACAGGACCTTATTGACGTATCTTCTGCTATACATATGCTACGGGTAAATTTTCTCATCCCATGTGCAGTATTTAATTATTTAATTATTTAATTATTATGCACAATATTTTGTATTTTATTGTTCTCTGAGTTTGTTTTATGGTCCAACGGAAAACTACTTCTCTTTTTGTTGAGATATGAAGTTTGATATTGACAATTTAACTTCTCATAGATTGAGTTGATGTAAAACCGTGTAAGGTTTAAAATTTTATTTATTGATTTGATACAGAATTTTGGATATTTTTTAATTTTAAATTCATTTTAATTGTTCAAATTGAGAACATTTTTTATTTTTACTTTTTTACGCCTTTCAATTTGTTTTAAAGTTGCCTTGAATCTAAATCTCATTTGTATTGTTATTTTGACATTTGACAGGCGGACCTAGATTTTTTTCACGCCCTTATAAGAGAGGAAAATGATGAAGATGCAGAGACGGAGGATTCTGAATAGGGTCTTGATGGATGCATGTAGGTGGATAATGAGAAATGTACACTATGGTAATTTAAATCCTGTAATACTAAAAGAGTGCCTTTATTGAATTTGTATTATGATAATAATAGATAAAAATAATTAGGCCTCGTTAACCTGGTTGGATTGTAGTAAATTATTTCAGGTGATTGGAACAAAATATTATCTTGTTGTTCTCGGTTGTTAATCTAATAAAAATGTTCCTTTATTTTTAAAGGGGGTACTGACGTAGTCACTAATTTTTGCAAATTAACAAAAATAAAAGTAAATTTCTTTACTATTTGTATTAGTTTTAGTATGTTTGACTTTTGAAAAGAAAAAAGTAAGTAAAAAAAAAAAATTAATATAGAAACACAATCTGTGAACTTGAAGGCGTCGTTTGTTTTTTTATCTGAAGACAAAACAGTCCTAAATTTTTCTGAAGACTGAATAGGGGCTGAAATCTGAACCTGAATAACATGTTTGTTTTTTTTTCTCACATCTGAATATACTGTTAACATGTTTGTTTTTAAAATTAAATTGTCTGAAAATATGTAATTTTACATTTATACCTATACTAATTAAAAGAAATAATTTAACATGCATCATTCTTTATAACATTTTTATATGTTTTTTTTTACAAACAAAGTTCAATTCAACAAAATAAAAAATAAATCAAAGAATATAATTTTGCTTGTTCTACAAACAAAATTTAAGTTAAATTTATTGTAAAAAAAAATTCAAGTTCAAGTTCAATTTTTATGTTGTCCACGTTTCGGTGAATATAATTCATGAAACAAGTTTTGTTTTTTTGGTTCCTTGGATCATATGCACCGGAAACCAAATAAAAAAAAGGTTCTTGAATTTTTCATATACAATAATTCTATAACATCTTCAAGCCACTAAATCTAATCAATATGATAGACAAATTTATTGAACACTATAAGAATAGTTAGATAAAAAAATAAAATAAAATAAAAAGTTCTTACCTGGATTTGGCAGGAGAGAAATTCAATTGTTCAATCTCTGAAAAATTTCATTATGAGAAGTAATTAGGGTTTTTTTTTTCTTTTATAAAACCAGTTTAAATAAGAAATATGTTAAAAGTAAATTTTTTACACCATATCAAATTAAGATAAATTTGGAAATATATCTTTTTTTGGATAATAGACTTGGAAGAGAATATTTTAATTCCAGTGATTTAGAATTAAGTTAAAAGTCAGGATTTCTTACTTTTTATTTTAAGTTGTTTTTTGATATTTTTAAGTTGGTTGACCACTTACAAAAACAAACAAAATAACTTAATGAGTTCAATTTAGACCCATTAAATTTTAAGTGAAAAAAACAAACGACCCCTTATTCTCCTTTGTCTCGGTCGATGTTTGGGACCAAGACCAAAAGACCGATGGTTCCGATTAGATTAAATCTAGATTATTTTTTTTACAAGTTTTTGGTTTGTATTGACTATTGCGTATTAGTATATCAAAGAAGAAAATGTTTGGAGGAGAGAGGAGAGAGAAACAAAGAAAGAAATTGGAAATGAGAGAGATAGTTAAATTATTTTTATTAAAGAAATATAAAACTAGGAGAGACAATAAATATGTGATGATTTGGTGTGATTAGACATGACGCCGATTCTGGTTCCGACAATTCCATCGGTTCGGTTCCTTTTTTTTAATTTTATTTCATAAAAACATTAGCTATGTAAAACTGTAATTAGTAAATGTATTTTATTGGGTCACCACTCACCCGTCACCCGCAAAATAAAAAAAATGACAAATTAAAAAATTAAAATAAAATAAAACTAAAAAATGTAAAATTGGCCTAGCCATGTAAAAATGTAATTGTTAAATGTATTTTATTGGGTCACCTGCAAAATAAAATAAAATAAATAAATTACATTATAAAATTAAATTCAAATAAAACTAAAAAAAATGAAAAATTGGTTTTACACTTAATTTTTACCACAATTAAGTTGCATATGTATCCTTTTAGGGGTTTAGAGGAATCAAGTGCCACGTAGTTCTCTTACCTTTTATTGCAAGTTTGGAGATGGTGATTGGCGTGGAGTCGTGGACTAATCGTTGCCATGATCATCCGTTCGACTTTTAGCCGATTGATAATCTTTAAAGAAATCGTATGGCTCATCTTGATCGATTTCTTGTTGTCTATATTGAGCATTCGTCCAATCTTCGACACAAGCTTGCATCTGAAGTGATTTCGGACTTATAAGAGAACGTCTTGGGTCTAGAATATTCTCACAGGCGCTGAACTGATGTGCCACCGCCACTGTAGAAATTGGTGTTGAAAGGATTTGTTTGGCTACCATAGCAAAGATTAGAAAGTACCTTTCATGTTCATTCCACCAGTGTAGGAAATCAAATTTTTTAACTTCAGTGTTTTCTATGAATTCAAAAGAGGTACTTAAATAAGATTCAAGCTCGAAATATGTGGTGGAGTTTGATGAAGAAAAACCTCGTAATTTTTTGATTTTTTTGGATAAAAGATTATATCTTAAACTAAAAAATCCAGAGGATGATAAGGAATGAGATACATTTTGAGCTTGTGGAACATCTATGTTCAGTGATGAACCATAAACTCTAAGATATTCATCATATAAATCATACAATAATGTCTTAACTCTAGCACAACACATATCAACATCATAATCTATTTTTAAACCTTGTTCATAATAAACAAAAAGATAATCAGGCAAAATTTATAATCTACAACGTGGATCAAACCACAAGGCAATCAACTAAATATTTGGAAACTCATTATAATATTCTAACCATTTTTCCTTCATAGCAGTAACAGACTCATATAATTGTGAATCGGATTCACAATGAGCAAATGCACCAACAATATTAAGACTCTCAATAATAAATAAATTAGTTGTAGGATAATAAACATCAGATAAATTGTTAGTAGCAGTATAAAAAACTTTTAACAAACCACCAACATTGCTACAAACATTGTCTCAATGACTTTGATAAAGATTAATGTGACTAACATGATATTGAATAAAAGTAACTAATAAATCTCTATATTCATAACTTCTAGCAAGCAATTTATAAGTAGAATTCCAACGTGTTGGAACATCACGAGGAAATCTAATTGCACGCCTACCATTCTGTTTACACTATGTTACCCATGCTTTCATTACAGAAAGATGTTTCTACAAAAAATATAGGGCATATTTAATAGGTTGAATAAACAGTTCAATAATTTTTAATCATTTTTGAACACATAAATTGAAAACATGACATGCACATCCTTGATGAAAAAATTTACCACCAAGATAAGGTTTGCATAAATCAATTAAAGCAGGAATAGCAGCGGTATTGTTAGAAGAATTATCAAAACCAATTGTAAAAATTTTGTTATCAATTTATACTCTGCAAAAATAATTCTGAGTTGTCTAAAAATATTAGCAGCATTGTGTTTATCATCAAAAACTCTAAATGCAAGAATTCTTTTTTAGATAGTCCATGCATTATCCATATAATGGCAAGTAACACTCATGTATGAATGCATTTGTCAATGGTCACTCCATATGTTGGCACATACGGAAACACGACCATTATATCTTTCAAAAAAAAATTCCAACACTTTCTTTTCTTTTTCATAAATGTTTTCAAGTGTTTCTGTGAACGTGGTTCTAGAAAATGACATGCAGTAGGATTTAATGCTCGTTGACAATAATTATTTATACCAACATTTTCACCAAAAATAAATGATAAGTGTTCTACACAAACCATTCAAGCTAATTCTTGTCTCTTTTTTCTATTTTTTGCATCACTGTATTTAAATAATTGTTGGTTAGATGTAGCATACCTGTAAATTTAAGCTTGTGAACTCGATCTAGCATGCGCGTCTAGATGTGCGTTCGTTATATGCTTCTGATATGTGCTATATCCTCCAGATTTGTGTCATTCAAATATTTTTTTACAGTAATTGCAAATCACTACAGTGCTTCCATCTTCTTGCGTAACTCTCTTCATATGGAGTACGAATAGATCAGATTTGACCTGCTTCGGTAACTTTTCTTCCGTATATGGATCAAAATCAAAATCTGGAGCGGGTTGGGATCAGGGCCATTAGTGCCAAGATCAGACATATTTTCTGATTGGCTTGTCAAATGGGGGGTAGCATTGGGATCGGGTTCAGAAATTCTTAGAGGGGGATGAGATTGAGGAAAGTTTAAACATAGGTCTTCAGCATAGACTTGGTGTTGTAAATACTCGTGATAGGTACGGTCGTTAAGACCGAGATTATCCGTCATACGACCCTTACCTTTCATCGAAATTGAACGTCTAGGAGCGTCACCACTTCCACTTGCCATTTTAAAAATTGAATTGTAAAATTCCTTGAACAAAAAATGTAACTTGTGACATTTATATATTTCACACTGTAACATTCAGTTGACACTCAATGACATTCATTTATAAGCTCCTTTATCAACTCTTTGTTGTTTCAGTTTTTAAAGTTTCCACAAAAACATTTTTGTACCTTTGAATATATGCAGAAGGGGGATGATCCTGGGAAATTCAGGCAATTAGAGGAGATAATTTTTATTAATGACTGTCCTGTATAACAACATCTATTACCTGTTGCTGGGAACAGTATACATGTTGTTTGTGAAATAAAAGGTTAGTTGTTACTGGTATTATACTATAGGAAAGCATAATGACAAGCCTGCTAAAACATATTAAGTGAAGTGTATTATATCATGATTAGGGTTCTTGCTCTTTGGTTAAGTATATTAACCTAAATCAAAGTGTCTCTTGATTACGGTAATAAGTAATCCATAATTTGTCATTCTCTCTAGTGGTTAGACTTTTGTACTTGGCTTTCAATTAGTCTTGACTTAGAATATATTCCAAACTATTAATTGAGAACTTTTTTGGAGAGAAAATGGATGACATACTTGAGTTTGTATTTTATCTTTGGAAAGATCTTACACAGATGATTTCCCTGCAAAGGTTGACAAATGACAACTAATAATTGTGATGCCCCGATACCATTTAACTTGTTGCAATATATATTTTTTAATAACTCCTAAAAGACAACAAAGTTCTTCAGGCTTGGTGACTCGAAGGTTTAAGCTTGGTTATAAACTTATAATACGAGGTCTGTCCTCTTCTATTTGAACATTATTTCGATGTATGATAATAATAGCATGTGCATGATATTTAGATAGCTATTCTTTTTGTTGGATTTTACTGTAATCTATATATCTATAACCAAACTATATATGTGCATCGAAGCCCTGATTTTGTCACAACTCACAAAGTGGTTGGTCATGTCTCTGTGCACCTTAGCATTTGATCCTAATGATTTGAATGACAGTATTGCATTTCCACATTGCATACACATTTGGCCATTATCTGTTAATTATTTGTTGCAATAATTTTTTTACCTTCTTTTTTTATTTTATTTTTTTTAATTTAGTTTGTGCAGATCTTAGTGAAATTCCACATTTGAACCATAAAAAAAAAAAAAAAAAAACCTTGTAAGCTAGATAGAGTTGTTACGAAGTTTATTATGTCTCCGGGATTGCAGGCATGCAAATTGAAAGAGACTCTGCCACTCAATATGAGAAAAATACATGTATATATAGTTTTAATTAAGCATAAACAATTTATTGAGACTTTGTTTTGTATCTCTCTCTAACTAAACCATACAAGCACCCACATGCAAATACGCACACATATAGATAAACATGTTGGTTGCACCGGATTGGCTTGAAAATGCCGAAGAATATTTATGTTAATGGACGAGCGGAATATTTTCCTCTCGATTTAATTATCTCTTGTACTATTGCAGTTTCAATCTTAGGCGAGTATGTGAAGGATGAGCCTTGGTTGAAGCTTTTGTGCAGCCATTTGAAGTATAGTCCTCTAGTTTCTTAAATCCTTGCATTCAGAATGAATGATATCTACCCTTATAATCCGATTGAGCATAAAAAATTGAACATTGTAATTTTAGAACAATTTTATCGCAGATGATTCGATTTCTCATCTTGATAACGGGCATTTAAATGCTTAGTATACAGTATGCTCCCTAAGTACATTGAAATGGGTGTATAGAGATCATTGCGATTTATATAATTTTTTATTTGTTTCAAGCAATTATTATAGGCATGTTTTTGAGTTTTGAATTTTCTGTTTAAGGCACATGAAAGAAAAAAAAAAGTAAAAACTGTGGTCAATTACATTTTATTTTTGGATTTTTTTATTTTATTTTAGTAGTTTTATAACTTGATAACAATTTTAATTTTTGGCTCATGTTTACAATTTAGTAATCCATAATAAAAGCTTGGTATGGGTTCAAACATAATATTTTAGTTCTAACACACCTCCTCCCAGGTAAGATTGAGTGTATTTAACTAGCTTGCCATGTTGATCTTCATAGAAGATGATTTTGCAAGCAAATTAAAGTGTGGCAAATTAAATTTATATTTTAGATGTTACATTGTATTAAATTTATATTTATACGGTATATGAATTTAAGGTCAGCATCACAGATTTGTGGGGTAATCCATAAACTTCTATTTCCATTCACCATGTCATGATTTCTGGAATATTTGGAAACGGTCATGAACTAGGGACAATTTGGAGTTTCTGCTTCCCTATGTTGTTAAGTTCCCATCACATTTTAACTGTAAATTTATAGCTAGAATTGTCTTGCTCAGTTAAATTGGTATTTCATAAAGGGAAAATTGTACAAATTTTCCATGAGTTTAACCACTATTGCACTCAGATGCAACTTTTGTCAAAATTGCACATTCTTCCCCTACTTTTCATTGATTAATTGTTTGACTAACCTTAAAATTTAAAATGATTAAATTACCCTTGAATTAATTATTTTATTATAACAATTATTATATTTAAGGTTTTTATTATAATAAAATTAATTAACTAACCATTTTTTTTATATAAACAGTTAGGGATTTTATTACACATAGAATCTAATTAATTAACTAGCCATTGTTTTACTTAAAAAAACATTTTTATCAATTTGTTTTATTTTTCTTTAAAAAAATATTTTTCTAAATAAAAAAATGGTTAGTTAATTAATTAGGTTCTATTTGTAATAAAATCCCTAACCATTTAAATAAAAAAAATGGTTAGCTAATTAACTTTATTATAATAAAATCCTCAAATATAATAATTATTATAATGAAATAATTAATTCAAGTGTAATTTAGTCATTTTTAAATTTTAAAGCTAGTCAAACAATTAGTCAATGAAAAACAAAAGAAATATATACAATTTTGACAAAGTTGTATCTAAGTGCAATATTGATTAAACTTATAGGGAATATATGCAATTTACCCTTTTATAAATGAGTAAGTTAGGAAAATCTCAGGTGGGCTTTCAGTTAGGGATGGGCATGGGGCCCCATTGGGGCGGGGGAGGGTACCTCCACCCCCATCCCCATTTATGAAACCTCCCCCCATCCCCGCCCCCAAACCCCATTTGGGGGAAGTGGGGATGGGGGTGTTTGGGGGGGAGGTTCCCCTGCTCCCACCCCGTCCCCCATTTCCCCAATTTCCCCCATTTTTAATCCTAATATTTTGTAATCCGAAATTCGAAATCTGAAATTTATAATTCTAAACTCGAAATTCGATGATTCCAATCCTACAAATCACCATGTTTCGATATCCAATCCATATAATTGTCCAAAATTAATAGAAATAACTATAGTAATTTAGTATTACATATAAAAGCCAAAACAAATTCACAAAAAAACTAAGTACATTCAACTGTCAGATAGTCAATTAGTGGTGGAATAAAAAATAATAAAATTAAAGTTACTTTTTTTTTAAATATTAAAAATATTTTAATATATATATATATTATACATATGGGGGAATGGGGGAATGGGGGAATGGGGCCCCACCCCCATATAAAGAAATGGGGAAATGGGGAAATGGGGGTGGGGGTAGGTCCCCCCACCCCCATCCCCATTTAGGTTTTGGGGGTAAAATTTGCCCCCACCCCCGCCCCCAAACCCCATATGGGGGCAAAATTTGCCCCCAAATGGGGGTGGGGGCAAATGGGGATGGGGCCCCGTGGGGGAAATGCCCATCCCTACTTTCAGTTGTCCAACTATTTTGTTAGATTCATATAAGCAAACCACATATGATATTGTGGTTGAAATTCGGGTGTTAACGTACTCTCAAAACTAAGTTTCAGATATAATAACTTTTTTATATTCCTCAAGTCTTTTTCCTGAAAAAGCAAACATTCCTTTGCGCAAAAGCCATGTGTCAGAATTTTCAATTTTGGAATGAGTGTACTCATATACCGTGGAATTGTATGCTTGCAACTCGTACTTTAACTATGTGATTGTGTTGTGATTGTTGCTTAACTTTAGATCCTCTAGTCATCCTTGCTTTATCTTTATATTTTTAAAGATTTTATTACATATCCTTACTGTTAATTATAATTGATGGTTAGGATTCATTTTTTTTAATATCATATTAACAATTAATTACGTTTCAAACAAAAAATATATTAAGAATTAATTACAAGTTTAAAGCACTATCTTACTTCAAGACCCCAAGTGGTCTGCAACTCTCATTTTATGTTTGGGCAGTTCAAGTGTCACCATGTGTGATGATCCGTAAGTGTGGAAAGTTTTCTCTCAATCTTTAATATGAGAGTATATATTTTTCGATTTTGGAGTAGTTATCTGGACCGAATATCTGAATCGTTTATTTATTATAGGTCCATACATGAGTAGATCGTATCCACACTTATGAGCTTAGTAGATTTCTCCCAATTTTTGAAGTAGATATACCGGCCGACATCTGAGTCGCTTATGTATTGTAGGTCTCGACATGAGTAGTAGATCGTATCCACACAAGCATGGGAACCTTTGAGTTGAGTGTTTATGAGAGTATATATCTTTCCATATTTTTTTGTATTTATTGCTCACATTTTTAGACTTTGATAAATAAACGGTCCAGAAAGGTTCTAAATTTATTGTTATTTTTCAAATTTCATACAATTATATTAACTTTGGATCCTAAATAAGAAGAAAAAAAAAATGTGAAAATCAACTTTTTATATAAAGATTGAGCTCAATATGGATTTTCATCAGAATTATTAAAACCAAATGAGCAGCTCTATTTGCATCCCTAAAAATTTGTATGTGCATCCCTCTTTACATGTACACCTCATTAAGAGTTTTTAAAAATTATATTTTATAAGTACACTCCAAACATTATCAAATATACCCTTTCATTTATTTATTTTTAAAAATTCTAAAAAAAATTAAAATAAAATAAAATAAAAAAGGAAGAGGTCTCCTCCCTTATCATTTTCTAAACAAATTTGTCTCTCCTTATTTACATACATTATTTCTTTGAGTGGAAATTGTCATGCAAATCTATTTATTCATAACTTTTTTCTTTAGTTTTTTTTTTTTATGTATTATGATATAAACTTAATGAAAATTACTTTGATTAAGTTTTTGTAAAGTTTCTCAAAATATAATATATATATATATATATAATTATTAAGTACATGATTTTACAAAAATTAGATGCGAGATTGAATAAAGGGTCCATTTTAAATATTTGCCTGGGGCCTCCAAAACCTCAGAACTGACACCGGAAGGTTAACTTATAACTTTCACCCAATTAGGTTTTCATAGGGACCTTAATTAGCAGAAGTCCTTCCTTTTCCAACCTAACTTCACTTTTGTTTAGAATTAATTGACAACAAACTAATTGCAATGTCTTTATGATCTTTAATCTTTGGTCATATCTGGTGGTGATCGCGATATCATATATTATATATAGTTGTGTTAGATCTGACTCCCTGAAGTCATGATGATAAATTTTTAAAAATGAAGTAAGTTACATCACATCTAAGATCTAGTTATGGTAAACCACCTCCTAAGTTGCAGATCTTTCCAAATCTATATTCTATTTGATTTCCACCAACTACTAAAACAACCGGTGAACGTAACTAACAACTAATTAGATTGATCAAAACTATATAGTGATTATATTATAGACCTAATCTGTTAGACTATGTAAAAAAAAAAAAAAAAATTCGTTGAAAAATCCATTTCGATAGAATTTTTTAAGTTACCATCTCAAACCACTCTTCATAGTTATCATCTTATATCCATTATACTAATTATATTATTATAATACTGAAAGACTACTCTCACTAGTCAAAAAATTAAATCGCATTAAGAGAAAATCACCACTTACCAGATCTGAAACAACATTTCACAAGTTGAGATGTTAATTAACATTATTGTATAAAAAATCATTGTTAGGACATGAACTAAAAACGTACTACATCTGTACAATATTGCCAACTTCATTTACTAATATAAACTTGTCAATCATTTATAAATATGCTTCCCTTATAATTATCTTTATATTATTATAACTTTTTTATTTAAAAAATAATAATAATAATAATGTATATGTGACAATGTTGCAAACTTGCAACGGGTTTGATGCATGCGTTCCGAACCGTTGTCATCCCTAATTGCACCAAATCATCTCATATTTATCGTATCTTCTAGTTTTATATTTCTTTAATAAAAATAATATAACTATTTCTCTCTTCTCCCTCCTCCCTCCTCCCTCCTCCCTCCTCCAAACATTTTCTTCTTAGATATACTAATATGCAATAGTCCATACCAACCAGAACTCGTAAAAAATAATCTAGATTCAATCTGATCGGAACTATAGGTCTTGGTCCCCAAACACTGACTGAGACAAGGAGCATACAAAGCTTCTATATTAATTTTTTTTGGGTAATAATCATTTTGTTCCTGTAGTTTGTCATATGCTCCACTTTTCCCATCTAGTTTCAATATTCTCCAATTTCCCCCCTTCCATGTAAAAATGCAACTCAATCTCACCATATAAATACAAGTACAACTGGGGAAAAGTGGAGAATAGTGAAACTAGAGGGAGAAAGAGAAGAAGAATAGAGCAAACTAAGGGGGAAATGATTATTTCCTAACTTTTTTTACTTATTTTGTTTTTGAATTATTTCCAGTTTTAATCTTTCTTTTTTACTTTGATATTTTACTTAATAATTGGAAAATGAGACCCCATGATTGACTTTAATAGTTTCTCCAAGTTTCTTGGATTGGATCGAAGAAAACTAATAATAACACTGGAGTCTTAAATATATATATATATATTTTTTTTTTTTTTTTGCATACAATTTGGCCAAGTTGGGTTCAAGTTCAGCTGGTGATTTTATTCAGTGGGGAGACACTTGACTGTGGTTCTCTGTTTTTGCTTATTTTGTGATGGTGGTTGTGGCTGTTTGGCTTTGTTTTTATCTTTGTGTACTGGTCTGTTTGGTGTTTTGGTCACTGTCTTGTTGCTTTTTGATGAGCTTCTCTTGCGTTGGCTGTGCTCGATCTTGTTGTTTGTTTTGTTCTGCTTTGGCCTTTCTTGGCTTTTCAATAAAATTTAGCTGTTCAAAAAAATATTTTTTTTTTTGAAAAAACAATCCAATAATTTAATAATCAACAAATATGATATACATTACAACTAAAAGATTATTAATTTTTACAAGTTTGGGTAAGTATTATATAATATATTATATATATATATATATATATATATATATATATATATATTATAAGAATTGAATCTTCACAATCGCAAATGTGGAAGGCAAGATGTGCTCACTCAATCAAGAGTGGATGCACCGATTCTAATTAACTTGAAAAACAAAAATACAATTAAGTCCAAACACTTGAAATTTAATAAAAGATAAAATACCCACATTATTAGTGCAGAAATACAAGCCAAAATAAAAAATTAGAACAGGACATTTTGGCCAGAAATATGGTGTAATGTGCAATAAGTGGTGAATTAGAATAGGAAAAGAGTTTTGCTATAAGATTCATGTGAAACTTACGATCACAAAACAATAATAAAATCTATATAAGATTCATGTGAATCCTACAATCACAAGAGTAAAGAGTAGCAACGTAAGATGTCCCAGCCATATGTGATTTCCTGTAGCATGTACAAAAGGGATGTCTATGATTTCTTGAATTAAGAAATCCCATGCAATCGGTATACCCAACATCTGGTAACCTAGAAAGATATTGCAAATTTATGTAAATATTATTTTCATTTAATTAATAAATCTCATAAACTTACAAATATGTATAATATTTATTAGTGAATATCAAATCATATCGTTTGTCCTACGTATAGCATCACGTAGGATTCTATCATCGGCAGCAAAACCTTCTCATCCAGAAAATACATATATGAATTGTATATCTTGAGAACTAACTCCTAAAACATTTGTTGATGTATCACATTTTCGATTTCGATATTTAAGTATCTCTGACATAGACACTCTAACCAACGTTAGTTCCATATAATACTCCTAAGCAATTCTAAGATATTATAATAAATTGTGTTACTACTAAGATAATGAGATAAGTTTTTTTTGAAAAATTTACCAAAAAAAATACCTTAAACAACTTTCATCCCTCATCAGTGGAATTCTCAGGAACGGGCTCCGATCGTTTTAATAACTCTCCATTCAATCGAATGACCAAATGCAAAATATAGTGAAAATACTTACTAACAATCTCTCCAGGCCTCATAAATTTAAATTTAATGACTCTATTCTTAACATGATGGACTAAGATATGCAAAAACATAGCCACTTGTTCATATATTTGCAAATATCTAGATGCTCTTAGCATTGTACATAAATTAGTAAAAGTTAGCCTATTAATTCTCAACGGATCTACACAAGTAACATCACTTTCATAAACCAATTCATGTACAATTTGCATATTGACAACTATATCAAGCACATACAAATGTCTTCTTAAATTTTGGATTGAATGTCATGCATTATATTTTTTTCTAACAATTCACAAAAATGTTGTACTACATGCATAACATTCTACCAATGCATAAAGAGAGCCAAATCTTCTTCTTTCTCAATGTTTATCTTTAGGATAAATTTAGATGAGTCATTGTTCCTACAGTTATAAAGATCGATCCAACCATTAAAATTGAATGGAAATTTAACTAACAATTTAATGAGATAAAATAATATTAAAAAATAAAGAAAGAGTAGTTGGACAATATCAATGATGATATACAAATATCTCACTCACAAAAATTAATTTGACAAATGTAAATGTCTATCAATTGACTCAATTCAATATCATGGTATCATCATATAAAGTTATTGTACAACAAATATGTGTTTCATTTATAACTACGTTTATCAATATTATTTCTGAACTTTTCTTTACATTCACTTTGGTGTATTTGAATACTTATGTACAATATTAAGAGAGTAAAGGAAAAATAAAGCATAAATAGAAAACTAGATCATCTTCTACTACATACTTTTTTCTAATGATTTTTGCAATCAAGAAATTATAACCGCAAGAAAACTATAAATGCACAAGGAACGTGGAACAAGTTATGATGACAACAAACATATAGTCATAAAGTTTTTGTCAAGTGGCATATATGGTTCTATAATAATCAATACTCAAGTTGAAAAGATACTTACAATGTCAAATATATTAAACATGAAGATAAAAACTGCATATGTAGAGCACGAAGAGAACGAAAAAACAAGGAGATGAAAATTAACCAAAAAAATAACCATTTCGAATCCTATAAATTGCAAAAACTAATAAAACAAAAATGAAACAAATTATGATACCATAAACGAAGAGAACGAAAATAAGGAGATGAAAAAAATACCTGAAATAAAGCAGGGACGCCAAGGTGAAAAGAAATGAAGGTGAAAAACCTTGAATGTCAAAACAAATGAAGATGAAAACATTTTGAATGTCATGTTAATCATCATTACTTGTTACAAGAGCACTTCTCATCTTTAAATTGGTGGTGTTTCGTAATGTCTTATATGATGAATACTCCGCTAACAATTTTTGTTATAATGTTCAGCGCATTATGGCAATCTTCACAAACACGAAGATTCTTAATTATCTAAATTGGAGAACGAGGTGGGCTAGAAATGAGACCATGTGATAAAGCAAGTCCCTAACTGTGTGCAAAAAGGGCATCCGAGCAAGGTAGTACTATTCAAGAACCAGCAGTCGGTAATGCTGTTGGAGTGGCATTGTCCGATTACTTCAAGGAAATAACTGCGAGTCATGTGAAATTAATAGGACGAATCTTTGATTATGGTTCCTTTGATGGATGAGCTAACTCAGCAAGCCTTCAACGAGCATCTGCTTAGGGAATTCAATTATTACAAGAAGCAACTGTTCGATCCTTGGTGGCCAATTTACCAAGCATTCTAATTGGGCGGCAGCAGGAGGCCTACACCCATAATGCTTACAATTCTGAACAATGTCTTTGAAGGGAATGGTAATCCCTGAAGAGCAAGGATTGTAGAATTGAGTAGAGACTTGGTGGTATTTAGCCTAATTACTTTTACTAACTTGCTTGACTGGTTCCGTAATAAAACACAATGAACAAAGAAAGCAAAGAAAGCTGGAGGTGGAGAATCAAGTTTTCAAGGAGAAGCAGCAGCAGTTAGAGAAGGAGAAGAAGCAGTATTTCTGAACTCTAGTCCTTAGGCATATAGAATACTAGTGGGGAATGGAATGATAACTAGTCTTTTTGGTGCATAAACTAGTTAGTGATTTGATTTTATGTGAACTCTATCAGCAAAGTATCTGGCGTTTGTGTTTAAAAAAAAAACTATACTAACATAATGCTCCATGGATAGGACAATACTATAATCATTGCTCATTGATTCAAAGTGTAACATTCCCTCTCTAGTATCACCCAAAACACTACAAGCAAAGAAAACCTGATGAACATTTGACCATCGGGTTTTAATCCGGCTTGCTTAAACCGAGAAAAAATATCAAATTTATTCTCCACGAGATCATTCTTAGCAAGCCATATTACCATAGTATCCCAAGAAGTCAAGTTGTTATGATCTTACATTGACTAAGTATGAGATTAGTTAATGGTATATAACTTACTGAAAGTGTTGTAAAAGTCGCTAGGCGCTAGTCGAGTGGCGACCCACCGCCTAGCCCCTAAGGGGACTAGTCGAGGACTAGGCGGATGGCCGGATGTCGACCGGTGGCCGATCGGATTTTTTGTTTAAATATTTTTTCCTGTAACTGAATAAATATTATAATATTTCATATATTTTCATATATTAAACCTAAAATAGAAAATCAAATTCCAAAAAACTCAATATTGACTATTGAGAATCAAGTCAAGTGAAAGTCAAGTCAGCTAATTAGTGTTGTTATGGTGAGCTCAATGTATGGGATTAGAGCCTAGAGGGACTAGGAGGATGGCCATAAGTCGGCCGTCGGTCGGCTGCCGATTGGATTTTTTTAAATTAATATTTTTTTTCCTGTAATTGAATAAATATCATAATTTTAATATATTGAACCTAAAATAGAAAATCAAATTTCAAAAAACTCAATATTGACTATTGAGAATCAAATCAAGTCAAAGTCAAGTTAGCTAATTAGTGTTGTTATAGTGAGCTCAGTGTATATTTTACAACAATCAACTCACTCACAAATTCTCTATTTCTCTCTCTCTCTCTCTCTCTCTCTCTCTCTCTCTCTCTCTCTCCCTCACTCAATTATGTTCTCATCTTCTTGATCTTCTTCTTCTTCTTCTTCTTAGCTTTCAACAGTACCGACTCCATTAAAATTCAACATAAATATAGGGCATTACATCAAGAAAAGAGTCAAAGACTGTAACGGCCGACCGATGGCAACTGCAACGAGTAGCAAAACTGGACAGCGAGAGAAGAAAGCTCGAGATGACAAGAGTTACGAGATTTGTGAATGGTTCTCTGTTGATTTTTTTGTGAATGAGTCAAGGATCGTTTCGGGGGTTTCAAATTTAAAAAAATGGCATAAGTAGGTCAACATCAGTTTGACCGACCAGGCCGTCTAACCTCCGACTTGCCAACTTTTTCCGACTAGGCGCCGACTTGCCTCATGCCGTCTATTCACGCAGACTACCTTGAAATCGGGGCAGCAATACTCCGACTGGCGACTAGGCACTGACTAGTCGATCCTAGTCGGGGACTTTTACAACACTGCTTACTGGGCACCCTCTCTTTACAAGCCGGTTTTTAAGGATGAGTTCTATCCAATGGGTTCATATCAAGTGGTACTAGAGCCGACACCATGTCAAGTAGTGGATTCGTCGCAGACGGGGGCGACCTGGGGAAGGCTGCTACCTGAGAGAGCGGGATCCATGAAGTCACCCAGCTGGGAAAGATGGGCCGTCGTGGACGATGGGTGCGAAAGCATGGTGGAATATTAGGATCCCGCATTGACCAAGTATGAGTTTAGTTAATGGTATATAACTCACTGGCACCCCTCTCCTTACAAGCCGATTTTTAAGGATGAGTTCTACCCAGTGGATTTGTATCACAAGTCACGTTGTCTCACATTGTTGAACACATCAAATGCATCATTTGCGGAGCCACATTCCAAATATATCCTTATAATCTTGTTATATGTGCTAACTTTGAGAGGGGATAGTGATCTTACTCTTACAATATGTTCATGCACAACTTTTGCTTCCTCTAAAGCTTTGGCCTCTCCACATGCCTGCATTAGCCTTAAAAATCGAGGCAAATCCACATGAACAAATTATTTCTCTAATAAACCCAAAACTTCCATAGCTTCTTTCATGTTCTCTTCCTTCACAAAATTATCCAGATCCTCAAGGGAACCATTAATTTGACTACTTTCAGATGCCTTAGTTGATGCTTGAAAAGCAACTGTTCTAATCTAAATATAATTCGAGTTCGCCTCATCCAGACCGTTGTGGCAAATGAGAGTGAGGATGTAGTTATGGGGGTTGAGGCGCTTGCTGGAGAGGGCATCAACTAATTCAGGCAGATAAGGCTGAGACTGAGATGATTGTTGTTGGGAGCGGTGGAAGGAGGAGAGTGATGGTTCGATGCGGCGACATGGGAGGAGGATGATGATGATGCCGCCAATACCTCCCCTTATTTAGAATTTTAGAAAAGAAGCAGAGGATGATGAGAGGGGGGAAGGCGTGTGTCAGTGGAGGCAGCGAGGGTTTGTATGGGATTTGAGACGCGTCTAGAGGTGGTGGATTTCGAGAGAGCCATTTTTTTGTTTTGGAGATTTTGTTAGAACTTAGATAGGGTTCTAAAAAGGTTTATATGATGACGATGACTTATCCGCTGCTTTTTTGTAGGAACTATTGGGCTTTCATAGAGGTGTTAATCGGATCGGATATCCGAATCTTATTTTTTTTCGATTTTTTCGGATTTTCAAATCCGGATCGGCCTTGGTCCGAAACATTTCAAATCGAATTTTCCTTAAAAAAGAACTTTCAATGGAATAACTCATACTGGATTCGGTTTGGAAATTTTCGGATTCGGTTTGGATTCAGATATTGACATTTTCGGATCGGATTTGTACTTATGTTTGGATTGGATTCAGACTTCTTTTAGTTTTTTTTTAAACATATTAAAAAATATAAATTAAATTAAATTGTGTCATTTAAAAAAATATATGTACTGTACAGTGTGCACACTAAATATATAAGGTTTTTTTTTTTAAATATCGGATTTGGATCGTGATATATCCAATTATTTTTTTTCCTCATATGCAAGATTGAGTGTATTTAACTAGCTTGCCGTGTGGATCCTCATAGGCGCTAATTTGCAAGCAAATTAAAGTGTGGCAAATTAGAGTGTGGATTATATTTTAATTATGATGGAATACATTATGTATTATTTGGAATTATGTTTATATTATTAAAATAAATAAATATTTTTCTAATAATTGGAGTTATTGAATTATATAGTAACAAATTATAATATGTGAATATTTTCTCAATAAGAACAATGATTTATGGTCTAAAAGGTCCATATAGTTAGGTCTCAAACTATATTAAACCAAATCGAATCGGAAAATACAGGCTCGAATCATTCTGTTTTTTGTGAGTAAAAATCCCCAACCCGACCCAAACCGATGGGGATCCAATCTGTTTATGGCTGGTTTGGAACACTTAAAACGGGACTCGGATCGGGTGTGGATCAAACATTATTAACTCGGTTCAAACCAGGTCAGGTATGGGTCAAACTAGTGGTGGTCACGGTTCGGTTCGGTTTCGGGGCGGTTTCGGTTCCGTGGCCACCGAAACCGTAACCGAACCGTTTGGACCCGGTTTGGTTTTCAGTTTCGAACCGCCGGTTAGGCTGTTTGGTTTCGGTTTCGGTTTTTTTTTTATTGTTTTTTTTTACAAAACTTAATTTAAAAAAAATGTCCCAACAACAAAAAAAAATTGACAAATTAAGAAAATTTGTGGGACATTTAACATTTTATATAGTAATAAGGCAATAAGCCCAATCCATATCCAACATTTTATTGGTCCGAATTTTTTTGTTAATTTTAAACTTAACATTTTCCCAACGGTCACCACCCACTCTCAAATATTTTTTTCCTTTTTTTGTCCACATGCCGTGCTGTCATTGGTGACAATTTTTTTTTTATTTTTTATATATTAAAGGTCAAAAACCGACCAAAACCGTCGGTTAAATGAACGGTTTAACCGCTGGTTTTGGTCGGTTTTTGACCAACCATAACCGTAACCGAACCGGTTCGAAACCGGTTTCCAACCGGTTTCATAACCGGTGGTTACGGTTCCGGTTTCGATTTTTTGGATCCGGTTTCGGTTTGGTTCCCACGATTTTACCAAACCGTGGGTACCACTAGGTCAAACCACTATGATTTGACACGGTTGACCCTATTCATACAATTATCTTTTAAGATTTTAAAAATATAAAAGGAAAAACAAAACTCTAATCTTTATATCTCTTTGTCTAATTGTAGTATTTTATGTTTGAATTTAAGGTTTATATAATTTTAGTTGTTACATTGTATAAATTTATATTTATATATGAATTTTAAGTGTAGGCTAAACTTGTTGTTTATGTTTAAATTTAAGTGTATGCATGTTTAAATTTAAATATATATTTCAATTAAAGTATATTGTTAAATTTGATTGAATATTTAAATTTAAGTTCATTCCCTAAAATTCAAATGTATGTTAAAATTTGTATATTGATTGTTAAAAAATAAAACTAGACAGTTCGGATCGGGTTTGGAGCACCCCCGTCCCATTCGTATCGGATTTAGAGAAGAAATCAAAAACCCGTTCGAGTCATGGGTCGAGTTTAAAGCAACTTTCCCTAAAAAAAAAAAAAAAGTTTAAAGCAACTTGCTAAAATCTGATTTCGGATTTGAGACATGCAGATTCAAACCGTTGACATCCTTAATCACACCTAATCATCTCATCTTTATTCTTTTCCGACTTAACTTCACTTTGGTTAAGAATTAATTGACAACAAACTTGTTGCAATGTCTTTATCTTTAATCTTTGATAGGTCATGGCGGTGATTGCGATATCATATATAGTTGCCCTGAAGTCATGTTGATAAATTTTAAAAAATGAAGCAAGTTACGTTATATCCGGTTATGGTAAACGACCTTCTAAGTTGCAGGTCGTTCCTAATCTATATTCTATATTTGATTTCCACTAACTACCAAAACAACTGGTGAACTAACAACTAATTAGATTGATCAAAACTATAAAGTAATTATATTATAGACCTAATCAGTTAGACTATGTAAAGAAAAGATCGTTGAAAAATCCATTTCAATAGAATTTTGTAAGTTACCATCTCAAACCACTCTTAATAGTTATCATCTTATCCATTATACTAATTATAATACTAAAATGACTACTCTCACTAGTCAAAAAGTCGCATTAAGAGAAAATCATCGCTTACAATTTAAAAACCATATTAATAGAAAACCAAAATAACTAGATATGAAATAACATTTCACAAGTTGAGATGTTTACATTATTGTATAAAAAAATCATTGTTAGGACATGAACTAAAAACGTTCTACATCTGTACATTGCCAACTTCATTTACTAATATAAACTTGTCAATCATTTATAAATATGCTTTCCCTTATAATTATCTTATTATGATTATAACATTTTTTATATAAAAAAAATAATGTATATGTGACAATGTTGCAAACTTGCAATGGATAGATATGTAGATGAGATGATTCAGCTTTCGACATTTGTGGCACAAAAGAATACATTTCACCAAATTTTCAAACATATGAGCCTGATTTTTGCGGCCTCAGAAACAACTTTCCAACCAGCTGTTCATTATCATGACAACATTTTTATAAGGCTTTGCAACGATCAGACCCCTTTTATCTGACATCTAAAGACCAAATAATAAAGCAACAAATGGAATAGAAACTGGAAAAGACAACAAATTTACATCAACATCGACGACACTGATTAGCTACCTATCATCGTCCCACCAGCTGATTTAATCTAGTTGTAGCTAAAATTAGGGAAAGAGTTGAACCTCCTTGTTTTTAATGGCTCAATGCAGAACGGGTTTTCCGAAGTTTGGAACGTGTTACTCGCACGGCTTCTTCCATGACAGTCTCTTTCGGTGGAGGGTTTGTGTCGTTTTCATCAGCTGGAGAAGACACCGCATCAACCTGCATTGCTTCTGCTTCAGGTGGTGTAGATTGGCTGCTACTTTCAGATGCAGCATTTGGTTTTTGAGCATTTGAGGCAGCAGAAGTAGTTTTCTGGGGATTTGAGGTTGCAGAAATAACTTTCTGAGAATTTGAGGCTGCTGAATTAGCTTTTAGGGCGTTTGAGGGTGTAGAATTAGTTTTTAGAAGATTTGAGGATGTAGAATTAGTTTTTGGAAGATTTGAGGATGCAGAATTAGCTCTTGGAAGACTCGATGATTTTGCACGAGGAGATGCTTCGGGCACTTGCGAAGTACTCACCACCTCTTCAAGTACCTCCTTTTGGTACTGACTTGATGATGTGCTAGATGTAGGAGATGGCGGTTCTTCCATCTCTGGTTGTGCTGCAGTAGCTGGAGGAGGTCGGCGGCCCTTGGCATCTTGTTGCGGCTGCGTAATCATAACATCACATGTAATGCAGTCTTGTACAAAATTAAGCAAAGACAGACTAATAGAGCATTTGATTCAAACACTATGTCTTCATATACCATATAATACATGCAGATAGAGAGCATAAATCATTTCTAAAAGCAAATGTTCTAAGAAACCAAGTGAGAGCCTGATGTCAAACTCCAAAGCAAAAACATAGCTCTCTTAATGCCACTTTTTAATTGTAATAAGTTTCAGAATATGCAACACTTAACTGGTTGAAGGCCCTAAATCTCAACATTTCTAGATAATCCCAGTTGTGTATGAGTAAAAAGGGACTGATCATGACATTTCCGTGTTAAAATTCTATAAGCAACTGTATGCACTGGCCATTACAATTGTGCTGGAACTTATTGGTTAGTTACATCAATGGTGTTCATTGAATCTAAATATCTCAGCTGTTCTATTCTCAAAACTTTTCAGTCACAAACTTACATGATATGCATTAGAAACCTTGTAACGGTAAAAAGATAGTGCAACAAATTTCCTATTTGTTCTTTTTAACTTCAATAGGTACCTGTGCAGGGCGAGGCCTTGGTGTTGATTGTGAAGCAATATACTGCAAAATATCAAAAACTCTTGTCTGCCCATAGCTTGCAGCTCTTTGCCAGTATAGAACTGCCATGTCTCCAGCTCTAGTTCTCAATTCCAACAAGTTACGATCAATATCGTTCTCATGCCTTGCAACATATGGTCTAAAGAAGGAATCATATACATATGAAGTCCCCTGGAAAAAGCAAAAGATGAATGGCAATTAGAATAACGATGAACATCAAAATTCTTTAGCGTATCATAAGAAATGAAATACAGATTTTTATTCTTCTCCACGAATGTATATACCTTCGTTTTTGGGTACCAAAGATATATAAAGAATGCCAACTTTGCTTCACTATACATTGGAACCCTTCAAGAAAGCAAGATAGAAACTAAGTGTTCGAAAACAAGAAAGCAGAAGAAAAATCAACACCATCTATATTCAAACTAAGATCCTTACCATGAAATGAAAGTATCACCAACTCTCTCACTAACTGTCAAAACCGCAACCAGAATCCTGTAACCCAAAACAAAACAGGTGATTTAGAATATAACTTTATCAACAAAAATTAATTGCCCAACATTTAACTAATTATAACTAGCAATTCTATAATATTATACCAATACTGGCACCAAAAGCGAAGTTGCTCGATCTCTGGCTTATTCCTCTCAACAGTTTTGTAGCACTCGTAAGCCGGATAAGCATAGCCAAAAACCATCCTGCAAGCACATGGGTATAATCTTAATATCAATAAAAGGCAAACAATTCAACCAAATGAAGCCAAATCTGAAGACGGAAACATACACGAGTCCTCTTGTGAGAAATGATCCAATCATTTTGTATATACCTGCCATTACAAAAACACAAAAGGAAGATATTATATTAACTGCTAAAAGTGAAGAATCATATCTTACAAAACATGAACAACAAAAAAAAAAGTGAAATCTAATAATAAATAACTAGAAGAATACACAAAAGAAGCTGCTGAAAAAATAAAGTAACCTCCACTCCAACTCAATTTCCTCATCAACCAAACAGAGGATTAATTTATCAATGCAAGTTCAAAATTGAATCTATAAACAAATAACTAAAAATTGCAGAAAATAATCAACAACGAACTCACAACATTATGCGAACGAAATATTGTGTACATAAATCTATTACATTACAGAGAAGTTCAAAACTCAGTAGCAGTAGCTCAAAATTCACTCAAAAAAAATAATAATAAAACAAAATCGCAATACACTCTGAGAATCAAAATGAAATCACTAAAAACTCAACATAATCAAAATCATTGACGATGATATTTTTTTATATAAATCAAGAGAATGAGAGAAAAAAAAAACATAATATACCTTTCGATGAGTATTATTATTATTAACTTCAACTAAAACGATGAAATCAACCCAAAAAAAGTGGAGAGCCGAAAATGAGAGCCGGTTCAAAAGCGCGAGTCAGATCAGTAAAATCGCGGAGGAGATCGACGGCGTACAGACCAATCGGCGCCGCCGAAATATCGCTGCTAGCCGTTACGAAGAGGTCGGTGTGAGAGATTGAAACAAATAAGAAAAGAGAGAGACTGTGAGAGAGAAGAGAAATTAAATTAAAACGAGTGATAGGACTGGTAGCAGCGGTCTTTTATGTCGTTATAAAAATATCCATTTTTGATATATATTTTTTTTCTTTTTTCTTTTATTTGGCTCCTGATTTTCGGATTTGTTTTACGGGGTTTTTGGAGTTTATAATCTGATTTTCAGTTCCGTAATTAGAAAAGGAAAGTTCAGATGTTTTATGGAGCACGAGAATGCTGTGAATTAAGACGATTAATGACCGTTTGATTTATAACGGACGGTTCATGTGTTTCTCTCTTTGATATAGGCTTGACAGATGTAAAGTGCTCCAGTTTTAGGGGATACCTGCTCTAATGACGTGTAAAATATTTTTTATTGAGATAAAGTTTGCACCTGCGAGGCACGGAGCTAACTATTTAAGAACTCGTTGAATTTTACTAATATAACCCTTTAATTGGACTAGAAAGTTGAAGTGGTTGTTGGTATTGTTGTAAAATCACGAGTAACAGTGACCTAACCTTCTCAACGGCAAGTAAAACAAGCAAAATCTCAAGCGGAGAATCATCGAGTAAAGCATCTGATCGTTATGGATAACGAGCAAACTTTACCTACAAACACCTCATAGTGTGAGAATTACAAAGCGGGGTCTGTGGTTTTTCATAATTTGGCTTTGACCCCAATATTCATTTTCTTTTGAATTTTTTTCATGTCTTTCTGGTTGAAGAGTTGCAGTCCTGCACTCTACTTGAATCCTTCCTTACTCTTTGCTTTAACGTCACTCTCACTTTCAACATCACTCTCACATGGAAAATACATGTCGTCCTAGAGAATAATCTTTTCACTTTTAATTTTCAGACATGGAATTTCTAGACCATCTAAAGGGATTCTTTAATAGGACGGTACATGACTACATGTATTACATCATCATTATACATATATATATATATATAAGACTAAATGAGGAAACAATCCAAATTCCCGATTAGGAAATCTAGATCGTAAAATCTAAATCTGGATAAAGATAATCTCATATTTACCTAAATGCTTCTTAAAACTTGTGGTTGATTGTCAATAATTAAATAAAATGATTTTTATTAACCAATATCATCTCATCGAAAATGAAAATGTATATATTGAAACCTGAAATCAATGGGTAGAAGTCTACTAAACTTGATACTCGAACCTTACATCGATATCACAAATGTAAAAGAGAACGCATGCACCATTGGACCAAGAATATGAGTACAAAATTGAATAAATCTTAATCCCGATTATTACCGTATATCTTAAATCCGTAAAGAATAGGTAAATATAGATAGGAGAGAGAGAGAAGATCAAAATTCCTTACAATCCAAATAGTGATGGAAGTTGCTGTAATTTAAGTAAATTAAATTAATGCATGCTAACAAAGTTAAAAGCATCTTGTAAGGGTCTACTTTTTTATTGCTGTTTGGTTTGAGTAATTAAGTGCAATAATATCCATAGCAAAAAGAGGTCAAATAATTAAGGTCTGAGTTGGATCATAAGACCCATTTGTTAAAAGGTATTATCAGCCTTATAATGTTGATTCCAATCTTTGATTGCAAGCCAGGAGCGTCAACTTTAATTAAGTTATTGATTTGGTTGGGATCACATCAGATTTTGCTATGATATATTTCTTAAGAGCAATGCTTTATATATATACACTTTCGTTATTCGAGAGAGATTAAACTTTCTCAACAGTGTGATTCACAAATACATACTCTACAAATAGTTACATATTAACGTTCACATTGTTCAAATAGTAAATTATATCGAGACCGGAAATAAAGGCAAACCAAGCTCATTTTCAGGAATCAGAATGCATATATTTATCTGGTAAAATGCTTCCGCAAAACATGTTTTCATGTCATATTGTTTTGTGGTGTATATGTTGTTAATCAGAAGGAAACCTGAAAAAGCTTTTGGAAGAAAAAGAGAAAATTAAAAGGAAAGCATGTGAGGTGGGGAATGGGGATGGTTCCAAAGAGCCTTGGATTCTACGTTTTATTATGATCAAGAAGATTCAAGAGAGTTGCATGTGTGAGTGTAGATCAATTAAAACTGGTCCAAATTTTCCAATTGAGAGACAAGGGTCCAATGTCATCGAGACCGGTTTCAAAATGGTCATCGACACGACACTCACATGGCTTTTAATTATTTCTGTTTGGTACCGTGTCACTCTCATCTTTTAACAGTATACTTATTTCACCACCTATAAATTTATATACATATAGTGAAAATGCAACATCGATCATAAAGTTTCATAGAGAAACTACGATACATTATGCACCCGATCATGCTTCTCCTACCATGGGATGTACGATGCACCAGGTGCACCAACCCCACTTATATTCTAACACATCTACATGTTAAAAAAATATAAAATAATATCTAAAATGGAAAAGAAAGTAATGTGTGAAAAACAAGTCCAAAAAAATATAAAATAATATATGAAATGAAAGAGAAAGTAACGTGTGAAAAACAAGTTCAAAAAAGTTGATATAGTCTAATGTGTCAACATATCAATGGTCGGATATATCCGATACATTGAAGATTTTCTTTCTACCATGATTTCGCATGTGATAAATTTTGATGATAAATTTTATCACACAGTGAGATCATGGTGAAAGATGAATTATGCACCTGATCATGCTTATCCCACAATGGGATGTACGATGCACCGGGTGCACCAGACGAATGGTGCACTCAACCACTTATACTCTGACACATCTACATGTTAAAAATATATAAAATAATATATGAAATGAAAGAAAAAATAACGTTTGAAAAACAAGTTTAAAAAAATATAAAATAATATATATAATGAAAGAGAAAGTAACGTATGAAAACAAATTCAAAAATATATAAAAAGAACATATGAAATGAAAGAGAAAGTAAGTTGGGAAAAATAAGTTCTAAAAAGTTAACACAATCTAATATGTTAATATATCAGTGGTCGAATATATCTGAAGTATGGAAGATTTTCTTTCCACCATGATTTTGCTATAGTAAATTTTGACAAATTTTATCGCACGGTGAGATCGTGGTGGAAGATGCACCGTTGTAAAAAACTCACACTCACAAAAGAATTTATTGAAGAAACTGTTTATTGAATTGATGTTTTACATTGAAATAATACCAACTATTTATAGTACCTGGGATGAGGTAACCTGATAACATCAAACCTCTAACTGATAATAACAAGGAAATAAAAAAACTCTGATAATCCTAACTAAAAGATAAATAGGAATTATCTAAAGGATAAATCCAACCTAATATCTAAACTGATAATTAAATATAATTATTAATAATAACTTGGTTTAATTCTACATAGATCCCCTTAAACCAAGTCCTTCATAGCTCATCATGCCCAAAGACTTCTTAAGCTTCTGAAAAATGTCAACTTTGAGCGGCTTCGTGAAGATGTCTGCAACCTGTTCCTCTGAACGGCAGTACTCGATCACGATCTCCTTGTCTTTCACCAAGTCTCGAATTTGGCTCTGATACCAAATGTAAAAAACTCACACCCACAAAAGAATTTACTGAAGAAACTGTTTATTGAATTGATGTTTTACATTGAAATAATACCAACTATTTATAGTAGCTGGGATGAGGTAACCTGATAACATCAAACGATAATAACAAGGAAATAAAAAAACTCTGATAATCCTAACTAAAAGATAAATATAAATTATCTAAAGGATAAATCCAACCTAATATCTAATCTGATAATTAAATATAATTATTAATAATAACTTGGTTTAATTCTACAACCGTGCATCACAATAGGTCGATGCATATGAGTTCTTTTTCCAAGTTTCAACTTGCTCTTTTTCTCTTTTGTACTCGCTATTTGTAGACAATGAATTATGGTGGATTGGTGGGTGTGTGTGTTTACTGTTTCAGGTGAGAAGTGACTAAGTGAGTCTGCTCTACAGTGAAGTGGTGTAATGGAAAAAAATTACAAGAGATCCGTTGGATCGCAATCTTTTGTCGCTTTGTCATGATTGGTTTTTTTTAGCTTCAATTCAATGCATTGGTCAATAAGTGTTTTTATTCTTTTTGTTAGTAGTTGTAACAGTAATAATAATGTTAATGACGACAAAAATACAGAAAATGCAAAATATAGTGTGTTCCTCTGTTTCTGATTTTTTTCTACTTCCGAAATTATTGGGTCAGTAAAAGTGAAACAACGTTGGCTGTTTGACACATTTGATCATTGCAATTTAGTGAATTTAAAGAATTTGTTTTCAATTCAAATTATCATTACTATGGGGTGCCAATAATGGTCATATAGTATGGACTTTTCAAAGAAAACAAACATAGTAGACTAAATGAGTTTGGTCAAGTGATACGACCCTCACACATATACCACGGGATTGCGAGTTTAGGTCGGTGTCATTCTCCCCATACCTCAAACATATGGAACTTGATTCTAACACGGGTCGAAAACACTGGGCCTTAAATAAGAGATTGAGGATCCATATAAGCAGTCTAATGTCAATATTAATTGGATTTTGGACCAAGCCCACAATTCACCATGAAAATGGTTTCAACTTTCAAGTCCAAATAGTCCATGAAATGACAGCCACGTGGAATTTCGATTCGAGCTTGTGATATCAAAGTCTCCAATTGTTGTCTGGTCGTTGACATCCACATATCCAAAACAGTGGCTGTGTTGCCAAAAAAGACAAGACTTGAAATGGAAATTGAACTGAATTGAACTTGAAGAAACAGAAGAAGAAGAAAAATGTCAATAGCACCTTCTCTTCACCGTCTTCACTCTCCATTTCTTTGTTGTCCACACAAGCTCTCTTCACATTCTGCTGCTAATGATAATTCCATCTCAATCAAGTCTTCAAGAATCCAACGGTCAACAGGAGGGTCTTCTTATCCTTGCATCAGAGCCATCGATCTTGATCAAAACACGGTTCCATCTCTCAACTTCGTGTTCCATTTTAATGTCATACAATGATGATTTTTTAAGTTAAATTTTTCATTGTAACAGTGCTATATATATATAACAAATGGTGACCGATTATTTATATTTTATCAGATAGTGGCAATTACAGTTGGGGTTGTGAGTGTTGCAGTTGGTATAGGCATTCCAATTTTCTATGAATCCCAGATAGACAATGCTGTGAGTTTCGTTTTTTGAAGCTAAGAATTTGAGCTTTTTAATGTTTTGGTTAGGTGAAATTGTTTACATTGAAGCTAAATTTTGCCAATTTTTTTGTTGCAGTCCAAGAGAGACAATACTCAGCCTTGTTTTCCCTGCAATGGGTCCGGTGCTCGTAAGTATATTCTACATAGACTATCTATAATCACTTGTTGAATTTTATGTGTATATTGAAATGAAACTTCTGAGTAATGATTGTGTAATTGACATCAAATTGATTTGATAGTTATATTGATATGGCTGTTTTCAATCTTTTCTCACAACAAGAGATTAATCTAAGTAGATGTAGAATATACATGGGCAAGTTTATATGTTTCATATACTAGAATTGTATAGATCCACTGAAATTTGTGTAGATTTGAAGGAATTAATAAATCAATCACATTGCAATAAAAGACTATCAAAGATTGTTCTTTAATTTAAGGAAATTCCATAAATTCAAAGTTTCCAGTACCTGCTGTGTGAATGGCTGGAAATCTGGAATGTTGAGTTTCGTAATCAATACCTATACGAAGCAAAAATGAATATTATGTTTTTTCAAGAGATATGCCGTGGAGTTTCCATTATATGGTATCTTGGGTATGAAATTTACCATATATCGAACCTTTTGTGGTCTAGAGAAATGCAGATTTTGCTTGGGATCCGGCAACATTACATTAGAGCTTGGCGGAGATGAAAAAGAAGTCTCGAAATGCATTAACTGTGACGGCATTGGTTCTTTGATGTGCACTACTTGTCAAGGTAGTGGAATTCAACCGCGTTATCTTGATCGCAGGTATGAGCTATATTTGTTCCCTCTCCTGGTGTAAAACAATCAATCAAGTACAAGAAAACAGAAAATAAATACAAGCAATCAAATGCAGACAATAACATAACAAGAGTCTCTTTTTTGTTTTGTACAGAGAATTCAAAGATGATGACTGAAGTTTAACAAAGAAACATGAGCAATGGTTTTGGACTTCTGATGGCTAACTGAGGCCAGACATAAACAGGAAGAAGAGAAGAGGTGAACCATTATTTTTTCGATTGTAAACACACACTTAGTTTTGCTTTATATGTATTTGTTCTTTGATCCTTGGCTGAGAGAATGTTAGAGAAATGGTTTCTGTTTAAATCTAACTTTTTGCCAATGTATTTTTCGTGTTTTTCTCGCAACACTCAACATATCATCCCCTGAATCGAACACTTCAAAACGAATGCTCAGTCGCGGTCTTATCGACTGATCCTCCACTACTCCAGTTATATCATTGATATCTAGCTAACAACCATCTTGCAACTAGCAGTGAAAACACCAACAAAGCTCATCAAAATTCTCCCTTAAAAATAAACCCATTTGAGTTTTGAATCAACAAAGCTCATCAAGCTTCCAATTTCTCAGTTACAGTCATGAATCAAGTCAAAGTATTTCCAAATGCGAAAAAACAAGCAACACAAACCATCACACAAAACAATGCTTGTTTTTAATAAGCTGAACCTCCAACAATGCATATTTTTTTGAACCAGTTAATAAGTAGCACTAAATTTCAAATGAAATTTGATAACTAAAGAGAATAAAAGAAGAAAAACAACAGATTTACTCTAGTTATAAGCAACAAACATGATAAAAGTCGAGTACTGCAACCAGCGATACATATCACAAATCACGATTCAAAATAAAGCGATTGACAGAAATCTAACCTGAACATGAGAGAGACCAAAGAACAAATGATCTGGGTTTTCACTGATTAGCTTAGAGATCGCTTTAATAACCTCAAAATCATCGAAGAAGAAACCATTGACGCGCCAAAACCATGCTACGGTTGTAAAAAGGGTGTTAAAACGGTGTCGGTTTAATGAGAAAAAAACTTATAACCATTGGATTGATAGATAAACCATCCAACGGTTAGTAACTGGCCCGGTAATTTACCGAGCCAGTATAGTAGATACTATATATATAGTAAAATTAAAATAGTGAAAAATTATTTTATATCCAAAATTCCGGCCCGGTAACATTACTGTTGTCTTTGTTGTTTTGAAGGGTTTTAAGTGTAGTTTGCGAGCGACGAGCTAGGGTTTAGCAGAGAAAAACACAGAGAGAGAGAGAGAGAGAGAGAGAGAGAGATGTTATACATAATAGGACTTGGTTTGGGTGACGAGAGAGACATCACACTGAGAGGACTAGACGCAGTGAAGAAATGCGACAAGGTTTATATTGAAGCTTACACTTCTCTTCTCTCGTTTGGTTTGTCCACCGATGGCCTCTCAACTCTGGTAATTTCAATTTTATTTTTATTTACTTGTTTTTTTTTCCTATCTTTACTGTCTTTGATGCCTTTGAATGCTTTTAAAGTTTTAATATTTAATTCGTTGCACAGGAAAAGCTGTATGGGAGACCAATTACGGTTGCAGATAGAGAAACAGTGGAAGAGAAAGCTGATCATTTTCTGTCTGAAGCTCGAGACTCTGATGTGGCTTTTCTTGTCGTCGGTGACCCTTTTGGGTAATTCTCAATTTTGCTTTTTGACTGTTATAGAAATTCGATTTTGTTGATCTGTATATGCGCTTTGTTGGGTTTATTGTTCTTTTATGGAATTTTATAGTTTGAAGTAGAATAAATATAACATTTTGATCAGTTTCATAGCGAATTTGTCCGTCTGGACAGAAGGTTGTGTGTGTGTGTATATATATTCGTTCGTTCGTTGTCCATGTCAACAAATGTGGGGCTGCTTTGCTTCCTCTGCAACATGTTTTGTATGACTTGTGTGGTTTTTCTTTCTTGGCTTACTCTTATTGCTACATTGTTAAAAAGTTTACAATTTGGTTTGGGATGCAGAGCTACAACACACTCTGATCTGGTTGTCCGGGCCAAGAATTTGGGGGTTCAAGTCAAGGTCGTTTTCAATGCATCAGTGATGAATGCAATTGGAATTTGTGGGTTACAACTATACCGCTATGGAGAGACAGTTTCGATTCCATTCTTTACCGAAACTTGGAGACCTGATAGCTTTTATGAGAAAATTCAAAGAAATCGTTCGCTTGGATTGCATACACTCTGCTTATTAGGTAAGGTTTATTTCTCTCATAGATCATTTCAAAGGTTTATTAAGGTTTTCCACTCACATGCCAGCCGACTAGGTGGACGGTTAAAGATAGTGTTAGCTCTTAATCCAGACTCCCATCTTTTTCCGCTTTTGTTATGGATCCATATTCAGTAAAGATAAACAACATAAAAGAATGACAATTCTAAATTTGTCAATACAGATATACGTGTCAAGGAACCTTCATTTGAATCTTTGTGCAGGTTTGTATTAAAACTTTTAACTTGTTGGTATTTACCATGTTTCATATCATCTACATAGTTCTATGTTTTTAAAATTACATAAACTGATTGGATTTCCTGGTTTATTCGTTAATTTTTTCAGAGGAAGAAAGCAGTACGAACCACCCAGATTTATGAGGATCAACACTGCTATTGAGCAGCTTTTGGAGGTTGGACAATTGCACGGAGAACCTGGTAAGTCTTCTGGGTTAAAATTACATTCAGGCCATCCGTTGTTTCAAAAGATTATTTTAGGAGTGACTATGCTTAAACATAAATTGGATATGCTTTTTCATTTCTGGTTTGCTGAGTGCCATTGCTGTTATATCTTTGATGTGCTTTTTCATTGTGTTTTAAGATTCAAGTTTGAAGAAGAAGAATATGAACTATTGGAACTAATGTTATCATTTTCTTATTTTATTGTATTACCTTGAAGCATACAACGAAGACACTGATTGTGTGGGGTTCGCTCGGCTTGGTAGTGAGGATCAGATGATAGTTGCGGGTACAATGAGGCAACTGCAGAAGGTTGATTTTGGAGCACCTTTGCATTGCCTAGTTATAGTTGGCAAGACACATCCGGTGGAAGAAGAAATGTTGGATTTTTATAAGCTTACAGATGATATTCCACAACAGAATGATAATGGGACTGCATGAATTTTTCCCTCGAATAGGATACGGATACACAAATTACTCTATGTTTCAAGCTTTTAAGAAACAACCGAGCATGCTCTAGCTCTATTTACATTTCCGCAGGGCATTGCTCATATTTATTACAGCGAAGAGAGGAGTAAGAGGCTGTCAAAATTTGGTGAGAAACGACATTGTGTCATTATAATGGGGGTTTGTTTGGCGAGGCAATAGGCAAGAGCCAAGAAGTACCCATCTTTTGTGAAAGAAAACAATGTTAATTGATACATTTTAAATTTATGATTAGTGTGAATGTTAAGCTGCCTTTCTCTGCTTCATCTGTGTGCACAATAGCAGAGCTTTCTGGTGTATCACTAAGTTTTCTTTCTCCATGTAATTGGATTCTTAAAAATCGAGGAATTTTTCCTCTTGGCCAAGTGACCTTTGTTTTTTTTCCCAACATTATGTTCTTGTTAGTTGTTACAAATGTCTTTTATGAAAAGCTCAAAATGTGAAGTGAATGAGGACATTTTTTTTATCTTTAATAAAGAATTGCAGGGCATGTTGGATCTTGAACATGATATTTTCTGAATTAAATTACAGGAAAAAAAAACTAATAACACATGAAGCAAATGAATATAATAGAAGATGAATTTGATTCACCAAATGCTTTGACTGCAAAACTTTGAGATTTCAAATTGCTTGGCGCATGTCAAATTGTACTATCCAATTGCAAAAACATCTTGTCCAACAATGATAAACCCAAAATGTAAAAAAACTAGTTTCCCCAAAAAATAAAACTATAGCAATGATGCTTACATTTCCTGAAAGCAAACACAAATTATAAAAATAAAAAAAGTTCATCCCCCAAGTTACCTAAATAGGGTGGTAGTTTTACTACACTTCCCTTGCAACCATGTCAATCTTATTTTGTCACCTTTCAGAGAAATAAAGGTCTCCCTTAAGTTGGGGTCTTCAAAGAGGTCCAGGGCGGCAAAATAGAGCCATTCATTGATGCTTTCTATCTCATCCAACGCTTCAATGCAATTGCTTATGGAAAACCTGTTATCAATCTGTGTCTTTGTCCGCGACCTCACCTTAGACGCAGCAATCATCTCTGACAAAGCTCCTGCCATAGTCTTGAGTATTTCTTCATCCCTTTCGCTTTGACCCAGAGAAGACTGAGCCTCAGATGGTCGTTTTCTTTTTCTCTCAGCAATATTCTTCATCAACTTTTCTGACGATATTGTATCTCCTTGCACCAATTTTGATGACGATGGATTCTCGGGAAGTGGGGTTTCACCATCTGGGTGTGAAGTGAAAGTAGTATTATTGCTAACGGAATTGTCCAACCCTTCAAAATGACTCGATTGGGCATACTTGCCATCAGGTGATGTATCGGTGAAGATAGCACATAGTTGGTCGTATATTGGACAATCCTTGATTTTAGTTGTGTCAGGCCTAGGCTGAGCCTGTAAGAATAATATCAGGAGTGCGCGTAAAGACAGTCAAGACGAAGAATGAAATGAACTTCTAGAAGTAAAGAAACCTTACCACAATGTCTTCCCACAGATCAAAACCAATGCAGCAAGAATCGTCAATAGTAAAGTCATTTTGATTATTAGCAGACTTCACATTGAAGAAGCGTGTCCGCAGAACATCGAGGTGCTTTCTCAATTGATTGTTGTTGAAGTTGAGATCCGTTTGTCTGTTGAACTCCTCACGTATATGATTCCATGTTTTCTTGTCAAAAACATTGTTCCGTCTGTTACCCAGTTGAATCTGTTTGACTACCAGGTCCGCGAATACCTTATCCAATGATGCTGTCCACCTCGTTCTAGAAGAACGTTCTTGCTTGGGTTGCTGACTGGCTTCACTATCCATCCAAAACTACAAAATACACATTCCAAATCAAGAACACACCAACCGGCAAGATAATCTCCAAACATCTAGCTCAAAACATTAAACGGTTTGTCTATCATATTCTTAACTCAAGGTACTTGGAAGTCATTTTATTGAAAAGCGAGTAACCGACAACACCATTAACTATCCATCCAAAACTACATAATACGCATTCCAAATCAAGAACACACCAACCAGTAAAATAATCTCCAAACATCTAGCTCAAAACATTAAACGGTTTGTCTATCATATTCTTAACTCAAGGTACTCGGAAGTCATTTTATTGAAAAGAGTGTAACTGACAACACCATTCACTATCCATCCAAAACTACATAATGAACATTCCAAATCAAGAACACACCGGCCGGTAAAATAATCTCCAAACATTAAACAATTTGTCTATCATATTATTATTAATTCAAGGTACTCAGAAGTCATATTATTGAAAAGCATGTAACCGACAACACCATTCACTATCCATCCAAAACTACATAATACACATTTCAAATCAAGAACACACCAACTGTCAAGATAAACTCCAAACATCTAGCTCAAAACGTTAAACAATTTGTCTATCATATTCTTACCTCAAGGTAATAGGAAGTCATTTTATTGAAAAGTGTATAACCGACAACACCATGCACAAGATGACAAGACACTTCACTTCAACAAACAAAATAACAGAGTTTCAGTATTTGAAAGTTTCCATGTGTTAATATTCCCTTGTTTTATGTTTGCAAAAGATAATTCACGGATAATTACATGTTAAGCAATCAGAGAAATAACAATTTTGAAGCACATATAAGTTTACTTCATGTATATGTTACTACTACGTAAACATAATTTCTTGTTCACCCAATTTCTTGTTCACCCGATTTTTTTTTTTAAAAAAAAAACAGAAATTGCAGGATAATGAAATGTAAATATACACTACATCATACATGTTCAAGAAACAGAATCATTACCTCCGGCTGATTTTTGACCCAGATGATCTACTTGGTGGGTGCATGTGATTGCAAGTTCTGCTCCTCTATAACTGTATATCACAAAAACAATGCATCATCAACATACATGTGCAAATACGGTTTCAAAAACTGACTCACAAATTGGTCACTCTGTGTTTTAAACATGTTTTGCATTATATCGAATCCATAATAACTCAACAAAAACAAACAATGCTAATCGGATAATCCAGCAAATAGTGACCTTGGATACACAATTTTCCTTTGTCAATATACAAGAAATGCTTGGCTAAGTTTTAAAAAAAATACAAATTCTCAGTTGGAAAAAAAAAAGGCCTAGTGTTTTTTGCTCATCGACTGTAAAACCCTAAAAAGCAAAAACAAAAACAGTTCTAACACAAACGATCATTGTCGATAAATAACTACATCCTCCAAAATAAAAGTTTGCATTGCCAGCGATTCGATTTCACGATAGATACTTACAAATAAATAATTACCACGAATTTGCTACACAATCTACATAGAACAAAAAAGCATATCAAAACTCAGAAGCAGAAAAGAGCGATTATAATGATAAATAATTCCGACGGCGACGGTGACGGATGTTCACTTACCTGATCGGATATTTTGACCGGGAAACTACAGGAAGGCGAGAGACTGGTGTCTGCGTCTTTGACAAAAAAAAAAGACATAAAATAACTTCAAAGTTCAAACTAGTAATGTTTTAATTTGGGTTTATTATTTTATTATTTTATTATTTTATTTTTTTTAAATCATTAAATTTATCTGATTTAATTATTAGACACGTGTTATTAGATTATAACAAAATAATTCATATCCGCTGGATTTATTATGACTATTGCTTAGCCGGTTGATTAGGTTTTGGTGTATAATAAATAAAACAATAATATTTAGAAAGATATTTAAAACTACATTTGAGAAAAAAAATATGGATACTCTTCCTTATATAGTTGTATATTTTCCATATTTTCTATATTTTAGAAATACAGTACAGGTACCAAAAATAACATTAAATATTTTACATATTTTGAAAATATTGACTATGTTTTTAATAAATTTGGATCCTAATATTTTAACTGAAATTGAATATGATATTTAATTTGTGCTTGTATGGAACAAAATTATAAGACAATTATAAGTTGCCCAAATTTTCTTGTTTTATTGAGTAATTATAATAATAAATTCTTTAAATATAAGGTTTGTTTGGAATTAAAAATTCTATCATGTCAATTCTAGGCAAAACTTATATTATTAATTATTTAAACAATTGGATATTAAAATATAAAATTCATAATATAAAATGGGAAGCCTGCTTTCGTAGTCTAAATTAATATAGAATCTAAGACATTATTGGCCTGTACATCATATCAAAGTTTTTTATCTAGTAATCTAAATAAATATCGAGAGGTTCTATTGGCACACCATTTACTACTGGTATATTTTGGTGTCTACTATTGGTATATTTATACCTCACTTTTTAATTATATAATATTTTTTTTCTTTTATCAAAATTACTTAAAGAGACATACAATTTAGGAAAGAAATCTTCTACAAAATAAATCTATTAAAATCTCACATTCCTTTTCCAAAAAAATAAAACACAGTAATATGTCTTAAAAAAAATTAACTCTTAAACCCTAAAATATACTTCTTAAATACATATAAAATATTATGGAAGAATTTGAGAACGATATCAAGAATATAGAAGAATTGTTTAAGAACGATATCAAACATCTTGAAGAATTGTCTGAGAATGACATAAAGCAATAATTGTCTGATAATGATAGTAAGCATCTGGAAACAATTCATTCTTCAGAAATAAGTTTGAAGTTTATTTTTTCTTTAGAATGATATCACGTTGTGTTGAAGTACCATATTATTTTTATTTTTTCTTTTCCATCAAGAAATAAGAAGAAAAAATAACTAAAAAAAATAAAGAAAAAAAAATCAATCAATGGAGGTGAGAGAGATATATACAGATACTGAGATCAGAGACAGAAAGATCATATATGGTATGTATTAAGTTTGAAAATTAAGTAAAATTGATAGTTTTGGAAATAAACCAGAAAATTAAATAAAAACATTTAATTTTATTTAATTAAATCAAAATTTTAAAAAGAAGGGCATGAATAGATCGGTAGAGGATGCACCACTCATAAATATTATATCATAAAAGAAATCTAAATTAATATAGGTATTTTCAGCTAAATAACACCAGTTTTTTTATTTTATTTTAAATAAGCTAAATAACATCAGAAATTCAGAATTAAATTGATCTTGTAAAGTACGTAATCAATATGGCCTCGTCCTGCAGCTGTTTTTTATTTGTTTTCGTTTTTGTTTTCCAAAAACGATTTCGAATTCGCGTTCGTTTAACGGTTTTTCATTTTATTTTCAAAAAACAAAAAAAAAATTGAAAAACACAATTAGTGTTAAAAGTGAAAAATTTGAAAAACATTTGAAAGTTGTTTTTCGTTTTTCGTTTTTATTTTTGTTTTTTTGTTTTTTCACTTTTTTTTTTATAAAAAAAAATCATTTTTTTACTTACTTTTCTCCATCTTCCTGTCACTATTCTTCTTCATCTTCTTCCAGACTCCTTTTCTTCTTCTTCTTCGCCGCCGATCGGCTTCTTCTTCTTCTTCTTCGCCTCCGATCGGCTTCTTCTTCTTCTTCTTCTTCTTCTTCTTCTTCGCCGAGTCCACTTATTAGTCATCCAGCGAAGTTAAAAATTTCCTTTCCTTGAAATTTTACTGAACTTTGTTTGAATACCAGCTTTTCAATTTCCTTTCCTTCCACTTCCAGTGTAAAAGACTCATTCAAGCTTAAAAATTTCAGCCTCCCAATGACATCTATGACTAGTGAACCTATTCCTTCAAAAGTTGTATATACACTGTTCGATAGAAGTCCTAAACTAATTGGTGTTTCAACAATTGATTCCAATTAACTACGCTAGATATGTGATTGATGTTGAAAAGGGTGTGGTTAAAAATGGTTATTTTACAGGTAATGGTACTTCTCATGATGATTGCAGTGACGATGCGTGTACTAATGATGCCCCTATATAATCTTCTTCAGGGAGTTTATTAGATAGGCGTTTTATGATTGGTGTTTTAAAATTTTGTAGCAATGAAAGATGTCTTGAACTGGGAAAAATATACCATGCATTGATTATCAAGAGTGAAGTTAGTGTTAATCAGTTTGTAGGAACTAGTCTTGTTGGTATGTTTGCTAAATGTGGAGATATGAATTTACTGGTAGCACGTTTAACTCCACATTTTGTTAACTTAACTCCAGTTTACTGAATTTCATGTGTAATGTTCTGGTGACTTACTTTTGTTCAAATTATATATATATATGTATATGTATATATGTATGTATTCGGTGAATCAATTTTCTTCTCTGATTCATTATTATATTTTTCTCTTTATTTTTACAACAATTTTTAAATTATGAGTTATTTGATAATTATTTGGGATGAATTATTGAATTCCTTTTATTCAAATTAAAAATTGCAATAGAAAAAATATAAGAAAAATTATAATTTTTGATATTTTTCAGTTATTCTACCAGAAGTGTTTTTACTGTTTTCATTTTCAGAATTCAGCTTTCAGTGAAACTACCAAACGCGTTTTTACTGTTTTCAATTTCAAGATACAGTTTTCCGTACATGCTACCAGACGTGTTTTCAGAATTTGAAAAACAAAAAAAAAACACTGTTTTCATTTTCATTTTTATTTTCGAAAACAGTCACTGAAAAACGCTTACAAGACAGACCGATGTAATTCACATTGAACGACATCGTTTGTTGCTTTCCCAACCCAAATATAAACAGTCATGTTGGGCTCAAACATCATTAAATTAGGCCCAAAATACAAGAAAAGTAATCCGTTGGGTGATGACGTGCCAGGCACGTCAATATGCGAGTGTCGACGTGGCAAGTCACTTGATAACGACGTCGTTTCTTCTTTTCTAAACCACAGTCGCTTCAATGCGTTGACACGAAACCTGTCCAAGCTGGTCAAGCAACCGCCGCCGTGTCCTCCAATTGACGACGGCGGCAGTTCAAGCATCCGTCAATTGCTCCTTGTCGTCGACGACAACGCAAAAAAGGGTATATTTTTCGTAACTTCATTGCTGTTGATTTTGGACTGGCTGTTCACGTCAGTTGTTACATTTTCTCCACTGTTACTCATAAATTTTCTTTCTGTTTCATGTACAAAATTAAGAAGCACTTTGACGGGAGAATTTTCTGTTTCTCTTTGTAGAACGTTTTTGTTTCTATATATATCATATATTCGTCAAAAAGATATAAACTTCCCTTGTTTTTTGCCTAGATTCTGCTATATATATATATATTCATTTTTCCATTTACATTAGTAATACTGTATTGATTTATTAGTTACAAGTATACTTCTAATGCATTTCAGAGATTTTCAGCTTAATATTTTAATCATATAATTTTCTTTTAAAAAAAAAAATTAACTAAATCAACGGCGTATTCACCGGTTCTCTCACCACTGTCCTTTTTGCGGAAATCACGTCAGGACAGCCAAAACCAAACAGGAAAAACCGTTATCTTTCCCGCGTGGATGTCCAAACAACCACCACATCAGTAGCTGAAAAAACAAAACAGTTACGACTTACAACCCCATAATTTCTTGATGAGCCACACAAGTTCCGGGCGCTTCCTGTCAACGGACGCCATTTTTGTGACCAAATTCGAAAAAGAAAGACCGAATTTGTGCTAAAAAAAAATGGGCAGGACAAGGAAATCATGCTGCTGCATCTTTCTTGTAATATTGGTTATTGCGGCTCTCATTGCTGGTGGAATCGCTTATGCAGTATCAAAATCAAAGAAAAACTCAAACTCAAACGCAAACATAGCCGATGAAAGCAAGTATGCCGAAGCCCTTAAAGTCTCTCTGCAATTTCTTGATATACAAAAAGGTACTTTCCGTATATAACATCTTAATACCGTATGCTCTTAGATCATTCGTTCTAATGTTATTTTGTTGTTGTTTTAGCGGGTAAATTGGTGAACAACAAGATATCATGGAGAGGAAATTCGGCGCTTAAAGATGGAAGTGAGGTAGATGTTGATCTATCGAAAGGCTTATACGATGCAGGGGATCATGTGAAGTTTGGTTTTCCAATGGCTTTTACTGCTACGATTTTGGCATGGACCATTCTCGAGTATGGAGAGTCGATGAAGAAAGTTGATCAGTATAAACCTGCAACAGATTCTCTCAAATGGATCACTGATTACCTTGTCAATGCTCATCCTGAAGATAATATACTCTACGTTCAGGTTTAATTCTCTCCGTGTCTCCATTTTTAGTCTTTTTAATGCTTACGATCATGTCCTGATAGAAAAAAAGGTTGTGGATGTCTACATTGTACAAAAATTTCCATCTTCGATGTATTTACCTGATTGATTTCTGCAATTTTGGGACAGGTGGGTGATGCTGATGCTGACCATAAGTGTTGGGATAGGCCTGAAACAATGTCGGACAAGAGGCCGGTCAATCAGATCAACAAGACCTCTCCAGGATCAGACGTTGCAGCTGAGACTGCAGCAGCTTTGGCTGCGGCGTCTCTTGTGTTTAAGAAGAGTAGTGATGATACTAGTTATTCGGAGGAGCTTCTCAAGCATTCGAAACAATTGTTTAGCTTTGCCGACAAGTATAGAGGCCTTTATACTGCTTCTCTTCCCAAAGTCAAGAAATATTACAATTCAACCGGGTATGGAGACGAGCTCTTGTGGGCTGGTGCTTGGCTCTATCATGCCACCGGTGAGAAAACTTACCTAAATTTTGTTACCGGGAAAGCTGCAGATGATTATGCTAATTGGGATGAACCTGCCTGGTTTAGTTGGGATAACAAGCTTCCAGGAGCCCAGGTATAATCGTCTTAACAATGTCGTCACATTCTCTATGTCATTAGTCCGGAATTAGGATATAAGCGAAAATTCTCTAATGCAGACTACTGTTATGGATAAAGAATATTTACGTGAAGTTCAATACGGATACTGTATATAACAACTGTTCTGGTGCAGGTTTTATTAGCAAGGTCAAGCTTCTTTGACGAGGAAGCCGGAGGTAACTCGGTGATTGGAAATTACAAGCGAACAGCTGAGGCTGTTATGTGCAATGTTCTACCAAATTCTCCTAAAACCACAAGCAGCAGGACAGACAGTAAGTATATATATTAATTAACCAACTAATCTTCTCCTTAATTAAACCCCTATTAGTTTTTAATAATAATTGAATTTTTTGCTTTTCTTTTTCTTTAATTCTAATCAATCTACAAAGATAACCATATATATATAAATATATATATATATATATATTTATAAATGCAGATGGTCTTATATGGGTCAGCGAATGGAACTCTCTGCAGCAGCCTGTTGCTCATGCATTTTTGGCTACCTTATACAGCGATTACATGAAAAAATCGAATAATAAAAAGCTAGATTGCGACGGAGAAACGTTCAGTCCTGATGATCTCCGGAACTTTGCCATATCACAGGTACTCGCTAACATTTGAATTCTTAATCCTTAAATGTATCAAACTAACTAAAATATATTTTACTTGTTACATAAAGTATGACTGTTGTTAACGTATCAACTCTCATCAACACATATCTTAAATATTATCATTGAGTTCTTTAACAAGATATCGAACTCTCAGTTAACGTATCCGATGACTGAATTATGTAATTTTCAGGCTAATTATGTTCTGGGGAAGAATCCAGAAAAGATGAGCTATCTTGTGGGGATGGATGGATTCGGAGATAAATTCCCACAATTTGTGCACCACAGGGGAGCTTCGATCCCAGCCGATGAAAAGCCTAGCTGCAGTGAAGGGTTCAAGTGGCTCGAGTCAGACGAGCCCAACCCCAACGAAGCCACAGGAGCACTTGTTGGTGGTCCATACCTAAACGAAACCTACGTCGATGCTCGAAATAACGTGAAGCAAGGAGAACCAACCACCTATAGCTGTGCTCTCGCTATTGCTCTCTTCTCAAGTCTAACAACAACACATGATGTAGATAAATCCTTGTCCTAAACTAGTCTTTATTCTTTTCTCGAATTTGGTTCGGTTCACGTAGTTTTCGAATTAATGAAATTGTAGATTCTAATCATCATTGTTTCCACTAAAAAGTAAAAACACTTCTAAATTTGTAATAGTTGAAAAAAAAAGTTCTTCTTGTTTGGCTGCCTTTAAAAGGTGTTGTATGAGTTTTGAGAAGATTGATTATTGACATTCAAACAATAAATATCTGTTTTGATGCTTATTGGACAAATTTGTAAAACTCAGAAATATGACTCAAGTACCGAAGCATATCACCTCCCATACACCATTCCGATCTCGCTTTGGAGTCTCATGCCTCGATATCCAAGACCATGATCCACCGACCATGTGTCGGTGGTGTTGCATGCAGAGTGACACTTATCGCTAGATAAAGACACATCAAATTCAACCAATAAGATGAAGATAAGACACATTTGGTGTCAAACAAAACACTATACATACCCCTTTTTACCTCAAGTAAAAGTAATTTTTTCTCACTTTTACAAATCCAACGTAAAACTAACCGGTTGGTAGCCAAATACATACTTACTCTTTTACACTCATAAAAGATATTCAACCCTAGAAATAGGCCACCGGAGGCCTCTTTTATCACGAATCACCGAAGGCTCATTTTCGACCCAACAATGCTAATTGTGTAATTAGTTTTCAATTGTTGTGAAGAAAAACTAATTGCTCACACCTAAATTCTCTCTGACCAGACCAGACCAGACCAGACCAGACCTGACATGACAACAAATTGTTATGAAAAATATCATTGAAGCCCAAGCCTTAGTTACTACAAAACAGACATCTGTCCTGGTATTAATTTCGGACTTTGGAGTTTGGACTGGGCACATAATAGTTTGGCCCAAACAATAGTGGGACCATCTACAAAACAGTGGGTCCTGATTCATGTGGTACCAGATGCTGACAGTGCAACCGGACTACCCACCACCACCAAATAGATCTGAACCAGAAAAAAAAAGAAAAAAAAAATTAGAGGGCTGTCGGTGGCTGCCTTTCTTGTTAAAAGGTCCAAATCAGCTGGGTCCCAGTAAAATCAACGGTTGATACGAGTCAGCCCAGTCAACATTCGTTACTTCTCCCGCAAATTACGTCCCTTCAATTCCACCAATGACCAACTCCTGCCTAGACTACAGTTCAGTGGCATTTTCGTCATTCACTTAAAAATAAATAAATAAATCGATTTTATCCCGCGTGAATGCGTCTTGTCGGCGCCCAAAGAACCAACACACTAGAGAGCCAGATCCAGCTACGATGTCATTCCTTAATTGGGATTTTGTTGTAAACTTGTAATGGTTTAGCCGATTTAATCTTTGTTTAATCACTTGCATTTTCTTTCAAAACAAAGAATTAACCACTACAAAGCTCTCTCTCTCTCTCTCTCGGATTCTCAGTAGCGTTTATTTATCTAATGCCATCAGCGTTTTCGAAGTAGATCTAGAGTCAGACGACGTTTTGTGATAAAATGGAAGAGAAATCGAAATCGAAGGGGATCTGCGGCTGGTTGATTGCACTGGTCGTATTGGCTGTGGTTGTGTTCGCAGTTGTTTACACGATCAAGAAGAAAACCAGTCACGACTCCAGTGGACCGGCTCCCGTCCCCGGTCCACCCGGCGCGGTTGAGAAGAAGTACTCCGATGCGCTCAAAACCGCAATGCAGTTCTTCGATGTACAAAAATGTAATCTCTTTGACCTTTCGCTTTAATTTTATTTTTAATATGTAAATGTGTCCCGCAATGAAGTATGTTCCTTGTAGCGAATTCGTTTTCTGGTGATTTTTCGTTTAGCTCTCTAGCATATATGCTTAGAAATTGCAACTGGGTTGAGTTTTGTTTTAATTATTATAATCTGTATATGTCAAGATTCGTATTGTAGGCACTAGGCTGTTCATTTTTATCACTTGAAACTTTTGATGAGATTAATAGTTGTTTTTTTAATTTATATTTTTGGCATTAAATTGAGAGGGGAAGTCGTGAAGATGATTTATTTTGTTGTTGTTGTTGTAGCTGGTAAGTTGGTAGATAACCAGATACCGTGGAGAGGGGATTCGGGGCTTAAAGATGGTAGTGAAGAAGGTGTGGATCTCACAAAAGGCATGTATGATGCTGGGGATCACATGAAGTTTGGTTTTCCGATGGCTTTTACTGCCACGGTGTTGTCATGGGCCATCCTTGAGTATGGAGATCAGATGCAGGCTGTGGATCAGTTGAAACCTGCTCAAGAATCTCTCAAGTGGATCACTGACTACCTTATCAATGCCCATCAAGATGATAATGTACTCTATATTCAGGTTGCTAGAATCTTCTGCTCCGGTCCACTGCTTATTTTTGTTTCGCATAGTCTTTCTGTGTATATGTGTATGTATATGTGTATGTGTCCCCATTTATTGTATGTCTTATGTTGTAACTTTAATTTTGGGCTAGGTGGGTGATCCAGAAAAGGACCATAAGTGTTGGGACAGGCCTGAAACCATGACTGCGAAGAGGCCGCTCATTCAGATCAACACATCTTTTCCTGGAACGGAGGTTGCAGCTGAAACTGCAGCAGCCATGGCTTCAGCTTCTCTGGTGTTTAAGACTATTAACTCGACATATTCAAGCACGCTTCTCAAGCATGCTAAACAATTATTTACTTTTGCCGACAAATATCAAGGATCTTACAGTGTCAGCATTCCTGAAGTCCAGAACTATTACAATTCAACCGGATATGGAGATGAGCTCTTATGGGCAGCTAGCTGGCTCTATCATGCAACGCAAGATAAATCGTACTTTGAGTACGTGACTGGGGATAATGGAAAAGCGTTTGCTAATTGGGGAAGTCCAACCTGGTTTAGTTGGGATAACAAGCTCGCGGGAACCCAGGTATTTTCCATCTTTTGAGGACATAAGGACTTAGATGCTAATCTATATTTATTTTGCCAGGAGTTGCATTTTGTTTACCTGTTGCTTTTATGATAAATTCCCTTCAAAACATCTGTGTAGTAAGTCGTGACTGTGAGGCATGCCAAAGTTGAAAACAGTATTAATGTCTTGCTCTTTTTATCCATCGCTTTGTTACCTTTGCGTTTGGCTAATATTTGTTAGAAATTAATAAGTGATAATTTTACGTCTTAGTTATGGCATAACAGAATGAAATCTGTAGATTAGATCATAAAACCAAATCAATGGTTGTCAATAGAAAGTTCATTTGTAGAACCTAGAACTGATATACTGAAGCAGGTGAAGGGAAGACATGCTTTTCCCTATTGTGCACACATTAGTGAAGCTTCAACAAATCTTTGATTGAAAGAATTTCCTAATCAATTGGAGTTCAAAGCTACAAATCCTATAACCATTTGAAGGATCAAAGTTTGCTGTGACATTCAAAAGCATATCTTATTGTTCTGGTTGTAGGAAATCACAAAATTGTCTTAGAGATGTTGCAATCCATGTATTTTGAACTTTCTTTCTGCATATAAACTTGTTACTAAACACTATAATGACTGGACCCAAATGTCATGGTGGAAACTGTAAATTTATTTAATTATTTTGTCTGTTGGTGATTGCCCTTCCAAAATAACACTATCAATAGAGTCAAATTTTGCTTGAATCCTTAACCTCTAATGAGAAGCTTTTGGGAAAACCATGTGACTGATTCTGCTTTGAGCTTTCTGACAATTTTGCATTTATGCTGCAGGTTTTATTGTCTAGATTAAGCTTCTTTGGTAGCAAGGATACCTCAAGTAACTCTGGCCTTCAAATGTACCGAAAAACAGCCGAAGCTGTTATGTGCGGTCTTCTACCAAAATCTCCAACAGCCACAAAAAGCAGAACCCGCGGTAATATTCTCCTCTTGATAATAACACTTTCCAACTTGTATATATAAATACATTAAGGACCACTTACTTTGTATGTTACATACTTAAGTCAGATGTGGGAGTTTTCCATCAAATTTATGTCTTATAGTGCAAGTGTTTTAAAATAATGCGATACATTGCCGTCTAAAATCTTCATGCATGTTTCATCATTTAAATCATGCAATGTATTGGACCTATATTACATTCACGAAATTTTTTAAATGTTTCTTTCCATTAACTGATATCATTTGAATTCTCTATCCTACTGCCCTCAGTGTATATATGGAAATTCATACATGGACTTGCAAAATTAACAGTTTTATCCTCTCCTTTAAGTTTTTTCCATTTTCTCCTCCTTGTCGAAAATTTTGATATTATCATTGTTTATACTATATCAAAACATTCTAGAAATTTTATTATTGAATTACTTAATTACTTAGGGCCCTGCTTGATTAAATCAATTGAATAAAACTCAGGAGTCCCATAGCTAACAAACATACAAATGGAACAAGAATTCATAATTAATAATCCCCGAGTGTGCCATCTTCTGCCAAGAAAAACCTTAAGCTGACAAAGCGATAAATATTAAATAGTATATTTCTATCGTATCCTAGGAGGAATTGCATATGCTAAGTGCGATATTGGAGGAACTTTTTATTTCTATCGTCCAGTTTTTTTCTTAGTATTGCTTTTCCTTACTACAATAGTCTTGTTAATACAGGTGGTCTCATATGGGTCAGTGACTGGAATGCTCTGCAACACCCTGTTGCATCTGCATTTTTGGCTGCTCTCTACAGTGATTACATGCTAACATCACAGACTGCAGAGCTATCCTGTGATGGGAGTTCTTTCAGGCCATCAGATCTCCGTAACTTTGCCAAAAATCAGGTGTGCTATCCATTTTCTGTGAGGAATAGATCACTCAAACACACAGATGTTAAATGCTATAGATGACTATAGTTACGCAATTTCTTTCCTTATTAATTCAATTGGGTGAAATATTTTTCTTCTCCAGGCTGATTATGTTTTGGGCAAAAATCCATTGAAGATGAGCTTTCTGGTTGGATATGGAGAAAAGTTTCCACAATTTGTGCACCACAGAGGGGCTTCAATCCCTGTCGATGCAACAACTGGCTGCACAGACGGCTTCAAGTGGCTTAAATCAACTGACCCCAACCCCAATGTAGCGGTTGGAGCACTTGTTGGTGGTCCTTTCCTTAATGAAACCTACATCAATGATCGGAACAACTCCATGCAAACAGAGCCAAGCACGTATAACAGCGCTGTCCTTGTTGGCCTCCTCTCAAGTCTAGTCACCACCTCTTCTGCAGTTAAATCCTTCACCTAAATAAAAATGGCCATAGTACATAATACATATCTTGTTGTATTAAATGTAGGTGCACGCGTGAGGTTATTCCCGTAGAATTTCGTGTTTGAATAGTTTTTGCTTCACACGGTGAGGGTGAACTCCAACGCATGCAAGGTTCTGGGGTTCTTGGCTTAACTGCATTGAGCCATTGTGATCAACCTTGTGTTGTTGTGTAGATTTAATTTTAGTCAAGATCAGATGTACAAACAACGACAGTTCAAAGACTGCTATTCATTATTTGTGAGCCATGATTGATAAACATGATGAATTCTTAGCCAAATTGAAGTGAAACTCTGTTCACTTCATGGGTTGGTGGCCTCCCTCCCACTTTGGTGGGGCTTCTGTTTGCCATGTTAATATGCATTTTGATCTTTAAAATATTTTCTTTTTCATATTAATTGTCAATCACAAGCTTCAAGAACTCAAAACACCAACTAATAAAATAATGTTGGAGGCAGGAAGATTTTCCAAGGATTCATGGTCCCATTTCAATAATAGTCTATAACAAACTCAAATTTGAAGTGCCTACTACTTGACTTTTGTTGTTAAGGTTTCTCTCCAATTAAATTGGGTAAAAAAAATCTCATATAATTTGTAAAAATAAAAATAGGCAGATTTTGGTGGGACAATCATAGATCTTGAATCCTGATCTCTCAAGTCTCAACCAGAGAAACTGTAAATGACTCGTATAGTCGTATCAAGATAACTTTTCACAGTATCCACACAACATTACAAATAGATGAAACAATCCAAAAGCCAAAAGAGTAGAAACTCTTCACATTCTCCAAGCAAAAGTACAAACATATGAATACATACATACATGAAAAACCCACATGACAAAATATAAAAGTATATAAAAACCAAGTTGATGCTTATCCAAAAGTAAAAAATTAAGATGACCAAAGTAGTGAAGCAATATTGATAACTATGGACAACTGAATGGAAGGTTCTCTGCTTTTGGATCAAAATTTCCCCAATCAGAAACCAAAGTGCTTAATGCAAAAAGCACTTCCCATATGACTATGAGCACTACTGCACTAGCTAAAATCACTAACTATTATCAGAGTGCTTCTAATTATAAGATGCATGTCCCTTATCTATCTATAATACCATCATATAAAGTAAAGGAGGTGGCCAACTCTCTCCTTACTTCCTTAGTCCCCACCATTAGCTTTCTTCTCTTGTAATGTACACACGAGGCACTTGCTAATAGTCTCAGGGTCCTTTTTTGGGTTCTAGTCAAGGACATGTGTCTTTGTACCCTTTGATAAGTCTATTAAGATAAAGCCAACGCCCTCTCTTCCAATGGTCCCTAGTCCCTAACCTTTTGCATCGATAAGAACTTCGATCGAAACATGTCATCTGTTTATTCATCTAATAAAATTTTATCATGTATATACGGTTATCTGTTCGATTAGGGGTGACCATTTGAGTTATGCGTCAAAATTCTTTATCCAAACACTTTTATTTTTTTCTCTTTAGGTCTCGATCAATCTGTTTGGATATGAAAGCTATTTACAACAACCCATCAATTCAAAAAGAAGAAACAAAATATCTACAAAAAAAAAATATACACAATTAGTAATCACCGACATGGGTAAAAATAACTATAATTAAATCACTGGCCTTGTTTATATAGCAGGTCAGATCCTAGTTGACAAAGTAAATAAATAAATAAAAATTAACAGCGTGATTTACATCTACAATTTAAATGAAAATTAAAACTATGGTGACACTTGACTTCTATGTGGAACTGGCTCGCATCTTGTGTGAAGTTGTATACATATAGAATTTTAGCTAAGAATCTAACGGTCGTTAATCTTCCATCCTGAGTTTTGTACATTTGATGATGATCATCATCATTGTCATCAGGTCAACGAGCAATGTCTGACTTTGACGTGTAACCCAGTTGTTGCTCCATCTCCCAACTCAACTTGGAGGCCACCCCAGAGTGTTTGGGCTCATATTCCTAGTCAAAAAATATCCCACAAAATAAAGATTAATTGAATATTCAATATGGACGGCTCTGATCTAGCCGACGTGTCAATATGTGATTGGAGGAGAGAATGTAAAAAAACAAAAAAGTACCTCAAGCTTGAACATGAGTTCCTGAGCAGTTTGGGCAGAAACAATTATGTGCCGGGCAGCTGGTGCTATGAAACCCTCATCCACAGCCTTGTCTATGAATGATAATAGTGAATTGTAGTATCCATCAACATTCAACAACCCTACCTGTATAAAAATTGAACTCATGATTCTTATTATTTTCGTTTTTGGGTATGACCTAAAACATTTTACATTACGAGTTGGATTAATGTTTACGTACCGGTTTGTCATGGATACCCAGCTGAGCCCAGGTGATGACTTCAAGGAGTTCTTCAAGAGTACCATAACCACCTGGTGGACATTGCAGATTTGCAATTAATAATTTGTTGTTGTAATATAGTTTAATTTAGAGAATGAGAAATGAGTGTATACCTGGAAGAGCAATAAATGCGTCAGCTTGTCTAGCCATTTCAGCTTTGCGTTGGTGCATGCCTGATACAGCTCTCACTTCCCCCACTGTCTCTCCAGTTATCTGTGAAATCACACCAATCTTATTTAATGATTTCACTCAAGACAAATTATATTTAAACTAAGCTTCAAAAAGCTTTGATGGGACGGATGGATATACCATGGCATCCATTAATGTACAAATTAGCCGTCCCATTGAAACTGTTAGCATGAATTTTATCACCAATCATGAGAAAACAACCTTTTTTTATATTAAAAAAAATTCAGTTTAATTACCTCTCTGGGCATGAGAGTCTTAGGAATTACTCTGCAAAACAAAACAAAAAATTGAAAAAAAATCAGAAAAAGAGTGGCTGTGTTGGTGAGACAGAGAGAGAGAGAATGGAAGCAGAGTTGCATACCCTAAGACATGGCGACCACCATCATAAACAGCTTGAGAGACCAGACCCATCAAGCCAATGCTGCCTCCTCCATAAACCAAGTCAATGTTTCTCTCAACCTGGAATTAATTATTTTATAATTATATAACACTTGCGTGTTTGATTCAAACTAAAACCCCACAAATATATCTCATTATTTTATTCATTAATTTCTCTGATTTCCATTAGTTTATCCAATCCAAGCAAAAAAAAAAAAAACAGAGGACAGTGAATCTAAACTTGTAACATAATCATGGAACATGACATAAAAATTTGATCTTTTATTACCAAACCCATTAAAAAGTTGATGATCAGACACTCAAATATGCTCTTCAAGAACCAAAAACAATAAAAACACAATCTGAGAAAGCAAAAAATAAGATTCAACATAGAAATTTGTTAAAATGGAATTGAAACAGAAACAAAAAAAAAAAAAAAACACAATACCAGTTGTTGACCAAGTTGAATAGCGGCTAGTTGGTAACTGGGGCTTTTTCCAGGGCTACTACCACAGAAAACACAGACACGTTTGAATCTTGATTTCATCGAAGACTGGCGTTGAAGTTGTTGTAGTTGTTGATGATGTTGAGTTTCCATAACAGGAAAATTTTGGAACTTGAATGTTTTTCCTTGAATTGGGATTTATATTTTTATTTTATATATGTATATAATTGTGTTTTTATGATGAGTGTGATGTGAGAATTTGGAGCTAAAAAAGAGAGAATGTGTTTGTTGTGTTTTGAAACTTGAAAGCAAGTCAGCAGCAACAAAGCAGAGAGCACCGTAATCTCTTTTGAAAAAAAAAAAATAGAGAGAACTCAAAAAACAAAAACAAAAAACCCAAAAGTAAGGGAATTGGAAAAATTGTGTCATTGGTTCGTCGATATTTATATCAAATCGATGCCCCCACCTTACCACACAATTTCATTTTCTCATCTCGTGATATATTCCTAAATGATTTTCACAAGTTTTTTTTTTTATATTTCTAACTTTACATGTCATTTTCAATCCTTGTTGCTTTATTGAATTTTAGAAATTTTCATGTATTTTTTTTTTTTTTTTGAATTGGGCTGTGTATGGTGTAATGTAACTACCTAAACTTTGTTTCTTTACTTTTTATACCTATTAATTTTCCAATTTACAATACCAATTTTTTATACCTAGTAATGTTAGACTTTCTAAATTTTTTTTCAAATTTCTTATCAAATGGTATTGGCACGTGAGGTGTCAACATCTTATAAATCATGAAATTATATGGTGAATTATGTGATATTGACACCTCACGTACCAACATCATTTAAGAAAAAATTTATGAAACCTAGCATTACTTAAAAAAAAAAAAAAAAAAAAAAAAAAAACCCTTATTAAACTCCACAAAATTTAGCTAGTTAAAGGTATATGAGTGGATTTTAAAAACAACAAACATTCAATCTTAATTTGAGTTATCTAGCATTTGCTAATTGAGGATGGGGGAATTAAATTCTTCTTCCAATTTTTAATTTTTTTAAAAAATTTATAAATACAGTATACACAAATCAAGAATTACGTTATCTTTACCTCTTCAAGATTCTCGAATATTTAATAATTTTTTTAAAAAATTGTAAACACAATATTCATAGATGATGAATTAAGTTGTCTATACTTTATAGGATTCCTGATTATTACCATTAATTTATAACCAAATTGCCAAATCCATATTCATAATTAAAATCATTTCAATTTTCAAATGATCAAAATATATATTAATTCAAACAAATTAAAATTCATCATTCCTCCTTTAAAAAGATATCTTACAGAAGTTTCAAATAATCAATATGTTTTTCTTTCTTTCTTTTGCCTAAATAATATTATCAAATTTATTCTCAAATCAAATGGGTAGAAAAACTCCACCTCTGTTTCCAAGTTTATTTTGGGTAATATTTTGTCAAATCTCAAATCAATATATATATCTTAGCTGCTTCCTCTTCTTAGGCACTGAACCCAAAAAGAGGAATAATTGTAAGATTGAACATCACAATTTGACAAGATGGTGGATCATGATCATGATCATGATCTTCATCTTCAGCTGCCCTAAAGTTCTTAAACATGCCCATTAATATGCATATAAATGTATTGTATCTTTATTAAAATATATGCATCTTCAAACAAAATCCATTTTATTATATAAAAAAATACTGACTAACCCATCATACATATATATATATATATATATATATATATATATTTCAGAGAATAATATAATGACTTTTTTAGAAGTCTTATATCTTTAATTTTGCTCTTATCCAAACACATCTTACCACATCTTACTAGTTACTTCTTTTATGCTAATTTTTGTGTCCCTAATATATTATCATGATCTTATAATCATTATAAATTCAGGAATAGAGAGAAGATAACATAACTCGAATGGAATACACAACAATCTTATTAATGTTGGGATGTAAGAGGCTTATAACTGAACCACCTCAACTTCCGTCAAACATATTAACTTAATTTCAAGAGATGGTTTGGGGAGGAGATTCATGGAGAAGTAGAGAAAGAAGAAGAAGTTGGAGAACATTTTCAAGAGATGGTTTGGGGAGGAGATTCATGGAGAAGTAGTGAAAGAAGAAGAAGTTGGAGAACATGTGACACCACGAAATGAAGAGTGACCCACTTTGGGAAATGATGAAGAGGATAGCTAGAAAATGAGGAAGGTCCTTGACGCAGATGCTCAAGAATTGAAACTGATGGCATTTGCATTTTGGCAACTCAGCTTTCAAAGAAGAGAAAGAGAGATCTCAAATCTCTCATTCATGTATGGACCTACTCAATAACTCATATCCAATTTGTGTATTACAGCTGTATTGTTTGCTACATCATATGCAAGTGTCTCCATATATGGCCCTTAATTGAATCTTTGATATAATTATTATGACTTCTTTTAATGAGAATTAATATCCTAATAATCAAATTAATGTTACGTTTAATCTTGTTTTTTTTTTATCAGCTTCTTTTTTTTGGGTAAAAAAAAATACACTCAAACTTCAGTTTTATGAAGAAGTGTACAAAGTTATATCAAGTTAAAAACAAAATTGCTTTTGAATAATTTTGTAGAAACCATTTAATTTTTTTTACATTTGGGGTTGGCAAGTCGTTGTCTAGTGAGTGAGGTCACATCCTAACATATTAGTGATGTTACAAAGATTTGTAGATTTCAACGTGATTATGTAGCATACACGTATATTAGAATTGATACTCTTAACGGTAAATTACATTTTCGGTACTATTTGAAATTTTGTTTTTTATAAAGCATTCGGTAAAAAAAAAAAACTATAATTAGTATGCCACCATCATGGGATCAAGTTGAAATCAAAGCATATCGAAAATGAATCATCATTAAAATAGAACAAATTGCTATTTAGATACTTATAAAAACTCCACTATCAAATATTAGTTGAAACCTAGAAATTAACTAAAGAGCCACCACCCCACTATATATTAGCAGCCTATAAGTGGTCCTTCTCCTCCATGCCTGGAAGATTCTCAAATAATTAAATTGGAGACAATATTAGATAATTAAAAATTTTAATTTAGTTTAATTTTCAATTTTGTGGTATATAATCTCAGAAAATTCAATGTAAGTATTGTAACTTGCTTCTCCATCTTGTAGACTTGTAGTTGTAGTTGCCAAATAAAGTAAGGTGAGGCATATTCTTTCTGCTTAGAATCTATAGTGAGATGGGTCCAAGGATTTCTCTAGCTACTAGGTTGTCTTCGAACTTTAATTTCGAGATAATTCTGTGTTTTTTTTAATCTTTTTAAATAACATCTTTCTTAATTGTTAGTTGTTACACAATTAGTACTCTTATAATAATTAATTATGAATTGTTGAGATTTTCGTATTCATTTTATATATGATGATTATAGGTTTGGTCCCGTTTGGATGACTAATTAGTTATTGTTTATAAACAACTATGTTGTCACGTGAAATCATTGAGTTGATAATATGAAAACGCACTAGGACTGGATCGAGCTAGCAGACCATATGCCAATGGTACATATGACATGACACATTTTTAAACTTTTATATTATATATATAGAGACGTGATTGATCGTGTACGGGATCTGATCCTAGGTTTTTTTGTACGGAATCTTACTATATATCGTTACAGAGTCGAACTTTGTAACATTACAGAGTCGCTCGATTAATCTCACTATGTATCGTTATTTAGTTGAGACCCCATACGAAAAAACATATACGATCTCCTATTTGTTATATATATATAGGTGAATTTATAAAAAGCCAAAAAATTGATTGGTTTATTGTTTTTAGCCAAAAATTTATCTTTTACTGTCTTTATCACATTTGACCACTTTTAGACAAAATTACCCGTCAATTTTGCTTCATCTGACATGTAAATTGATTACATGCTATTTGATTCCAAGTTATATGTGAGTTAATTTTTCACATTACATGTCAGTTAAATTTTAAATTACATGTCAATTGACTTTCAATTTACATGTCAATGATTTTCAAATTATATGTCAGTTAATTTCCAAATTTTTAGATGGGTGAAATAAAGACAAAATGAAGGGTAATCTTATTTGTTCAAGACCAAAGGTGATAAATATAATAAAATATAAATTGATGGCTAAAAACAATAAACCAATAAAGTTTTTAATTATTTCTTGTGATTTCTTCATATATATATATATATATATGAAAATTTTTGTGTGCATATATATTTTAACTTTGTAAGAGAGCAACCGCAAGATGATGAGTTGGTTCCATAGTTTTCTCGTGCTTTAACTTAAGTCTCTCAGTATGTTAGTTGTAAATAAAACCTTATAAACATATCATGATGACAATATCAACTTTTGTACTTCAAATTAATTATATGAATCCAAATCAAGGAATTCTCTAGTTAAAGGTGACCAATCCTTCCTTTTTTTTCTGGATCTTTTGTTTTAACTTCTAGTATTTTCAAAGTCTGTGCAGATGCAATGCAACTATAAATGTATACATAATTATTTATTTTAGCTAAAATTCTCTAGAAATGTCTCTCTAAAATACTCTTCCTTCTCTTTGTTGGAGTATCTATTTAGCACTATTGTAACGTGTCAAACCGATACACACGGTTCAAATGATAAGCATATGTGACCATTTCATGAGAATAAAATGGCTCTCAATATATCATTCAATTAAAGCCAAAACCACTCATTTTAAAACTCTTTATTTCGTTTTCCTTTATATTAATCAACTAATACTCTTCTACTCTTACTAACACCTCGTCACTATTAACAAGAATCATACAATTAAACCAAACCCTAGACAAACGAAAAATGCACTCCTCAACATATATAAGACAATATATATATAGTTACGTATATGATATATCACTTTTATTTTTTGAAATCTTGACGATATACAGGAAATTAATTTTAAAATAATTAGGTATAATATTATATAATCACTCATAATCATTTCAATAATATGTACAAAACAGACTTATAGATAATTTAACATATTAATAAATAGATCAAGTATAATCAAATATTATTCTCGGATAGAATTCGATACAATTAAAGGCATATATCAAACTCTCTCTTTTCACACAACATTTGAAAAGTATTGTACATATATATATATATATATATATATATATATATATTCACACAACATTTAAAAAGTATTTGTACATATATATACATGTTTATAATTCAACAGTTCTTATCCAATCAAGAGTTCTCCCACAAACTTATCTAATTTGGTTGGTCGTTGCCTCGTGTTTCGTTTCAGGGTCTCACTTTATAATATATATTTATATTCAAGTTCTGGGGTCGATTGATTTTGTAGCTGGCTAGCTGTTAGTTTCTTTCCCCATTCACTCTCTTCGTTTTTTTAGTATATTTTTTGGTTCAAAGTCATCAACCGAAACACAATATGATGATCTACCATCTATATGATCCACCTGTCATATTACTTAATTAGTTTTTGGAAGAATTACAGTTTGGTCCTCATATTTTAAGGAAACATTTTTTTTGTTACCTGACTTATGTGTATTAAGGTTTTTGATCACTATCTTTTTGAAAATGCATCAAAAAGGTCCCTCTGACTAAGAAGTTGACGGTCAATGTTAACAGAAATGTCAAAAAGACAGTTTTACCCTTAAGTAATACAAAAAGACTAAAATACCCCTCTAACAATTACTCTTAAACCCTTTGACCATAAATTAGAAAATTGAAACGCCTCTATCAATGATTAAACCATCAACCTTGTAGTTAAAAACAACAAGTTTCAACCAACTGAGCTACTCCAATTTATTATTGGAGGTTAGTTGATTTAAATATATATATATATAGTTATATAATTTGTTTAAAATAATTTAAATATGTTATATATTTTTAAAATAAACTCATATTTATATATATATATATATATATTGAAATAAAATCATATTTAATATTAATATATCAAAAAATATTTATGAAAAAAAAAATAAGAAAACAAATGAAAAAATATTCAAAAAGGGAATTTTCTTTCTTTCTTTCTTTCTTTCTTTCTTTTTCTTTTTTGAATTTTTTTCCATTTTAAATTTATGTACTTTGATTTTCTGGGTTTTTTTATCAAATTGAAATAAAATATTTTTTGAAAAGGAACATTTTTTTTAAAAAAAAAGAAAAAAAATTACGGGTTTTGATTTTCTGGGTTTCCTTTTGTTTTCTTATTTTCTTTTTCTTTCTTTATTTTGAATTTTTTTTCCTTTTCAAAAATATTTTATTTTGTAAAAGAGGGAAAATTTTCAAAAAGGAAAAAGAAAAAACATATTTAAAATATTTTAAACAAATTATTTCAATATATATATGAGTTATTTTAAAAATATATATCATATTTATATTATTATATACATTTAAATCGATAAACCTTCAACAATGAGTTGGGGTAACTCAACTAGGTAGATCTTGTTGCTTTTAATTATAAGGTTGAGGGTTCAATCCTTGGTGGAGGCGTTTTAATTTTCTAATTTATGGTCAAATGGTTTAAGAGTAATTGTTAGAAATGCATTTCAGTCTTTTCACGTTGCTTAGGGGTAAAACGGTCTTTTTGACACTTCTTTTAACGTTGATCATCAACTTTTTGGTCAGAGAGACTTTTTTGATGCATTTCTAAAAAGTTGAGGACCAAAGACTCTAATATACATAAGTTAGGTAAAAAAATAATGTTTCCTTAAAATATAAGGACCAAACTGTAATTCCTCCTTATTTTTTTATAGTCTTTTCCATAAATAAAAAAAGTGGGGAATTTGAGTCATGTTGACTGATATAATATATATATTGAAGCTATTAATATTTGTTAATTAAGTTTAAATGGTGTGGCTAAGAGAATAACACATCTCCAAAAGGGGGTCGATTTCCCTTGGACAGTTTAAGAAGAAATAACCTAACCCTCCTAATTAATTAATAATTGGATTAATTATTCATTTGGATTCCATTGGTTGTGACATTATAAGAGAGTGAATGACAATGTTTTTTTGGATTTTGTATGACCTTTTTTATTTTTATTTTTAAAAAATTTTAGGAAGTCTGATAAATCGATTTGATTCATGAGAAACACTTTTTAGTTGGCAGGTCAGATCTCTCTACAAAATGATTTTATATTATTTATAATACAATTCTCCATCCACCACGTGGCATTGCAGCTAATGAGCTACATGCAATTTGTCATGATATAATAATATTAATAATAATTATTATTATTATTATATATTAAATCTGATATTTTGAAAACGATTAGTGTTAATTAAGAGTTAGAATTTCATTATCATATAGAAGAAGTTTTTTGCAATATGTTAGTGACCCATATGTCAAATCTCTTCATTTTTTTTTGTGAGAAGACACATGAAGTTGCTTTATTTCAACTTGCTATGTAATCTCTATCGTTTCAAATAATATTAATTAATTAGCTTTTCACGTCCTAATTATTTTGACATTATTAATTAATCAAGCTTATCATTACATCATTATGATTGTTAGCAAATTAAGTGAGACATGCACGGTTGGTTCTACATCAAACTCTTGAGTTTAAATTACTTAATCACTTTTTATATATAAATATACATATAATATTAGCTAGACTAACTATATTAATTAATCGAATTACGTGTAGGGTTACATGTGTAAGACAATTGTAATGCTTTTAAAATTAAGTCTACTCATAGCAAATTATATCATTTTATTATAAATAGAATGATTAGCCATTTAATATGACATGTTTATTAGACTAATATGCAACTTGAGGGCCACACAAATGATCTTCATTAGCAAATGTCACAAGTGATCTCAGTGAAATTTATTTCTAAAATTCCTTCAAAACTCACTTAAAAAACATCATGATCGACCTAACTAGAAGAAAATCTTATATGTATTTATATAATTTGATATCTGAGTATTAAATATTATTATTTATGTTTACTAATCTTTGCTAAGTACTTTATGGGGATTATACTCCATATATTTTTAAATGAGTTGGTCCCAAAATCCAATATTATTATTATTATTATTATTGAAGAAACCAAAACCAATCTTTGATTCAGTAGGTATTGAATAAAGATTAAATTATAATATATATAGTTGCGGCCCCATGAGATGATCATATACACTTAATTATTGAATATTATATAGTTTTTAAGTTTAGTTAATTTGTTCAATTAGAAGTCTTAATGTATAATATTAGTAAATAGATTCATAAGAATCACGTTGAGATACTATTTTAGTCGTGTTAGTTACATAATTCAAGTTTTTCATCACATTAATTCTTGTTAATTTAAGTGAGAAAACGAAAGAAGAAAAACAGAAAAGTTAAATACACTCATTAAATATTTAGAACCGTGTTAATTATAAATTCATTGTCTTATAACGTAAACTTAATAAAACAATTATCAGTATTTTATGTAAAATCACTGTTTATTTAAAAATTATATATGATAGATATCATTATTGTGTAAATACCAACTAGGGTTCACCAAAAAGAAAAACGATACTGGAGCTCATTCAAATGTCAAGTCATCAATAAAAATAATTATAAATCAAAACTTCCCAAGCCCTAGTAAAAGCAATATAAATCTTAGTTAGTTGATGTCATGATCGATTACTAGTACTACTTTATTCACGGTTTTCAACTGTCATATCATTTCAATATAAAAATTAAAAAGAGATAAATCATTGAATTGATTTTAGATTTAATCATCCTTAATTTGTGGACAAATTAGTTAAAGAAAATAAAGAAGTAATGATAAGATTATAGAGATTTTAATTTTTCAAGTCAAGAGTACTTGTTCAATAAAACTTATAAGATAAAGCTGTGGGGGCTTCTAATTTTTCAACAAACGACAAACTGGCTTATCACTAATAACTAATTATAAACATATTTACAGACAAGTCAATCATAATTCACAAGGATTCACATTGTAAAAGGAGTTTATGTTAAGTATATTATAGTATTGATATCCATATCGAATAATTGATAAAAATTAAATAGAATTTTATAAATTAGAAAAAAAATTTGAGAGTTTATATAATATTATCTTTATATATATCAAATATTATTAACTTTAATTTATAAAAAGTTATTGTCCATTGAAAAAAATTGAAATGAAAAGATGAATATAGTGTTTTGTTTGAGAAAAGAACAACCGGTGAAGCAAGTGGAAATGAAATGGCCGCTCAAAGTTTGGACAGTCGTTGAAAGGTGAACCACCGACCAAATCAGCTCACACAGTCACACGTGTGACCTATTAAACTGATAATGTGAGAAATTGAGCGATGATGTTGATGGATGGATCGATGATTATGATAATGTTAATGTGAACACAGGAATCGATGCACCCGAAACATTCCAAAAAGCTTCAAACCAACGAACCAGACACAGCAACCAATCCCTTTAATTATTGAATCCTTCACTTTGATAATCTTTTTTTTATTAATAATAATAATAATAATTGAACAAGAACTCTTAAATTGTCAAGGATATTCAGATAATGGCACACCAATAATCCCACCATCCGACATATCTAAGCTGTGACTGCGCTGCACACGTGCGGCATTTGGGCCCTCCACCATTTCTTTTTTTTTTCCTCTCAAAATCCGACACCTAATAAACTGGATTTCTATCGGAACCTATCGAGATCAAATATTATCGTAACAAATAAATAAAAAAACTCTCCACATGTTGTTTTAACATTTGCATGGTAAGAGTCCACCACTAATATTGACAAAAAGATACGCAACACTTGAGTTAAGATTTGCCGTAACATAGATAATGAATAAATATGAGTTAATATCATTCAAATTGTCATTACAAAAGTAATCAATATTTTTGCTATTAAAAAATATTTTTTGCTAGTAATTATTCTAAAAAAGATTATCAATTCCGTCACAAAACCATTCATGTCTGGTAATACAGGGGAAGGCATTGATAAGATACTAAATAGCGTGAATATCATAGGAATTGGTATAGCCACTCCGTCCATTTCGTATGAGGAGTGGTATTCTGTCACCTCATTTTAAATATAAAAAAAAAGTATGAACAGTTTGATCGTTTTATTTAAAAGTACAAAAACAAAAGGGAACTATATTGAAATCCATGTGAGATGAGTGGGATCAAGAGATTTCACGTTTAATTTCTCATTGTTTTGCAACTTGTTTGTGTTAATTTATAATGATTTATTGATGATTTAGATTTTGATTTATATCATGTGATGTGATCTGTTTGCACGTCTATTATAAGGTGGTGAGCTTGTATTACCGACTTATTAAAATACAACTGGCCGTTTTAGATTCATAATCTGAACAGATCTGCAGCCCACAAAAAAATTCAATATCTTTATATATTTATTTATTATTAATGTGTTGTGTTAGATTATATATACAAGTCCTACTATGAATGTGATTATTTAACCATAAAAAAAGGTTTTTTGAAATTAATTAATGGATCTTTTTAATGTTTTAAGATTCATCACCTTTAAAAATATAAATGGGGTCGAAATCTTTGGCTTCCATGTAGAAGTAACATCATCCTCGTTTATAGGATCTCAAAGATATCATATGCCAAACGTGGAGGCATGCATGAGTTTTTTTTATATATATATTCTACCTAGGTTGTGGCGACATTATTAGGTTAAATGAGTTATCTCTACCGCAAAACAACATTGGTTAGCAGTTTTTAAAAGGCTATTTTCAGGACTTGAAAACAAGTTTGAGGACATGGTCATATGTAGTTTGTAGTTGCACTTCAGAGCTCACAAAGGTTTTTTAATTTTTCATTTCTTTATGAAATCTGACACCAAATAGGTCAGAATCTCCTTTGTCCCTATACATACAAGTAATTACGCATTACTAATTGTATGTGTTTTAGAGTGCGAGTCGTGTGTTATTGATCCTCTAACCGTCTTCGAATTAATCATACTAAACACATAAGAAAACATTTTTTTTTCAAAATCAAATCAAGTGTTAAAACAAAATAGGTTCCGCAGCCGGAGATTCCAACCTTCAATTCAAGGCCTGGGTTGACTGTGAAGACACATCACGGGTCAACTCGTAACGTAGCCCAACCCAACTCGAGAAAAACTTGTTGTTGGAGTGAGCCTAACGATCACTAATATTTGTGTTAATTATGAATAATTGTAGGAGTGTTGTCCTACAATTAGTTTAGTGGGTTGAATCTCCGATAGGCCCAAGCAGCTTGCTGTTTGGGTTGAACCTGGTGACTTACCTTCTTCAAGAATAACCTGTAAAAACGATGAAAAAACAAGTAACAATAACGTAGAACAGATCGATGAAAAGAGGTGGTGATGTATTATGAGCCTTAGTTGTGCTTGGGCCGAGCGTTGATGGTGCAAAAAATGTATGTTGTATGAGTTGGAATAAACTCCGGTGACCGGAATAATTTTTGCAGAGTTTCAACACGCAAGAGCTTGGAGGAAAAAGAGATCCGAAATCCTACTCTATCCCCAGCCAGATATATTTATAGGCTTCATGAAGGTGACGTTGGACGCTGTTAGAGAGATCCCTGGAATCTCTCCTCAATCTCACGGTATCTTATCGTGTTCTTATCAGTTTTGCTCAAACTGGTAACCGTTTGATTTAAACTGAAAGAGACCAAGTCAACTGAAACTCTGATAAGACGATGACTGGGTTAATTGGGCCTGGCCCAGGCTTTGCAAAATTATTATTGGGCTTCAGACATTGGGCCCATAAGCCATTTTCGGCTACCACAATAATCATGTATACCTTGTGAGTAATTAACCAGTTTTGATTTATGTTGAAACCCAAATTTGTTTGGCGGGCCGAGCCCAAAGAATTCGATAAATTGGGCCTATTAAAACATGACCAGGCCCATAAAGTTACCTGAGCTGCATGAGTCAATGGCCGAGTCACGGTCAACTTAGTACTTGATAAATAACGTTCTGAGTCAAGACTCGTTAAGTGCCCGGACACATCAGGATTCAGGAGTTAACTCAGTACTTATTAAACAATGTTATGAGTCAACTCTTGGAGGTTTTATATTAAGGTTGAAATTTAACCATACAATTGACCCTCTAAATGACACAATAAATCTAACAGATGACCCTATAAATTGGCTCATTCACCATTACAAAATCCTCATGTCAAACATGAAATCTTCCATAGCCAAAAGTTAACTATCAATAGCAGCAGCAAACATTGTTTCTCCATCACTAAAATGGACCAGCGAACATCCATGTGCAACCACCACCTCAAACACAGAAAGAGAGATAGATAGTCTGCTGATAGGTCAATTCTGTAATGCAAAAATGATATAACATAGAATTTTTTTAACAAAAAAGAATACAATTACATCTATATTTATGACACGATCAACTCATCCTAACAAATGGCACCTCGAATGGGAGGTACGAGTGTACGACATCCGCTCTTCACACTTTATTATGAAGATTTGGTTATCCTCTCCCTCAACAATGCCAAAATTTGAAATTCGATACAACCAAGGCTGAAAAATAAATAACATAATGGGAAAAATCCGAATAACAGAACTCGAGCTATTGCGAATAATCAGACTATTGTGCAACACTAACACCATTATTGGATTCACGACATAAAAACTTAACTTTATTAATTGCCGTTCCCACGTGGAGGCTGTCTCTTATTATATGGCTTTCTGTCTAATGTCGAGAATTGATTACCTCTTTGTTGATGGTTACCGTGGTTCCCTCTCTGCTGATTATTATGTTGATAGTGGCCCGTGTTTCCTCTCTGCTGACTGTTTTGTTGATAATGGCCGTAATTTCCTCTTTGCGGATTGTTGTATTGTTGGTGGCCATAAGCTCTGGGGATGCTCTGGTTGGCCTGCGGGCTCAAACTACCGCCCCACTGTTGAAAATTACTAGCGCCGGGTGATTGGTAGCTCGGGTAGGCATTATTATAACCACCTTGATTCAGAACCACACCGGATGTGTGCGCACTAGGCCTGGGTGGGTACCTTGGTCCACCATTCTGTTGAATTGCTGAAGGTTGGTATACAAGCATCGAATGATCTCCACCGGTTGCTGATTGATTATGCCTTTCGTACTGAGGATGAGACCTTCTGTAAGGAGAGTGAGAGGTAGATGAAGCATGGTGTTGACCATATCCACTGTCGTGGGGAGCTACTGGGGTCGTAGGAATTGAAGGCTGCATTATTCTATGATGTCCCTGACCATGGCCTCTGTAATCTTGATAGGAAGTGGGTGGCGGGACGTAGGGTGCAGCAGCATAAGGTTGTGGTGGAGCATTCATATGATTGCCATAGCCATTACGATCCGCCTTCGACTGTAAGCTATTAACAACAAGTCGATGTGATGCATCCCCAAGCCGAGGACCAGACATGGTTCCATGGGGATTGTGCCTGCTAAGGAAAGCAAAATCCAAAAAAATTCAAAAATAAATAGAAGATAAAATTTCATTGATAGCACTAAGAGGTTTGGTGTCCAGTCATGCATGAGCCTCTTAGTGAAACTGAAGATGAGCATACCTTTCACTATTATCATATGGCCTCCTTCCGTTGTTATTATCATATGGCCTCCTTCCGTTGTTATTATCATAAGGTCTCCTCCCATTATTATCATAAGGCCTCCTTCCGTTATCTTCATGCCACAATACAGGATCAGGTTTCAGATCTCCCAATTGCACCATCTGCAAAATATATTTTTTTTACGTAAATAATCACGCTAGCAAAACCAGGCCCACTTAACATTCTGCTCACACAGATAATTTAAACAGTCAAATAAAACCTAAGATATATCTACAGGATACGCATGCGTCGTTTTAATATACTGCTTCATAATATAAATCATGTTTCTTGCATGTTTATCTTTGGGAAATGAAAATCAAGCAACTAAAAGGAATATAATTCTTGAAAGAGAACATCACCAATGTACATACGAGATAGCAACACAAGGATGATAATTTGCATCTAGGTCATGATCAGGGATCAAATATACAAACAATTCACTAAGCACATGCACATCAAGATGCTTCGAGGAAAAAAAAAATTGGATACACAAGTTACTTCTATAATCTTTCTAGTGTGAATCAGTTCGGCTGATTCAAATGACCAAATGTAATAAATGAGTACATGCTTTCGATGAATCCAATATACACCTTCAATAAAGGGTCATAAGGAAAACGTTGCAATCACAATTTATAATAACAAGTTCAAATAAAAACCTGTATTTATAAACCAAAAGCACATTATATTGCTTCACAATGAAGGAACCATGCCACATCAACCACGGCTAAATATAGATGATAGTAGGCACATCAAGGCCCTACTAACTGAAATTTCAGGCCACAGTTCAAGCCAATATAAATAAACAGCTTCACTTTACCACAAAATGCATAATATAAAATACACCACTATAATTAAGGAAGACCTAATATTATCAAGCAGAGAGGCCTTTCTAGTTTCTGCATACCTTTTCAGGGAATTTTACCCCAGGAGGAGGTCGGGTGATGTGTTTATGATAATCCGGGAGTTTGTAAATAGCACATCTGAACCGCAAGGCACAGAAAGAAAACAGAAATGATTAAAATAAAATCTTCAAACATGATCATTTCAGTAAACTTGAGACAATTATAATTAAAATTTAAAAGCTTACATGACTTGATTGTCCATTATATCTTCCAACCCAGCAACCGGAGACCTGAATATAGGAGGATGAGGATCTCCACCACAAGGAGATATATAACCATTCATCCCACCGCTGCACATATCCCTAAATCAAGATCAGAATATAGTCCAGGTATAAAATATAGTCCAGGTATAAATGTGCTGTGCTATCATTATAGCAATAATATAACACAACCACAGTACAAGGCATGGAATCTCAAAGCTCAAAAGTAAAACACAGCACTAAACATGTAGGTAAAAGTGAGTACATAAGTTGCACCAGCCAGAAGTCAGAATACTTTTAACTCTGACAGCCTAACATTAGATAATTATCTCACATCTTCACCATCACCGGTATGCATCGGGGTTTAATAATACCACTGACTTCATATTGATATAAAGCACTTAAAGCACTCAAATTTCATCAGTGGCTTAATCACTAATTTGTCAGAACTATTGAATTTCTTTCGAAATACTAGGAATATTAGTAGGAGAGAAAAAACAGACCAAACAACACATGAAAAATAAAAGCTCGACATTGTAAGATGGCCATTCCAAATTAACTCAAATTATACGAACCAAACGCAAGGTATAAATGAACCAAAGCTTGAACACATGTAAGCAAATCGATATATTGACAAAACATCAGATGGACACCTCATAAAACGAGAGAGACAAATGAAACATTCAGAATGTTCTAAAATGTAATTCAGTCACTAATATGAATAATTTAATTGATAACTACTAATGCTAATAATTAATATAATAAACAACTACTAATATAAATTAATAAAAGAAGTGTATGTGAAGGAGATTTAAAATCGTAAGCATTCAAATCATTTCCAAAAGCAATCTACCCTTCAAACCTAGAGTAGTAAATGAAAAATATTTTAGCACCACAACACGAACCTTATCTCAGGTTTGAGACGTTCCTTGACTTCAGCTCTCTCTTTGGCTGTTAACTTTTTACAATGTTCATCAAGTGTATATATGCTCGCAGAAAGAGGATGAGATAATTGCACAAAAAGCATGTCAGCCATAGTACTGTTTCTCAGTGCTTCCTCCTCCTACAGAAGATTGTCACGTCTAATTAGATGAAAGAATTTCAAATCATGTATTAAATATTAAGTAACAAATTAGCTGAATTACAGAAAGAAAGCAGCAGCATATGCATCACAAGCTGGCTTAACCACAGTACCATACCGTTAGTGTGTGTTCAACTTTATTGACCTCTGCAAGAAGGCGAGCTTCATCGATGAAAGGCAACTTTGCAATACCCTTCAAAAGAGCAAGAAGAAAGAATCAAAGACTACTTCAAATAATGTCATTTCCTGTAAGTTACAATATCAGTAAAGCTAATTGAAAAAAACAATTCAGACCAAAAGGTAAACTCACCTGCCATGCAAACCGTTTTCCATTCATGTCCACTTCAAATTCTGACGCATGGAGAAAATATCAAGATAGAGCTTGCCATGCACAAATTTAATAAGCAATAAGTATTGACGCTTCCAGTTAGCAGAGACACATACCGGTAGGGTAAAAATCAATTATTGGAGAATTTGGATCGGTCATCAATTTTCTATAAAGCTCGGGAAGTGCATGGGAACTGAAAATTGAATATAGTTAGTACCCTACTTGATAGGAAACTTGTTAGAAAGCAGAAGTAGCCACCAACCTTGCTGCAGGGAAAACCCCCAATAGCTGATTGAAGGGTTTAAAAGGATAGCCTAATTCAAAGCTTATTTCCAGCTGACCAAGATCCTTGAGATCAGAAGCAAAGGGTGCATAATGGTAAGGATAAAACCTAAAATCACAAATTACCACAGCAGCATTATTATTAAGAACAGAATGTGACTGCAAATCAAATAAAAAGATTAACATTTTGGATAAAATTTAACAATGAATATCAAATAAAAAAATTCAACCACCATCACCCACGTAATTAATTTTTTTAGGAATAATGATATAGAAACCTCAAATCCCAAAAAAGTGAACACCAAGCATATGATGTACAGCCCAATTCCCAAAAACTGACAACAAAAATGTCTTCATCCAGTTTTCTATCTTGTGTTGTAACTATAGATAAACCATGTATACATATCTTCCTTCTTGTGAGTTCAGGATACTATATAAATTCTCCATGTATAAAAAATTTACAATAAAAAATAGAAAAACTCACCACTGCCAAGAACAAACACCTTCATAGTAATAATGCATAACCCAACATAGCCCTTCTGTGTACTTCAAAACCTACTCAATGGAAACTCAAGCAAGTAAGGTAAGCCTACAATGACTACAGAGATAAGGACACAAGACAATCAACAAAAATAACACTCAAGTTCATCTAACTTACGACATCTCTCCGTATACTTTCACGTTCCTCGGGAGTTGTAGCATTGAACTTCTCTTCATAATACCTTTCTTTCCACCCTGGCTCTCCCAATTTAACCTGTTAAAACAGTATTAGAGATATAACATGTGATATAACTGATGCACATAGCCAAAAATAACAAGATTTTATCTTTCCCCATCCCATTGTTGTTTATCATTTAACTCACATCACAATTATGATAAAAATAAATAAATGGTCATACAAGTAAGAACTGTAGGTCAATCAACAACAATATGCCTACTTGTGGGAATTAATCTCAATCTTTACTTTTTTGGAGAAAAAGAAAAACCACCATAACCCTAGGCCCTAGCCAAATACAAACAATCCAGAACCAAGTTTTTTCAGGTCAGGGAAGGGAGAAAGATTTGAAAACTGGTAACTGCTGCTATTCAACTCAAAATTTCAGAAGGGAAAAATTAACCATCAAATGAAGCACTGTTTTTTTTAATGTATAACTCATCAGCAAGTAACAGCAAATTCAAACCTTGTCTTCTTCTGGATTTTCTAAGTTAAAAGCATCAGACTTCTCACGAAGTAACTCCTTAAGCTTTACTTTCATTTCTTCTTTATTGTCCTGTATCTGAAAATCAAGAAGTAACAAATTAGCCCAAGCTGATCAATTTAGCATGAGATAATCCAACAAAGCAAGGAAGCTACATAGTAAAGAAAACCTATAACTTGATATGAAAACAAATGAACTCTTAACTCCTCGCCAGCAAGGCTCATACCAAATCAAAGGTTAGCCCATAGAATATGAGTCTTAAAGAATGGCTGAAGGAGTCAGAATTACATTAAAGTGCCTCTCCTGAAGCAGGAAAACATACTTCTGTTTCAAGACTATCCTCTGCTTCAACAATGGCTGCGCCAATAGTGGCCCCTGAATACAAACGTTTAACTTTATGGGGACGATCAGAAGTTCCTTTGCCATTATTGCCAGACAAACCCAACACACTAACACCTTCTGTTTGTTGGTATGGGGAAGGGGAAGGGCCGGAAGCCAGACGAGAACCTTGAAATCGAGGAACAGGAACCAAAGAATCAGGTTGAGCTTGTGGCTGTGCATCATCGCCTCTCCTTGCTTGTGCCTTTTGGCCCTTTTCGCGCTTAATTCTGTCAGACTGCCTCTGTAAACATACCAGAATACAATGACTACCAATTATATAAACATATCACTACAATTTTTTTTCTTTTTACTAGGAACACAATTTAATAATAAAAATCAGTGTTCTAGAAAGCGCTAGGCGCTAGTCGTACGGTGGACCGGCGCTAGTCGTACGGTGGACCGGCGCTAGTCGTACGGTGGACCGGCGCTAGTCGTACGGTGGACCGGCGCTAGTCGTACGGTGGACCGGCGCCTAGTGCCTAGACCACCTAGGTGCCGACTAGTGGATGCCTAGGGGGCAATTTTTTTTTTATATAATTTTTTTTTATTCGTTACTTTTTTAATTGTTTTTCTTTGTTGTTGCTTTTTATGAGACACATCAGACATCAATATACAGTATATGTGTTTATTATTTATATTTATTTTATTCTTTTTCTATTTGTCATGGGGCACATCAGACAGCTGGACCCCACCATGCTTATATTATTCTTTTCTTTAATCTAATCTCCTTCTCTTCTACGTTTTCCCATTTCAATTTTCAGCCACACTCTCTCTCTCTCTTCAAATTTCAAACTCATCTTCATCATTTTCTCTGCAACTTAAGTTTTTCTTCTCTCACTCTACATTTTTTACGCTTATTTTTTGAAATAGGTATTTATTACTAGAGCCAAATTCCCAACAAAACATGGATACAAAAAACAGACAGCAAAAACAATAGCCACACGGGCAGAAGCAACAGGAAACAGAGCAACATGACCAAGCAGAACAAGGTCGACGACGGCAGCTGTGCTTCTCCCATACACGGACAACAACGGCAGCTCCGGCGACGACGGTGGCTGCTGTGGCGATGGCGGCTGCAGCTTATTTTTTTTCTTAAACGATTTTGCCGATTAATCGGCTATATAAATCAGTAAAGCCGGCCGACTAATTGGAGCTAGTCGCCAACTAGTCGACAGCCGCCTAGGAAGGCCGATTAGGGCCTAGTCGCGGCGGCCGGATCCGCCTAAGGCCTAGTCGGCCAAGTAATCGGGCACCTAGCCCGATTTCTAGAACACTGATAAAAATGAAGTGAACCACGATTCCACTAAAGGGACCTTACAACCCAAAAGAGGTAATACCTAAAAATATAAAATTACAATAAGAATTACCAAATATACTCCAAAAAAGAAAGGAATTACCAAATACACTGAAAAAGATTTGCATGATGTAGATACACTCAGCTTCTTGAAGCCTAGAATAAAAAACCAATCAGAAATCCCCTCACTCTCCCTCCATATGATACAAATGAAAACCACACTTACCAAACCATTTTTCCTTACAAACATTGGGAAAATAGCCCTTCACTGTCCCGTTTGGCAATATTAAAGACTTAAAATTCCCTTGTTATCAAGTTGCCTTTTCAAATTCTAAGAAAAAAATCAGATTTGTAGGATATCCCATTCCCAGTTGATCTTTAATAAATACAACTTGTAATTTAACAATCATTCATGTAATTTCAATTCATCTCATAATCCAACACTTCGATATAACTAAATTTGAGGTTGAAGCATCCCTAACTAATGGAGAATGCAGGTGACTGATATAATTAGTACCCATACAATGAAAAAAAAAATCTTTATAAGCTTCATGGCCCAATCATAAAGTTTGCCATTCCTTCAGCAAGTTTAACACAATAAATGATATTACTCCTATGATATACAGTGATTCAAAAAAAAATCAATTGACCTGTGCAGGGAAAGAGAGGAAAAATACCTGATGTAATCGTGCCCTTTTCTGGAATATTTTATCCTCATATGATCCAACAGCTTGGATAAAATGCTCCACCCTGCTCAAATTTGGCTGAGAAAGGAAACAAGAGGTCATGGAAATTGTAAGAGAGTCTTCTGACAATGACAAAGAAAAGCCAAATGCAGTTGGGTTATTGAAACAACTTGAAGCAGATACCAAGACATGACACACTTAATTTGATACCTTGCTTCCATCAGTCAAGTACCCCCCCAAAGCCCTGAATTCCTTCTTGTACACTGCCATTAACAAGTTGATTGCACCCTAAAAAAATGCAGGAAACTTAATAACAAAAAATCACTTATATTAACATTTTGCAGTAATTAAAACATTCATAATGGCCACTTGCAAGCTCAAGAATGAAGATAACTCAGATTTCTGTTAATTTACATGCATCAATTCAAATAACTGTGGGTGCACTGGAACAACCATGTCAAAAATCGGTATCTAGAGCGGCAATATATTAGAAAATATGTTTCCATACTGAATATGTCATGACATTCAGCCAATTAATTAATACACATGATTGTGGATGTGCCGGAACAACCATGTCAAAAGTCGATATCTAGAGTGGCAGTAAAATCAGAAAATATGTTACACAAACAAGGGGTTTACATTACTGTAATACAAAGCAACTTATGTATCTTCTGCCAAATGATTTTATTCCATAACCTAACTTTCTTGAAAAAAGCTAATTCTTAATTTACATACCTCCCGAATCTCCAATGTAGGCATATGTGGCAAAAAATCATTGCCAACAAAGAAACAAATAAATATAAAATCATCCACAATGCATTCCAGATCAATCTTGAACGTTGGGTTAGGAATTCTCATCTCATATTCCAGATATTCTCTAAGAGTCCAAATATTGAGAAACTGCAGGAGGTAGAAATTGGGAGAATACGGGACAAAAGATGGTTATAATTCTTATCATATATATTTATGGATGAAATTTACACCTGCAACTTTAAAAGCATATTTTAACTAAAACTTACTTGGTATGGCTTCTTAGGCACAATCTCATCCCCTTTCTCATCAAATTCCCCTGCCTTTCTCTTTGCTTTTCCTTCACAATTTGCTGCCAAATGACCCACCTGACCGCAAATGAAGCATTTGTCTTGCTGCCCGGGTGTAAATACAACCTGAAACATACCATCAACAAAAAAATGCTTATTCCTTACTTTCATTTTATTTTGAAAAAATCAGACCTAAATATTCACTTATTCCAATACATGAGCATCCACCAAACCCGATTCATCAATTCTAAGAAAATATTAAAAATGGAAAAAGAATAAAGTTCAAGAAAAAGAAATTGGTGCACATTTCCTTTCATTTACAAAATAGCATTTTCTTCTCTCACATGAACATATAGTGAAATTACAAAACGAACCAGCATATAACACTAATGCAAACAAACCTCTCGAAGAATTGAAAAATGAACTTCATGAGTAGCCAAACCCAACATAATCAAATCTGCATCCTGTCATATAGTTTAAATTAACAGAGCAAACCATGTTAGTCCAGATAACTAACTAAGTAGGGCAAAGGACTAGTTTACGATGTTCATTTAAAGTAAATGCCTAAATCAGAGAAGATTCTGTCAATGGAGAAAGAAATATACCAAACCATACAGGCAATGGCATGTATCTGGATCATGACCAGGAAGATTTCTCTGAAGACGAATATAAGACATTATTTTGTGTTCCCCTTCACCAGGAACATTTGCATCAGAAAGTATGACCTTCAAAAATGGAAGTATAAGAAAAGGATAAGACACTCTACATTTGTCACTATTATACATCCAAAGGACAAGTATATTGTTTTGATTGCAAATGGAGTGAAATACAACAGATAATGAAAAACTGTAAAAATGGACAATACCTTGATATTTGCCCATCCAGGATCATAATTCAACCTAAGATGTATATAATACTGCAACGCAATTGACAAAACAGCCATAAATTCAGTTCCAGGGGTGATAACATTAGAATCAACAAGTTGTGAATCCTTTTTAGGAGGGAGCTTTCTGCCCTCCTGCTCAAATTCCTGCCGCAACCTTTCTTCTTCAGCTGCCTACAAAATAAGAACTTACACATCAACTGTCGCATGCCTTAATTCTTCAACCATTTCAGATTTGTTCAGACAATGGAGTGAGGGGGAAAATTAAAAGATAAGTAAATAGACACATCTATTGTCCATAAACCTAGAAAATCTGCAGATAGCATTAAGAAGAATCAGGGCAGGTAAGGCATGACAAATCTTAATGATTAAAATGCATGGACAACAAGATGCCAAGCTAAGCATATGGTATTGGTATCTTGCCCAGCAAAGAAATCACCAAGTAACTAAAGCCCCAGGAAACAACAATAAATATAAAAGGAAAAAACCAAAAGTCATTGTATCATCAAGCCTAATCCTCGTTGTGGGCACTAGTTAGTTCAACTTGTAAGTTATCTTGTTGTGTAGAGGTCTTAGATTCCAATCCCACTCACATAAGGGTTTGGGGGTTTCGTTTATATTTAATGTCATAAAAAAATGCAAAAAATAAATAAATAAATTTGTTGTAATATTCCTACAAAAAAAAAAATTAGCATCCCGCCATAACATTAAAAGAAAATATGTATGAAAAAAAAAAGGCAAGAAGATGATGTGTGGTATAGAACTACAATAGTCCATTTTACATAAACTAACATAATTATATATATAAATCCCTCAAAGTCACATTGATGTTAATACAAAAATCACAAAGAGAAATAGCATTAACAAATGCTATAAGATCTGTATATGATAAAGGGGGCACCAAAGTTAGACTTTGGCATTCAAGTAAATGTAAGAAAATAAGTTTTCTACAAGGAATTGCTTTTGGTGAATAATTTTTTTAGTGTAAAGCAAAAATTAACATGTTAATTTGGCCAATGAAAGATGTCTAAAGCCCCTCTCCATACATAAACGCAAAAAAACCATCTAGAATCCAAAAAGAACGTACCGCATCTGCAGCATCTTTAGCTGCTCTAAAACGCCTAGATCGTTGTTGGTTCATTTTTGCCCTTGGGGCAACACCATCTACAAGTTGTTTCCAGATAATCAGTAATACAGAAAATACATGGGACAATTAGTTAATCATGTCTACTTTTCCAGGCAAAACGATTATTCAAACCAACTACTCACCAATTGCCATGAACAGCAACTTTCGAGGTCGCACCATCACAAAAAGTCTGTCAATGTAATCAAACATACATTGAAATACCTCATCAAATGTCGCTGGAGCAGCCTGCATGTGTAAAATCGGTCTGTCAGCCCACTTTTCAGTCAAATAAATTAGAAAAGGAAAAAGATAAAAATGTCACAGAACACCAATCTACATCTACATTATAGGATCGAAATTCCACTTGCAGCTGAAAATCCACTTAATACAAATCATGACCGAATCTATTAATTCAAGGTGATCAAAGTATAAAGACTATCGCTGTAATAAAATTCTCTAGTGTAGAACGTTAGCCTGAAAAAAAAAATTTAGGATAGCGAATTTGTAATAATAGAAATCACTAAAAATTAAATTTTGTCTTTTTGCAAAATTTTGACGATATAAATTCGAATTTCATGTGTACTTCCGCACTAGGGAAACTCCCTAGTCCCTATCACTGTAATTCCTCCAGTTCCCTCTACATAAGTATACCAAATTTACTCACTCATCGAAGGTTTCGAATCCGAAAACCACCACAAGCTACATAATTACTGAATGTAACAATTAAACACTCATGCCATTCGTTTGACAGTTCAAATTAATCATATCTTCCTCGCTAAAAAAAGTAGAAATTCAAAATAAATAAAAATCGTAGCAGAAGTGAGACTGAGCATTGAATCGTTACCCTATCTTCAGGATGAAAACAAGGGTGAATAATCCCGTTCATGTCGAGATACAAATTATCGTATTCGATATTGTTTGGATTAGGTTTACTCGTGTCGACCGGAATCTTGACGCCATCGATTTCAACAGGCTCTTCCTCAACAACGTCCACCACCACCATCGAATACTTCTCCGCCAACCATCTGTAGAACGCCGGTACTCCCATTGCCAAACACTCTTGAATCAGTCAAGAATCAATCGAAACCCTAACCTTATTGAGAGAGAACCAATAAAAAAATTTGAAAGAAAGAAAATATGCCAGGGACTGAAGGAGGAGAAACCGCGCTTCGAAGATTTTAGTTTCGAGGCCACCGATTAGGGCATGGATCATAAATATTACGACGGTTATGCCCCTGAGTGGCTCAAACGATAACGGCTCGAAGCTATGGGGATTTTTGGGAATTTATTGGGGTGATTGTGTCTTTTAGGTTAAAGTAAAAATTTGTAGGTCGGTTTGGTGACTTTGGTCTGTCTGTTCTGATGTGGCGCTTAGATATTTATCGAAGATAGTGTGACATGAGTGTGGAACAGCTGTCAGTTTATTGCGTCACAGACAAATGGTATGGGTAGATTTTGTGCGGGTCCCACGAAATGTGACATAGAGCTTTTATATTTTTCGTTAGATTCTAGTCGAATCTTATTTGATTATATCTTAATTTTGTATCAGAAGTTTGGAACATAGTGTGACACTTGCGACTACCGTAAATAACGAATTATTTATATCAATCGTTACATACCAAATCTTTTCAAGTTGTTATTTCAAACAAAACAAAAAAAAATCTTTTCGAGTTGCAATTTTCCTTTTCGTTAATGGAATTCCAGTTTAATTTATATAAAAAAAAAATTACATACAGTATTATATTAATTAAAATTGATCATATAAATTAAAATTGATATATAAATTGGATCGTCTAATATTATTATTTTCTTTTCATACTGTTGGTTGCTTAGAATGAGGTAACTACGAGCTTTACAAATTACGTAACATATCATGCTCCAACATGAGATAGAAAACGAACTAATGAGTGCAATTTAGATTTTGCCAACATATTGGTATGTATAATTATCATACAATGATGAAGGAGATCATTTGTTATTATTTATTTGTTAATTTTTATATTGTTTATTTTAAAAATAAATATAGGATTTCAGTCGATGAACCCTAATCGTAATGTTAACATATTATACCCCTATAATAACATTGCTTTTATCTATGTGACTATACGAAAATGTTTACTAACCATGAAGACATGTGATGAAATGTACCAGACCTCCGATATAATAAATTACGGGTTTGATTGCTAAAATGTATAGATGTTTTGAAATTAATAAGTAGATACCCCTACACATATCCTAAATGTCGTGGTAATTATATTGTGATAATAAATGAATACATATTTCTTTGACGTTATCTATTTATCTACCTATTTAGATTATGTATTTTTTTTAAAGCTTTTTGTTATTCGTAGGATTCAAGCCTGCTTATTTGGGGTCATTTACTCAAACATCAAACTCGTTCATCTACTAGCTGAGCTACACTTATGGCGATACAAGAGAATACATATTAACTATTATGTAATACATGATTCAAATGTCAAATGTAATTAAATCAAGACATCAAAATGGATGTCACGAACTTCAACTGATCTAGCCATTAGATTGTAATAAACAAATAGGGTTTGGCTAAATTGCTATTAGCAGTAATGTTACTAGTTTATAATTAGACATTGGATTTTAATCAAGGGTCTACAAAATTCAAAGATTTAAAAATTAAAGTAAACATTTGCTTTTGATAAATAGCCTAGTACCATTCTTGGTAACTATAACTTAGCCAAACCATAAACAATTAATTAACGTCGAATATATTACATGTTCAAGTCATAAATATAATTTCTATAAAACTGTATTAAAAAAAATACAACAAGAAGAAGATAGTGTAACATAACATTTTAAAATTGCTATACACCATTAATAGAATATTAATGTAATTACATAAACATCTTAAATTAAGAATGTGAGTCAAGCATGAGTTAACACATTGTCGTAATCATCATATCATAACAAACAAATGGTTAAGATTTAGATGTCCAAATACATGATAGAAAATAAAAATGAAAATAAAAACAATATTTTTGGTTTTAGTTTCAAAATTCGAAAACATTTATGGTAGTATATACTTAAAACTATATTTTGAAATTGAAAAAGGAAAAAAAAACGCGTCTGGTAAGCTAACCAAAAACTATAAAAAATTGAAATATCAATTTTTGCATTTTGTTTAACATTAAAACAATTATAAGCAAATTGATTAAATAATTAACAAATAAATATTTTGTATTGTACTTTATAAATTAAACAAAAGTAACACCTCACAGATTACTTAAAAAATATCACAATTAATAATCAATTAATCAAGAGTTTACACATCACAAATTACTTAAAAATTAACCATACCACATATTAATACTCAAAATCAAAACTAAACCTTTAAATTATAAATAAGTGCTCATTTTAATAAATATAAATAACAGTAAAAATTAAAAAAAAATTGAGAAGAAAAGGAAAGGAAGAAGACAATATGTGACAACTAGATCCAGATCGGTCGAGGAGGAGGAGGAAGAAGAAAAAAAGGGTCAGATCAGCTGAATAAGAAGAAGAAAAGCATATCGGCGACGAAGAAGAGCATACCGTCAGTGAAGAAGAAGAATAAGATGATGATTAGATTAGCTGAAGAAGAAGAGCAGATCGGCGACGAAAAAGAAGAATAGATCGATGGCCCTGAATGAGGAGGAGGGGGAGCTATAATCGAAGAAAATAAATTGAAGGAAGAATAAGAAGAGAAGAACAAGAAGAGCTAGTCATATGTCGAACAATTTTTGAAAAACAAAATGAAAACACATGTTTAACTTGTTTTTCAAAATTTTCACTTTTAATACTGGTTTTGTTTTTCAATTTGTTTTTATTTTTTAAAAACAAAATGAAAAACGGTTACCGAACACGAATTCAAAAATAAAAAACGAAAACACTTCGAGCCGTTGACTTGGGCGTCATTTACCCAAATATCAAGCACATTCATCAACTAGCTGAGCTATTCAGATAGAATAACATGCTAGGCATGTGCATTTACATATGCCTCCTAAATGTACATTTTGTAACAATATGTTACATAAAGACAACTCAGAATTCACTATATATTTCAACAATAACTTAAAAACACAAATCACAATAAATGAATAAAAACTCAAAAAATTGCAATTTGCTAGATTTATTTTTATTCTTAAAACTTCTATATCACTAATACACTTTTAAAACGTATATATCTTGTAAGCTTCTGGCATCTCATAATGGCTTTAATCAAAACATAATTAAAAATTAACATAAACTTACAAATAACACAAAATATAAACACTTTGATAGTAAACTTAAGATAAAATATACAAAATAATTTAGATAAAAAATACTGAATTAATACTGAACCAAATATTGTGATTAACATAAATTATCAACTGATATGATAAAAAAGAGAAAAATGTACCCAGAACTTTGATAACTTATATCAATCAATTGGTATCAGGGATTGAATTTGAGACGATGTTTTGAGTTAAACAATAAATGAATAATCTATAGAGTAGTTTTATTTGTTAAAGAAAGTTAGTTGTACATTATCTAAAGTAAGCGTATTATCAAAGGAGATTCAAAAGAATAGAGAAAAAAAAAGATTCAAGTAATTTAGAACAAAATTAGAACCCGATAATTCAATTGACGAGACCAGGACCTATTTACCAATAGCATCATCACTAAAGTAACAAATAGCAGACCACTAACTAACAACAAAGAAAATAAGATCAAATTTTGTTTCGCTCTGAAAACAATGAGATCAAATTTCGCTCTCAAATCTCAAAACCACCATAAAAAAGAATTATTGAAATTATTATTTAATGTTATTATGTAATTTTTCATGGAAATGCAAAATGCAATGTATTATATACAATATACGTTGTAAAGAGCGGATAAATTTAATGTGAATTGAACTTTCAAAATAACGGTAGAACAACAAAATTTAATAGTAAAGTCGAATTGCTAATAAAAACTAAACTCAATTCTTCTTCTCTCCTTCGTAAAAACTGAACCAAACTCTTCTTCTCTCATTCATGTAATTCTCCTTCAGATCTCTTCTCTGTTTTAGATTTCTAATCTCCATATCTTTTTCATTTTTTTATAAATAATATATGGATTTCGGAATATGAAAGATTGTATGTTTGTTTTTATTTTTTTTAGCATTTCATTGTTTTGTATCATAGGCAGTCTGTATTCTCTTGTTCATAAATTTGTATTCAATATTGTTTTTGTTTTTTTTTATTATTATTATTGCTGGATTTAAGGTTAACTTTTTTTTTCATTTATATTTCAAGGTTGATTTTTGTTTATGGTTCAGATTTCTTGTTATTTCATAACTTTGTTTTTTGTATTTAAATTATTTTTTTTCAGGATCATTTTTTATTTTTTGAAGTTTGACTTTTATTTCAACATAGTTTTTTATTATGTAATTATATTTGATTTATTTCTGTTCAGCTCCATGTTATTATTTGTTTTATATTGTTTGTCTAAAAAAATGTGTTTTAAATTCCAAGATTGTGCTTCGTTTCATATTATGACTAAAATAATCTTACAATACAAAAATCTGAACAAGAGACGAAAATAACAAATCCAGAACGATGAAATATGAGATATGAAGAAGAGAACAAGAGTTTGGTTTAAGATAGAGAGAGAAGAGTTTTGAGATGTCCGGTTAAGGGAGGTTTGTACAGTAGTATATATATACTACTCAAACAAAGTTTATGTTAAGACTTTAGTGTAATTGTAATTGTTTATCTATACACGGATGCTCCGTTGAGGGGACAAAAATTTGGGTGCAGCGGGATGCACCATGCATCCCTCACCCAGATGTTACTTTTATGGTAACATCAATTGATGCACCCAAGAACTTCTTCTGGTTGAGTGATAATTTAAAGTCTGACCACCCACCTACGTCATCAGTTTAACAACTATCGTAATTTTTTTAAAAATAATTTTTAAACGCATATGATAGATATGCTGACAAGGAGAAAATCTTCCATGGTCCGTCTGATATCTGATGGTGATGAGGAGGACCCAATAAAAGTGTGCCACATAAAAGGGTTATAAAAATCAAAAATTTCTTTTTCTTTTACCAATTATTTACTGACATGTGGCAAAGTAATTAAAACCAAACTTGTAGGGCGCGTTCGGTAACGTTTTTGTTTTTTGTTTTCCGTTTTCTCGTTTCCATTTGTTTTTTAAAATTTGATTTTGGATTTTTTGTATTCGAAAACGCGTCTGGTAGCAATGGTTGAAAACGATATTCCGAGAATCAAATCATAAAAAACGTGTCTGGTAGAATATTTTTAAAATCATTTTCAACATTGTATTATATAATTATAATTTCTGAAATCTGGATGGTGTGTTTGTATTTTTATTTATGATGTTTGAATTTATTTGATCGGGAGATACCAAAAATTGTCCTCCACAAGATTTTTTTTTTCTATTTTTTTTCTTCATTTTTTTGTATTCCTTGATGCCAACCAGTATCACCAAAATGAAACAGTAGATGATATTGTAAAGGACAATAACCTCCAAAGTAATATTGTATTATATGACTATACCATGAACGGTTGTAAACAACAATGTCTCGATTTTTGTATTCTTCATCAGGTTTATCTTTTACCCATGTGATTGCCACTTATGAACCCAATGGAGTATTATAAACTCTCTGATCTAATCCAACATTTGATCGTAAATAAATTGTACGATTTTTTAGGCCAGATATGTTTTTAAGATTTTGAAAGAAAAAGCAATAAGGATTATTTTGGAATATATCAATTATGTTGGTTATAATAGATGGGTTCATTTTTGTTGAGCCATTCATCCTATTTTCGATTTCATGTTCAGTATCATAGAAGTATAATTGTATGTAAGAAGGGCGATCATTTGAAGGTAATAACTCATTAATATAATGATAAACTTGTCCTTGAATACGAAATGTATATATACCTTCACTTCTTTTACATAAGTTGTTATCATATTTAACTCCAAAAGAAGTGAAATCAAATGTGTTGTTATATGTACGAATGTATTTTTTAAAATTCAATTGATTCTTCTGAGTTTGAAGTGAATAATTGGTAAAGTTGTTCATATACGTCGTTATATTTTAGTAAAATTTGTCCATCAGAATAACAAAAGACTTTTGATTCACCATGAAATCTTTTGGCATGACAATGTTCACATATAGGTACAGACAACAAGTTATCTGATTCAAAAGGTATATTATGCAAGATATGTCGAAAATATTGCTGATAGTTTTTTGGGTGATTGGAATTTGTTATTTCCTCTATATAAGATTATTGATAATCTAACATTTTTTATTTGTTCTTTTGCAACTGAAAGAAAGAATCAGTGTTTTTGTTTGATTCATCCAGTTTTATTTCATTATTGTCCATCGTTATTTTTTTTTTCTAGTATAATTCTCTTTGATAAGTTCTCTGATATTCTTTTTTTTTCTCTTCGTTCATTACTCAAGTTTTCATATGATAGTTTACCTTTACCAGCTTCAATGTTATCAACATCTATACATATATTAATTATAATCTCTGTTTGCTGAAGATCAATTTGTTATTTATTGAAAAATAAAACTTTTATATCTTCATTGTTATTTGCTATATCAATATTTCGCCACGTTAATCTAAATGTATAGTTTCTTTTTTATTACGTTTTGATAACATGTTTATTTAAACTCATCGCTAAATTTTCTTGTTTAATGTATGTTGTTATCTATGAAATATAATTGTTGGTTTTTGGTTTCTTTGTTGGCTGCTGATAATTACATAAATTGATTAGATTAGTCATGCTAATAAAGTTTACAATTATTGAAATTCGTGTATCATTTAACTATGTAGATAAAATTATGGAACACAAGGATCAAATACATAGTTGGTATTCTCTTTTACCTGAAAAGAAAAAAGAAGTTATATATAAGAGGAGAAGAGATGCATATTTTCAAAATAAAACTATTGAAGGACAAATTGTTGATGAAGAGTACCGAAGAGGTACATTAGAAATCATGATAGGAATTTAGAATGATTACATTATCTAACATTACGAGAGATATTTTACTTGTAGTGAGCCTCACCAACTTAAACTCAAGCATAGTAGACAATACTGAATACAGTAGAAAATAATATAATCTAATATTTTAGAGAAAGGAATTGGGAAAAACAATAATGTGATTAAAATATGCAGAGAAATAAAAGGATAAAAATGAAAAATTATAAAAACTAAATATAAAGTAGTAGATGATCTTCTAATTTTTGTTTACCTTAGCAGACGAAAGCTTGGATGATCCTCAAGCTTCTAAATTCTTCTTTTTGGCAAGTTATAATATTTAAAATCAGAATTAGATTTTAAATTGAACCCACTAAATAAAACCACCAACCAAGCTTTGTACAGAACTGGTATCAAAAAAATTAAATATTTCTGATTAATAAACATGCCGTAATATTAATGGCTTGTTCTTAATTTTAAATCTTTTAAACTTACCCTTTTCACAACTTAAATCTAAAGTTGTTCATCATCATGACGTACAGTTTAAAACTTATATTAAATTAAGTCATTGAAATTATCAAATATAACATCTGAATAAAGAGATAAACTTTTGTACGTAACATGCTCATTTCTTTTTAAACTATTACGGTTAATATTTTGAGATTGGGAAAATGAGCATGACCCAAAATCGCACCCTCTTTGATGTAGGTGTGAGCAAGATGCACCATTGAGTCACTGAATCAATTTCATTTTGTCGACAATTTTTGATCTATTTAATTTATCAAATTCACTTTTAATAATTGATGAAAGCATAATTAATTACAGTTTTATATTCTATAATTTTTGCAATTAGCATTTTAAGACCAGTCAAATTCTACATAATAAGTTGAAACCAAATTAAAGTGAATATATATTCACACTTTCTGTCAAACATATCATGTATATGGTCTAGGTTAAATTGGTTCTTCTATAAACTATATACATAAAAAAAAAAGACATTTAAAAAAAAATTATAAAAAAGAGAAAATAGAGGTGCTCAACTTAAACCAAATTGAGTTGTGTGTGTGTATATATATATATATATATATATATATATATATACATAAATTTTCAAGTCATGACGTACTGATATAACTTCATCGGTGCATTGAATGTGAACCATTAGATTTACATATTTTGACTTAAAGTGTATACATTTGTCAAAACTTCTCCATAATCGGTGGTCCACGTGCAATCCACTGATACAATCAGTGCGCATTGAGGAGAAAATGACTATATATATATATCCCAAGTCTCTTATGTTTCTTCAAACACTAATTCAAATCATGTGATCTCTCTCTACTTTCTTACCAAAACAACACCCAAATCCACGGCGAAATCTCTCTAAAATCGTAACCTAATAAAGTCTTAACCGAACAAATCTCCAAACTCTGCCTCCTTAACCAATACATTGTTCTCTTCTTAAGATTTCATCTCCGGTTATCCTTTACTGATTTTTATTTTAATTCGTGGTGTTTACATGTGGGTTTTTGATTACCAATCCCATTTTTAATTCGATTTGAGGTTTTTGATTCCCTAAATCGGGTATTATTGTTATGAGGTTATTTTGTAGTGCTTGCATATAGGTTTTAATGGATTGTATTCAGTGGGGGAATGATTTCTGTAACCTAAACCGATTTTTTTTTTACACATGCTTATAGTTTATTTGGTAATTTTAGCTTACCGTGACATGATCGATGTTTTTCTACCAATCGAGACAAATGATCAATATACTTGTGATGTTAAATAGTGAATTTTGCTATTTTAAAATTATTGGACTTTTTGTTTTGGGTATATGATATTTGAATTTTGACTTTGGCTAGGCTGCTAAGACATGATTTCCATATAATTTTTTTATTGGATTTTATGTTTACATGTGTTTGATTGTGTATTCATATTTGACTGTTCTATTATTTCAAAGTCTTATTTTTTTTCTCTCTACATTTCTTATTATGAAGTTTCACGTTTTTCTACTTTGTAATTTCTTTTATTTTCTTTTGCCATGTTCAATTATTCGTCAATTTTTTTTTTTGTAGATCCTAGATTCAAATTCTGGACTCTATATTTTTTAGAATTTTTTTTGTTTCCCTTTTATCTATTATTTTGTCTCATAAAGACTGTATTTTTTTTGGAATTATATCTATAGTTTAACAAAATAATACACCACATCAAAAAATACAAATACCTTGATTTCAAGTAGGACTTCAAAGCTAAGGCTTAGTATTACTTCCTTTATTTTCCTATTTCTTCTTCTTTCAGCCAAACCAATTATTGTTTCAACCAACTTAATTAATTTATATATTGCTTTTTTTTTCTTCATAATTATCATTCTGAGTTTATTTCGTAAGAAGCTAGAAGAAGATAAGAACGATTTGCCATTTTCATTGCAAACCTCTTTCCCACAACCCCTAATTGTCAACCAAAGCTACTGGTGTCATGATTTAATTTCTTAAAATGTTGTTTAGTGATGTGGATCCCACGTATAATTTGTAATTCGTCCTCCAAACAATCACAGAAAGATACGTAACCAATTTGAAAAAACAACCCTAACTGTAAACATAAAATGACATTAATATCCTTTCTATTCAGTTATAATGTATAAGTTTCATATCATTTTTAATCATATGAAGGTTTTTCTGTCGTTTTACTGTTATAAAATTAATAAAATAATTTAAAATTTATAAATTACTTCTTCACAATACTTCTAAATATTAAAGAGAGTAAGGATATATAGGTTTTTTCACAATTTTAAAAAAATCAGAACAAAATAGGAGGATTAAAAATATGGCTCAACTCACTCTTTTTATATAAAGTGTATAGAAATATGACTCAAGTAATGTAACTTTATTATTATTTTTTTGTTCGAATCAATGTTATATGTACATTTTATCCTATCATCCTTACTTTAGTTAAAATTATGATGATACATTTAATTTCAAATAAAAACAATCCTTTCACGATTTTTGAATTTTTTTTCAAATAGATTTCATAAAAACTATTATATATAAAATAAATAAAAAATCTTATTTTATGAATTTTTCGGCACAGTAAAAAATATTGTATTTTGATTTTTTGAAGATAAACGTTGGTTAATTTGATTATAAATCTGATGCGAGAAAAACTCTGCGGCTGCGACAACCGGACACCGTAGATCAGGTAGACAGAACAGAAGCCAAAAAGCCATCCCAACCAGTTTGGTCCGTGAAGGCGTGAACCATCCGCTTCACTTTGGTCCCCAACAATCAACAACACTAGCAGACTAGTACAAGTTGAAAGAGAGAATGCAACAAGCATCAAACTCTCGTCCACAAACCCAAAAACGAAACAACACAAAACGTGTGGATCTCTTTCAAGCGTGACAATCTGTCTACTTAACTTCTGCTCCTCTTCATCATCAAAATGTTCTCCGATTTAAGTGGCGCTGCTTTTTCGGTCGAATTCATTGCTGTTGTTCAACGCAATCGCCGGATCTCTACATTCTTTCTCCTTCCAAACACTACATTTTTTTCGACACATTTTAAAAACCATGTCTCTGACAATTAAAGTACACCTCGCTACTCAATTCAACGACCTCAATATCATACAATATCAAACCAACAGACACAACAGAAGAAAGTTCACCAACTACGACCTCAAAATCCGACCAAGACCCATTTACAGTTCGAGTCCGTTAACAGTGTATCGACCCAAAATGAATGTTGATTCGGTCAGGTCTTCTGTGATTAAGAGCTCTTTGATCGAGCCGGATGGTGGGTTGGTGGTGGATCTGGTTGTGCCTAAGAGCGAGCGGGAGCTGAAGACGGTGGAAGCTGAGTCAATGCCGAGAGTGAATCTGACCAATATCGATTTGGAGTGGGTTCATGTGATCAGCGAAGGTTGGGCGAGTCCTTTGAAAGGGTTTATGAGGGAAAATGAGTACTTGCAGAGTTTGCATTTCAATTGTTTGAAAACGAAAGATGGGTCTATAGTTAACATGTCGCTTCCAATTGTTTTGGCGATCGATGATGAGACCAAGGAGCGAATTGGGTCGTCAACCAATGTGGGTTTGGTTGGTCCCGGTGGTGACTTGATTGGAATTCTCAGGAGGTCAGTAATGTGATTCAATGACAATAATTTATTTTTTTATTTTTATATATATACATGTGTGAAAATGAGAGCATGTGTGTTAGCTTGTGGTAATTTTTTATTGCTTATAGAACTTGATGTGGTAGTTTAGAATATAAGAACTAGTCTGGTGTGACATTTTTTCTGTGCCAATTTCTGATTTGTTTAATCGTATGCCAAGTTTGATAGTTGGTGTTGCTATAGAAATGAAGGGCAATGCTAGTGTGAAATCATTTTGAAATTGATTGAGGTACTTTTAGGAAGCCAACTGATACAATGCTTTCTGGAGTTGCTTCTGAATTCAAGCATTAGGTTGGTTTGGTTTTTTATTAATAGGACATATCTCGTAAGACTTCCTATGTTGCGGGTGCTTATGTTTAATGTAGGGACATATGTGACTTTCAGACAATAGATAGCTGATCACAATCACATACTGAATTTGAATGATCACTGTCACGTATAGATTTTGAATGAATAGACACTGATAACTGCCTAGTTACACAATATTTTAGAGTTCAGAATACTTTAATCATATTCTTAAATGCGTTGTTGCAAGTAGAATTTGTTTCTCTCCAATCCTTGGCCTTGTTGGCCCTTCTGAAGTCCTCGGAAATAAGTTTTAATTTGTCAAGTGGAGGTCTTTTCTATTCGTCATTTGTAATATCATTTGTAGTTCTTATAAGATGAAAATGTGAAGTATAAATTTATAGTAGCTCAATCACTCGAGTGTTCTTATAAGATGAAAATGTGAAATATAAATTTGTAGTAGCTCAACCACTCTGTCATTCCTCTGTCATTTTTTTTAGAATGTTTCCTAAATTTTCTATCTCACTCACTGCAGTATTGAAATATACAAGCATAACAAAGAAGAAAGAATAGCTAGAACTTGGGGAACTACTGCACCAGGATTGCCATATGTCGATGAGGTCATTACTCCGGCTGGAAATTGGCTCATTGGCGGAGATCTGGAAGTGTTAAAGCCCATTAAATATAATGACGGGCTTGATCACTATAGGCTCTCTCCTCAACAACTTCGAAATGAATTTGATAGGCGTCAGGCTGATGCAGTTTTTGCTTTTCAGTTAAGGAACCCTGTGCATAATGGGCATGCTTTGTTAATGAACGATACACGTCGGCGGCTATTGGAAATGGGTTTCAAGAATCCCATCCTGTTACTCCATCCTTTAGGAGGTTTCACAAAGGCTGATGACGTGCCCTTGGATGTCCGGATGGAACAACACAGCAAGGTATCTGCCCTGAATTTATATGTATAACTTAATATGGTTTCGGTATAGGATTTCCTTTCTATATCTAGAAAACGCTTGTTGCTCTGAAGTCTGAAGTATGTCTATTTGTTGTATGCAAATGAATCCCGTTATGATAATGGTTGTATCACCTGGGTGTATACATGTACAACACATAAATTGTGTCCAAAGTCTAGTTGTTCAATTTATTTTTTCTCTGTAGGTCCTAGAAGATGGAGTCCTTGACCCTGAGACTACAATTGTGTCCATATTCCCATCACCGATGCACTATGCGGGTCCAACTGAAGTTCAGTGGCACGCCAAGGCTCGTGTAAATGCAGGAGCTAATTTCTACATCGTAGGTCGTGATCCTGCTGGCATGGGTCACCCAACAGAGAAGAGAGATTTATATGACCCAGATCATGGGAAAAAGGTGTTAAGCATGGCCCCTGGTCTGGAGAAGCTAAATATTTTGCCATTCAGGGTAAGTAATACCGTATTATTATGCTGCTGTTGGTCCTTCTAAATATTTTGCCATTCGGGGTAAGTATTATTGTATTATTATGCTGCTGTTGGTCCTAATCATTGACTCTGTGTTGATTCTCTCTTCTGGCATGTGTTTTTGTTTATTATGTTCATCTGAAGAGCATTTGTCATATGAAACTGCAGTCAGTTTTCGGGTCGAATGTAGGTAGCTTAACGATGTAGTATGAGCTTTAAGTTCTACCTTCCTGTTGCCCATGTTACAAATCTTGAAGAAAACTAAATATAGTGTCACGTTATATTAAGTCCCAATCTGGTTAAAGCAGACTACTTAATAAAGCTCCCTATACGTACAATTAAAAATAAAAAGTGAGGTTGCTCATAGCATGATTTATTCCAAATTTATGAAGACTAGAGGTGCTCTTAAAAGACTGGTTGTAGCTTTTAGTTTAAGCCGGACCTTTTAATCAAGCTTCCTATCATTCAACTTCCATGTGAATATTCTTTCTTGAACCTTCAGAGTTTGTAGCTTTATCGTTGGGCTGACTTGTGTTTGTTATGCTTAAAATCTGTAATATAAGAGTTAATTTGGTTCTTCTCTGTATATTTGAGTTTCTAATTTACGGTCTGCCTTCTGTTTTCCTTGCATTTCCCTTAAAGTTCTTTCTTTGTTACATTCTGCAGGTTGCTGCATATGACACAGTAGAAAAGAAAATGGCATTTTTCGATCCTTCACGTGCCAAAGAATTCCTCTTTATCTCTGGCACCAAGGTATGAAAAGTAATCAATGACTAGTTTGTCTGAAAAAGTTCATTGCTGAAAAAAATATATGATATTATCGCCAGTAATTACAAGTTTTATACGATTTAATTTCGGAAACTGATGGATGGGCTGGTTATGGTTTCTCTAGATGCGGACTTATGCTAAAACTGGTGAGAACCCGCCTGATGGTTTTATGTGTCCTGGGGGATGGAAAGTCCTTGTCAACTATTACAAGAGCTTGCAATCAGAAGAGGCGACAGAACAGGCAGAAGTTTTAGCTTTGTAGATCTATAGTTTATTACCAGGAGTTTCTGATGAGTAAATTCGAGTTGAATTTCTTCAAGTTAGTCCCAGTAGCTACCATATTGAAATGGGGAATGTCCTAGTAAAACTTTTACGCTTCAATTTCTTCGACTCTAGGTGTTTCGGTTTCAAACCAGATTATATGTTTGATGTGCCTGTAATATAGAGAATTGATAGTGAATGGTATAATTTTTTCAAGAGAATCTATATAATACCAAGTGAATTGTGTTCTGCAGAACATGTGATCGGAAGAAGTCATGGACTCAACTTGGGCCTTCTCTTTTCCTGTTACATGGGTTTATTTAGATCATTAGAGACTTATGACTCGTGTTATTGGCATTCAGCCAGTGTTATCTCGATGATATATTTACATCTAATAAATTATCGAGATATTATTGATGGGGCGCCGATAACATGGGCCAATACAGACACAGGCACAAGCTCTACTCTTTCCGGGCACGGAGCTGACAATAGGCCAGCAATGACTTGCTGGATGTCCACTACAATTTGTGACCATTTTCAGCCATGAAAGTGTATTTATTTATGTTACCTCCAGGGGTGTAGTTCAGCTAAAGCTTTAAAAAAAAATATAACCAATCTAAATAGTAGATAGATAGATTGTCAGAAAAGAAAGTGTATTTATTTTCACTGCTGTTTTAAGATAAAACCAATCCATCAATTAAATGTGGAGACAGCGACTTCAAACGAAACTATAAATCAATGAAGGAAAATGAAAACGTGACAATAAATGACCGAAAGAGTGAGGTTTGAATTCCATTATAGCCCATTAAATATCAGGATCCGTATCTCTGGTTCAGTTAATATGGGCGGTTGAGTTGGGGAGGATCGAAGAATATCAGCCCCAAAAACACCCACAATGTCTATACTACTTTTACAAACACTGCCTACTTGAAGGGCCTCTAAAAGTGCATTGAAGCACTAGCTGGTGGGATTTCACAACAACAACAAACCGTGCAATAAGTCAAACCAATATCTCCAATTCATTAAATTTGTGCCCAAAATAAACTAAGTCCATGGCTTCTCCTTTAGTTTTAGGCAGCAGTTGTTTTATGCGACAAAAGTCACAAAAACTACGGAGGAACTGCTGAGTGGTGTATCTAGCCACTAAGGATGAGATATGTGGCTGCCATATGTGTTCTACATAAGTTTTTTCTGCGACATGTCTCATTTTCAGTGATCGGATGCACCACTCGGTAGTGTATCCGGTGTACCGAAGATTTTTACGCGTGATACAATATGTTTTTCTTGATGTGATCCTATCACGCGGTAACCCGGTTAAGGGTCTAGGCTTCGGCCTAGCCAGGCCAGTGTAAACTAGGCCAAATCTGAGGTGATCTGCCTGTGTTACTAACATCATATCAAATGTCTTTCAAAATCAAATCACACAGTTAGATGTTATGTTATGTATATTCATTGTAGCAAAATATATATCTCCATGAAAGATTTTCGTTGACATCCAAGACGTGGAAAGTTCGGGTTTAATGAGCGAAACCAAAGCAAAACAAATCAATCCAACCTGGCCTTGGACCCTCTTGAATAGAAATGTTGTTCCCTGGTTTGGTGGTTCAACACAAAAGTTCACACACTTGTGTTTTGGACCAGATTGAAATCGACATTTATGTCTCTATTCTTTTATGTTACAATATTACACAGTACATGTGCCATTGCCCATTGCTATTAAATGGTTCACTCATGGTACGTCCGTAAGTCCTTCGATTTCCGGATTCCGGGGGGTGGCTTAGCTGTAATGGGTCCATCTTCCGTCTCCATTTCCAGTTTATTTCGTCTTGATCTTTCACTATTATGAATAAAAGTTGTTCCCAGATTCTCTTATCATGTGGCTTGAAAATTGTCACATTTAAAGATGTCGAATTAGGTCTAGCCAAGGGCCAGAGTATACCCATCAAATTGCTCTTTCTTGATGTGGTAGTTTTAGGCCTTTGATGGCCAGGCCAAGAATTCAATTTTTGTGTAGTCACTACTCATTAGTCAATGTCTGCTTTCCTTAATAGTCAGAGACATGTTCATTGTTGTTCTATACTCATTTTCATGATCATGATCAATGAATACTTTTCAATTGCCATCCATCAGAAATTTCCTATTTTTGTTTACACGATAACAAAACCCACCAAAAGCATATTGTAAATATTGGTTCATTTTGTTTATATACATTAAGGTGGAGGTGGTTACACCCTAACCAATGCTTTAGATAGAATAGAACCCATTATTTATTTATTTATATATTTCCATAGACTTACTAAATTGAATCCTATCAAGAATTTGTATACAGAGAGAGAGAGGGGAGTTGGGGACCTCTGAAAGATCCAAATAGGCAGTAGTTATACATACACTTTCTATTACGGAATATATAAACCCAAAGCAATAATCGAAACACACGAAAGTAAGAAAAACAATACAGATCAAGCAATACGAGTTTACGTGGTTCAACATAAACTAATATCCACGGAGCGCACCAGAATCCAACTCATACAGTCAAATCGTTGTTAGCAATAGTGAAGCAAAAGCTTGATCGGCCATCATGTTGCGTCAGCATAGCGCAACAATAACAACCAAGGCTTCGGAATACAACAGTTCGTTTGATGAGTTAGATAAAGCAAAGCAGTTGAGCTGACATTCAAGTCCTTACTATATTGTCCTTTACAAAGTTTTGGGGGCAAAGGTAACATGGCCTTCATGTGCATAAACATTGGTCATTTTCTACCGTAGCAAAAAAATAGGAAGAAAATATTTATATATATATATATATCGATGGTTTTGATTAATATATAGCTATGATAGCAATGACTTTCGGTGATTTTAGTGGGCCTATGATCATATTTGCTCTCTGTTTTTATCCTCCAATTCTTCAACCAATATCATTCACAGAACATGGAGGGTATCTTACAAAAAAGAAGACTGTGACCCAGGGCCCATCGCCACACCACCACCCTCAATTGCTCAAATTCAATTCAAGTACTCCTCCATTAGCCATTCCTATTTTTAGTTTTTATTCCTATTTTTTAGTTTTACTTGAAAACCCATCTATAGTTGGTAGAGTTACGGTTCCGTCGTTCGTCTGGACTCATATCATACCATGTGTTTTTATATCTGTCCGTTCCGACAATCCAACCAAAAGATCTCATACAAATTACAAGGAAGAAGATCTGAACCGATCTTTACATCTTAACATAAATATAAACTTAGAAAATAGAAAATTAAATTGTTTATGAGAGACATTGATGTGATTAATTAAGCTGTATGTACTTTTATTACGTGCATGTACAGATATATAATTATATCGTAGACCCGACATTATTAACATTGATAGTGTGTATACGTGCATGTATATATGACCATAAGAATATGATGTACCTGTGATGGTACTATACCTAATTAAAACATTAAAAGAGAAAGACAACAAAGAGAGGACGACAGGCCAAACGTAGCCGTATTGAGCATTTACTAACTTGGGCTCATTCTCTGCCTTAGAACATGGAGGGGTTGGATTAGCTAGCTAGAATGCATGCATGCATGAACAATGAACATGCTTACATGCACATATATAATATAAGTGGTTCTCATTCGTTTACCGAAAAATTTAAGTGTGATCATAACCACATGAACTTATTTTTGGTAGTGGTCGTACCTAGCAAGAGGACCACACTGGTTAGTGTTAGTCCTTTTGATGCTAAGACATTAATTTCAATTTCATACATATAAAAAATAAATTTGTCTAAAATGAAAAATCTCCAACAAAACAGCTGCCTTCTTTAATTTCTTTCATTAATTTCTTGCTTAATTATGTCCACATCACATTATGTACGTACTCTTTTTCTATTATAATCCTCTTTTATATATATATATACACTCCGTGTTATGTTTAATTTTGTTCAATTTTCTCATTTATCAACGGTCAATTAAATGTACGATTTACGTGCATATATCTTCATGTTATATAACATAATCTTCATTGTATAAAATATATACACATCCTATATATGACTTAATCATATGATTATATAATTTAATTTGTTTAGATATGTATACTATTAGAAGATACTTTACAAGGAAAAAAGAAAGTTACACTTTTATTTTGCATTTATACACATATCACTCACATAGAGAGTAGTAGTGTACCATATATATAAATGCATTTTGATGAAGTGCCCTATAAACAAGGCAAGTTAATTAATATATAGAATATGGATGAATTGAAGTATTGACCTAGTAAAAAAAAATAAAAAACTTCACCAATTTTTAACAAGCAGTAATTAAACATTGTGGTGGTCCAATGGGACCTCACTGCCTGCCTCTGATTTCTATTAGGCACTGTTTGGGGATTCTTCAATTTTGAACAGTATTACGTGGTTGTGACAACAAAGGACAATTGATATATTGAGTCATGCATGACATGAGCTCCTATAGTTATGGACTTAGCAATCCATCAATCTAGACGTACTCTAGAGAGCCAAACACACTATCATGCTTCAATTCAAAAGCAGTAATTACATATAAACTTTAACCATCGTATGAGATATGTAAAGTTTATATTCTTTGTATGTATGTATGTATATATAGAGAATAATAAAGGTTTGGATATGATAAATATTAAAATACACGTCTCTATCCGATGATAGTTAGAAAGAGACCATGTCAATAAATAATTTCATATATGTTGCCATATATGGATTAATAGATAATATGATTAATATAAGAGATGAGGAAGACAAGAAACAAGAATGGACTCGATCGATGGATAGCTCTCAGCTAATTAATAATTTTGTGTCTAGTGGAGCAAAATATATGTGGGGAACCAAACGATTTAAAAAGAATTTTATAATTTCTACTTGAGTTTTGAATATCATCATCACCTAAAAAAAAAAAAAAAAAACCCTAGGAATCAACTAAAACGTCTTTAAGAATTATAATTAAAACCCTTGTCAACTATTTTGAATCATTAATTATTGATGAGAGGGGGTCAAAGAAACCTGCTGCATGCAGCCGCACATATATATATGCATGTGATTGGCACTGCTCTTTGTCTGTCACTCGATTCATAGAAAAACTACTCCACCATTTAAGATGATCATCATCAGATCAACCCTACATGCAACAATACAGCTGCAAACTGGTTGTACACTTTTGTACTGTGTTATAAAATAATTGATCCATAAATTATGAACAGGATAGGAAGAAGAGATCACTTTGAAATCGCAGGATCGAGTTTAATTCGAACGTTTCGTACCTTTTTCTCTAGTCGATGTTAATAGGATCGTAATAATTGAATTGGTTCGAGATGAATCGTGACCGTTCACAATCTTTCGCAAGACCACACATTTAGACTAAATTCCTTATGAAGAACTTAAATGGAAGTAGGTAGTTTTGCATTAACCGTTTCATTTAATTGACAAATACTAATTGAGTATTTGTGGATGAAAACGTCGCTCATAGATAGATATAAAGTGAAATTATGATCATTATCTTTTTATTTTTAGCTGTGAATCATGATCATTATATCTTTAATTTCAAGATTAAATTAATATGTCAAGGCCGGTGAGAGACTTCAATATAAACATTAAACAAGAAGAAGAAGAAGAAGTAATGATGGGAAAAAAAAAGTGTGTGCCGTGTAGAATTTCTGAGTTGGATTGGAACAAGGAAAGTGGAAGAATGTGTCGAAACAACCCATAAAGAGGGAACAAACAAACCCAAAAATAAAAATTTAAAAAATCCTCCAAGGAACTCGAAATCAGAGTTCCAGCAAACAGAATAACCAAGTAGAAACAGCTAGCATGCATGTATAACCAAAATTAACTAAACGTGTTGGATCATATAATTAGAAAATCGGTCTTGATCATCACAAGATATGTTTTTTTTATTCCTTTAGAAAGGCAACCCGTATGCCTTATATCTTTTTTTTTAAAAGAATAAATATAATTCTTAACGGGTATGATTTTTAGTAAATAAGTGAATTAGAGAAATTTGGGTGCATCTATACAATTAGATCACATAATGATACAATTTATGGTATGATCGCGGTGCAATTTGTCATATGGTATGACCTCAACAAGAGTTATATAGTGTATCTTGATACGGTCAAAATATATTTGTCCGAAAAGGAGAGGTAATTGAGATGATCACAAGTGCGAAGTGTCAAATAACTTGAAAGTACGGTAGAATAAAAAAATGGAGCGATCAATCGATGAACTTGAAGTACAACAGAGAGACAAAAAAATTACTTTGGAAATCGGAAGAAGAAGAAGAAGAAAATAGAGAGAGCTAGCTAGGGACACGTTGTCCTTAGGAAGGGCAACATTAAGATACAAAACCAATGGGAGGGTCACCCAACATGTCCTTTTAAGTTTTCTCTTTGCCCCCACAACCCCACATGACCCTTTTCTCATTTGCCTCTCTCTCTCAACTCTCAAACACAACACAACTCTCCAACTCCAACCATAAATACCCACACAAACCACACCACCAATACTCTTCAAAACTCATCAACTCTCTCTCTTTCTCCCTCTCAAAGCTCTCTCTCTCTCTCTCTCTCTCTCTCTCTCTCTCTCTCTCTCTTTCTCTGTCTCTTCCAGCTTTTCTCTTCAAATTTCAAACAACAAAACTTTTCATTCAACACAGAGATAAATATTTATATGGCGATCAGGAAAGCTAACAAATTGTCTCAAACGGCAATGATCAAGCAAATTCTCAAGAGGTGTTCGAGCTTAGGGAAGAGACAACATCAAAGCTACGACGAACAAGGACTCCCTTTAGATGTCCCAAAAGGACACTTTGTTGTATACGTCGGTCCAAACCGAACTCGATACATCGTCCCGATAGCTTTCTTGACTCGACCAGAGTTTCAATCTTTGCTCCATCAAGCTGAAGAAGAATTCGGGTTCGATCACGACATGGGTCTAACTATTCCTTGTGAAGAAGTCGTTTTTCAGTCTCTAACTTCAACTCTCAGATGATCATCATCATCAACTCTCGGGTTCGATCAGACGGCTGATGTTCGTTCGTTTTTTTTTGTTTTGGGAGAAAAATTAATTAGCTTAAAAGATGAAGCTGCAATATTCAACATTGCTTCTCTTTTGTTCAAAACCTTCTCTCTCTGTTTTTTTTGTTTTTGTTTTTGGGTTTTTCCTTTACAGTGACTCTAACCCAAACAAATTACAAAACAGACAAAAAGAAGATGAAGAAGAAGAAGATTAAAAACCCATTAATTATATTTTATGATCAGGGTTGTTAATTTTTAGAGTTGTAAATCTAAGAAGAAAAAAAAATTATGGAAAATTTTCCTCACAGTGGTGTGGGTTGTTGTACTTGTAATTACTACTACCAATGTAACCCTGTGAGAGATCTAATATTTAATCAAGCTCTAGTTTTTTTTAATTTTTATTTGTCTTCTTTTATTTATTTATTTATTTATTTATTTATTTTATTTTTTTAAAATTTAATTTAATTTAATTTATCAGGAAGCAGGCGCATCATGCGTGTTAAACACAGGCACGAGGCTGCTTCAGACACAAGCTCACTTTTTTCAGGGCTTTTGTCTTAAAATTACAATTTTTTATTTTTTATTTTTATTTTTTTAATGTTAAAGACTTAAAGCTGTTTCTGGTTATATAAACAGTTTAGCCGTTACAAGCTGTTCAAACCGTAACTGTACCTAACGGACAAATCAACGGAATGTTCCGTCAGAAATCAGCAAAATTTAAAAAATAATATATCTTTATCTTTACTATTTAAATAATTATTTCTCATTTTATCAACATTGAAAAAATAAAAACAGAGATAATTGTACTTTCACTATTAAATTATTTATCAAAAGAAAAAAAATATATATATATATATATATTAACTTTTAAGTGAGGAATCCCTCTACTCTAATTTCGTTTTATACCTTGAGAAAATCATATTGATTTGTTTGAATTTTAATATGAATTTTTTTATGGATAATAAGTTCATTGAAATCTACATTTAAATAAAATCGGAGAATTTTTTAAGTATTATAACTATTTATTCCGATTTTATTAAATATAAAGATATTGAAAAAAATGAGAAATATTTAGAAAAATTAAAAAAAAATAGTTATAGTGTTTGAAAAATTCTCAAATTTTATTTATACGTAGATTACAATGAACTTATCATCCACAAAAAAATTCATACAAATCAATTTGATTTCATCACAGTATGAATCGAATTAAAATAAGGAATCCCTTATATATATATATATGAGAATTTATTTTGCTTCAATTGGGTAATAGAAAATGAAAATATATTTGGTTATAGTTAAAAAAAGAAAGAAAAGACAATAAATCAATCCACCGATCAATCACCATCGATTAAGATTTAGGATTTAGGACCCATGTGAGGTGGGGTCCACACACCAAAGGAAATCTCGTATGTGATCCAATTGCAGGATTGACAATTCAGTTCCTTGATCAACGACCACAGCTAATCGATCATGATATAATCACAATACCACTTTAACTTGTGGCCCACCAATTTGGACGGCTCTGATTTGTCATAGTACTACTGGGAATTGGGAAAGCATGCAAGTTGATCGAGTAGGCTGCACTCTGCAGGCCACTTAAATGATGTATTTGTTTTCTTTAAAAAGATATTATATCATCATCATGATGATCATGATCATGATTGTGATCGTGTGGTGAGGGGAGGTGGGCACTGCAAGTGTGTATAGTGGACCGTGGTCCATCTTCTAAGGCACTGTAGCTCTCTCTCATTGGACCACCAAGAAAAACCGTACTGACCGGACACTTTTATAAACCCTAGAAAAATTTTGCCATGCTTGATTGATTATTATTTATTCCAGTGATATTTCTTCTATATTTTATTTTCCTTTTTTTAAGGGAAATAAATTATATTAAATTAGTCTACTTTTTGATACACCAGATTTTGTTATTATTGTACTATATAACTATGTCCAAGAAAATACAAAATGGCCGTTGGATTTCTAGTTGTAACCTGTAAATCATGAGGACTAGCTTACCTAGTTACTTTTATATTCTCCTCATTACTTTTATAAAATATATAAGAGTTCTTTATCATTAAAAAATAGTAAATATATTTTGTATAGTTTACATCACTTGTGATTAATATCTATCACGTAGAAACAAAGAAGTTTTAAATGAGAAAATAAAATATTATATGAAATGTTATGTTTAATTTAATAGTTTAAGTGTGTGTGCGCCACGAGGTTGCAGTTCGGAGTACTTATTTTCTCAAAAAAAAAAAATCAAATCACCTGTTAAAAAATGATGACTCAATTTGGTTGTTATACACAAATTGAGTCATGTATACACCTTTTTTTTAAAAAAAAATAACTAAATGTCAATAATTGTGTGCACATGACTCAATTTGGTTGATTAGACACAAATTGAGACACCGTTTTTTGACAGATGATTTGATTTCCAAAAAAACCGTCGAATTTATATAACAGTATAATAATTTTTTAGAAAGGTGGTTGTGCACAATTATGCCAGTACAAGGCTTGGAGGGGTACCGGGCCAAATTTGTTTAAAAAAATATAGTTGAAATTATATAATGTTTGCCCCAAATGTTTTTATATTTACAAATATAGTTAAAATTATATGATGTTGACCCTTAATGTTTTTATATTTACATTTTTCTTTTAATTTTTTATCATGGCTTTCGAATTTAATGAAGTTGGTTTCGTCTTTTGTTATGCACTAACTTTCACGTCATCACATTCAAAAAGATTAAAGTATCACATTTACTATGAGTCAAAAAGATTAAGGTATCACATTTACTATGAGTTGCATTCCGGACTTCAAGTACTTGTGATTTGTTAATTATTTTAAGAATTAACAGAGGATTCAAGGAGTTTAAGGGAAGAAGAACATGGCTAGTGAGCTAGTTTGGACTTTCTAGAACTAATTAACAAGCTAACTCAATTCCATGTATCTAGCTAATAGAGCTATACTTGTAGCAGCCTCACCAGGAAAATGACATTTTAAGATGATAACATATTTTCCGATTCCTATGTTCTTGTTCAGTGAATCGGTCACGTAGTCAAAGCTAATTAATATATTTTTTTATTGGTATCCAATTATAGAATGCCATGTGAAAACCTTGTCGATATGATTTTCAGGTTTTATTTATTTTCAACTTACTTTTTTTTTTCCTAGTTTGAAACTCTTAAACTATTTGTAATTTTGTATTTCAAACTCTTGTTTTACATGCCTATTCATGTATCCATGCAGCCTATTCTTTTAGGAAACACATTAATGCGATATGTAATATATTAATTAAATTAATTATCTATTTAAAAGAATGTACCACTACAAAACAAAATGGTCTTTTCCGACGGCTACATGCTGTAGGAGGCCGTCACAAATACGCTGATCAGAAATAAATATTTACCGATGAGCCGTCACAAAACTACTATTTTCGACAGTTATAGCCGTCGGAACGAATTAAAATGATAAAAAAAAATGACGTCACCAGCGATTTCACAGGCGCCACATCACCTAGACCTAGTTGGAACTACATTAAATCCCATGTATTTCCTGTGGTTCGAGCCGATGAGCGATTTCACAGGCGCCACATCATCTAGACCTAGTTGGAACTACATTAAATCCCATGTATTTCCTGTGGTTCGAACCGATGACGTATATGTTAGTAAAACATACTCTTACCATTTTGCTATAACCTTACATATAATATGCTTTGCATATTATTTATATATAAGCTATTAATATATTTGCATAACATATAATTAAATTTATTTTTTGTACACTATTTAAATATATAACTGTTGATATTTAAAAAATAATAATATTTTACTAAAATATTTCCCTTATTTGATAGGAAATTACATTTTACTACTACTTTATCTGATATAGTAGTGTCACTAAACAAAATTAAAAATAACTAAATGTCCTTGTAATTACTAATAATTTTACTATATTTTATATTTAGTTAATTTTGTTAGATGTACCCATAAAGTAGATAAAATAATTGAATAATTATTTAACTACTTCTTATTAGTACCATTATTTTGTTCCTAAAGTATGGTCCATATTACCTATGACATGTTATTTGAAGAAAAAAAACCAAAATTAAATCAAAATATTTGACAAAGTGATTTCGTTAAAAAAAATAGTGATAAATAAAAAAAATATCTCATATAGTGATATATTTAAAATATTGACCTACAAGTCATATATATATATTTTTTGTAGTGTATAAATTATCACATACATTTCATTACAATTTATTAATCAATATTATAATAATAAATTAATTATTTTTTCCATGACAATGCCATAACAAATAATGTAGAAAATAGTATCATATTTACGACAATGTAATAGCACTTAAAATTAATTCGAATTAAATTTTAGACCGTCGGAAATATGGTACATCGGAAATACGGTACTACTTTTTCATTATTTCCGACGGCACAAAAAGTGCCGTCAGAAATGTGGAATATTTCTGACGGCCATTAAGCCGTCAGAAATGTTGTATTACATTTTCCTCATTCCGACGGCATTTGGCCGTCGGAAATGTAATATTACATTTTTACTCATTTCGGACGGTATATTTTGTGCTGTTGGAAATGGGAACAACATTGACGGCTTATTTGATTATTTCTGACGGCAATTGGACAATCGAAAATGTGGTATTACATTTTTACTCATTTTCGACGGTACTAATATGGCTGTCGGAAAAGGTACCATTTCCAATGATAGTTTACGCCGTCGAAAATAGTTCGTCACTAATAGGCATTTTTTTTTTTGTGTACGGTAAAAGAGTCTTAAAATTTGACATTGTTTTAGTCAATAATCTATATATATATATATATATATATATATATATATATATATATATATGAGTTCTCTGTATCCAAACTGCATTCTAACAGCTAACTTATATAAATATATTTCATAAAAGTTTGTTGTATTTTTTTAAATATAATTTCCATAGATTTTGGCTGGTTTATGAACAACTTGAACAGTTTAACTAGTATAATAGGCCCTTTTTTTTAATTATATATGTCACATCCCATATCGTTAACGAGTGTGGTCCATGGTTTGTATATATATATAAATCTTGGTTTCTTCTAAGTAAATGTGTTTTGGACCATGTATGAATGATT